>CAMQGK010000201.1:2352500-2677500 GCA_947000775.1 Pterois miles | reverse complement strand
GTCGTCCTAAACCATTATAGGATTCATTTCTTAGCGTACTTACAGAGGAGAGTGGAGGACGAGTGTGCAATGTGTAGTGTGTATATGCACTGGTCTGTCACTACCAACGGTCAATAAATAGTATGGGCATCCTTGCTGCTCTGTCATTGGTGTTTGCTTCTGATATTCAAACATGCTGTGGAAACACTGAAATTTAACCTCAAAAATACACCAAAATAGGTTTCTAAAAAACAGAAAAGTTCAGGGGGAAACTGGCTGTGCAGCTGCAGAAACATATTTGCTTTCGTATCTCTAACACCTAATTTGTTAAAGGTCCCATATTGTAAAAAGTTTAAGTGCGATATAAATACTGTGAAAGTATCAAAACGGTCTATTCATGGAGAAATACACACAGCCCATGTCCAGAAACTGCATTTGAAACAAGCTGTCAGGATCTGTCATCTGTGATGTCACTAATCTACAATACATAGCGATGACCATTTTACAGTTTTAAGCAGCAATACTCTAAATATGTCCCAATTTATTTCCTGTTGCAGTGTATGTGAATGACATCAGCTAACAGGAAGTACACATGGACCCAAGCTGTTACTACCAATGTAATTTGGTTGAAATGCACTAAAACAGAGCGTTTCAGATAGAGGGTAAATACAGGCGTATTCAGGCAGACATTATGAGGAAAACAAAAGTAGAGTTTGAACATTTAAGTATGCAAACGTGTTCTAGTAGAAACACAAAACACGCGTATGACCTTGAAAGTGAGTACAATATTGGACCTTTAAGTTATTGGTGGTGATGATGTCATCATGTTGACAATGACTGACTAGCCCGGCATTAATCTATCAAGTTTTATTGATTCTCAGGATGTTTTCTACACCTCATTTAAAAACATAACTTACAATAAATTATTTCATTTAAAATCTGATACTACAATTTTTAGATTAACTCAAGGCGATAGCATCAACATGATACATCTTTAAATCCAGTGTCAAATTCATACTGTTGAACAAATATTGTACTGGCATTGTAGTAATAACTCTCGGCAAGTGTGTCATTTCCATTGAGGACTTCTCAAAATCCTACGTTTGTCACAGTTACAGTCACTGTTTGATTTACTCACTAAAGTCTCCATAAAGTGTCGTCTGAGTGTCCAGCTGTCATAAGCCAGATAAAGAAGAGAGGTGATGAAAACGCTGATGCATTCATCTGGTAACCTTCATCTATAACCATGTGTTTACAGCAATAAGCTTTATGAGCAGCAGCAAGTGCTTATTCGAATTTTTTGCCTAAGAAGATCTGCAGAAATTATTAATGGCTGAAAAAATACTTCTGCATGTTTTCTGGGAAAATCAAATGCGTCTAGTTTGATGTCGGGAGACTGTGATGTATGATTGTTTAAATGTGAGTTATTGTTATGTTAGTTTAGTTTTAGGGTTTTACTATAGAGTGTGCTGGATATAAGAAGTGGACGTAGTCACCCGTTGATTTGTGGACTACAGTTTTGAAGCCTGGTGTTCAGCATGACTGCTGAATAATTTTTAGGTGACTGAAATGTTAGAATTAAATTTCATGAACTGAAAACACACCGTGAAAGGGTTAAAGTTCTAAGACGAAAACACAGACAACTCCCAGACCAGACAATGTCGTGGTTTCGACCTGTCAATAACAAGGTAGCCACACCCTAAAGCATCCCCTATTTGACTCTTAATGGGACCATAATCTAAATGAACATCAAGACTTAAAACTATTGATTGAGACTCTGAACTTGTGTGTACAATGTTTACTGAGGTAATAAATCAAGTGAGAAGTAGGCTCATTTTCTCATAGACTTCTATACAATCAGACTTCTTTTCGCCCCCTGCTGGATATTAAAACAAATGCAAGTTTACGGTACTGCAGCATTGGCTTCACTTCTCAAAGCAAGCTGGAGGTAGCCGCCTGGGTGTGTCTTTTCTTTTTCTATTAAAGAGCCTATGACGTTATTGTGTGCCCCCCTTTTGTACGTAAAGGAGAACTTTAACCTTAGCTACTGTGATTATAAGAATTTTTTTAATTTTTTTTAAAAATTTTTTGTTTCTTCCCCCCCTGTTTTTTTTTTCCCCCTCAGAAAATCCCCCCCCTCCATTCCCCCCTTTCTTTCCTTTCTTACCCCCCCCTTCCCCCCCCCCCCAACTACTACTCCCCCTCATCCTAACGATTATCAGAATCAGAAATACTTTTGTGATCCCAGAGGGGATACTGAGATATTACAGCTGCTCTTATGTAAACATAAAGAAATATAAGAAAATAGAAATAAAGGAGTAACATGTAAATTATGTACATAATCCTACAATAATCACAATATACTGTATGTAGAGAAATATAAGTAAATAATAAAAATGACAATATGAGAAATATTTACAAATATGTGCATTAAAGACATACAATATATAACATAACAATGCTGCAAATAAGCAAATACAAAATGCTGAGAAGTCAGATCTATTAAATCTGTTAAATATAAATGTAATTATAGTATAAATATTAGTTAGAATAAGACAGAATATTTCCTGAAATGTATTGTATTAATGCCAGGGTATTGCACAGTTTAATTATTGCACAAATGACTGTACAGTTAAGACAATAAAAGATTATAACCTCTGCAGCGCAATCAAAGCCTTTCAGGACATTTTTGTGTTATCTGTGTTTACGATCTTTTACAATTATAGTATCCAGATTGAAAAATATCAGAATTTTCCTTTACATGCAAGATAAAGTAACAAAAATGACAAAACTTGCCAGCTGAACATATCTGGTCACAGCTGTAATCTAAAAGCCAGTAGAGAGATGTAAAATTGTATTGGTTTCTAACTTTATAAGTTCTACTTTTACTGTGTTTAAAATATTTCACTGCTGAAGCGTGTTGGAATATTTTTACAAATTTTTATTTTTACTATTGAATCTGCATTCTTAAGTCTAGTGGATCCTAAAGGTGCCAAAGAAGACAGGATAAATGAAAGAAAACTAAAATGACACACAGGTAATGAGGGCTCATTTGACACCATGGTGCGTACAGCTGTAAGAAATAATCTAAGAGCTTTTGAAGAAGTGCAGATGCCCTGAAGTTTCATCGTTGGAGAGATGTGAGCGGTCGTCATGTAGCATCACTTCCTGCCTGCGTGTACCTGCTGCCTGTCGGCCCGTGTGGACGGACTGATTGATTTTTGAAGCCTATCGATCTGCTTCCTTCACGACCGGCGGATCTATTATAATGACATTGTATCTAAATCCTATTTGTTGGCCAACCTGCTCCCAAACATAACCCAATAAACTAAAGAGGGACGGACGAGCTCGCCTCAGCTCGGCTAAATCTTCATAAAAACCACAGACGGATCGGGATAAAAAGGCTTTCTGGCTGAAATGACATTATCCATAAAGGAAGGAATCTATTAAAAAAGGGCAGGATGGTGTAATGCAACAACCTGTGGAGTCCATGTAATCACACTAAAAATATGGACGTGTCAGGAAAAAGAAAAACTGCAATGCTACTGAGCAGAAGAACATTTTGAACTCTTTCACCTTTAAGAAAGAGCTGAAATACGTATATAATCGTCTTATTTGATACATTTTTTTTACAATATTATTTAGATTCTTATATTCTTGTTTGCTTTTTGAACGTTTCTGTTTTTTCTGGGCATGACTTAAAGTTTTTGGCAAAGTTTGAACAACAGAGCGATGAAAAGGAGGGTGCAATAAAGAGGGAAAGGACGGAATGAAATAATGAATACAAATAAAAGAAAGGATGGAAGACAAGACTGAACAATAAAGAATTAGGGTGTAAAAAGTGGAAGCGAAGGAAACCTTGAGAGAAAAGGTGAAAAGGGAAGAACGGGTAAGGAAGGATGGGAGAGAAAGAAAAGGCTAGAGGCGGGAGGACGTGAAAAGAAACTAAGAAAATAAAGAGAAAGGAAAGGCAAAATAGAGGGATGATGGAGAGACTGGCAGAAAGACAAAAGATGTGAAGGATGAAGCTAAAGAGAGGGTGGGAAAAAAAGGACTACAAGGAAGAAAGAGAGATGCTGATTTCTTTGTTTGAAGAACAGTAATCAATATCTCACAGACACACACACACACACACACACACACACACACACACACACACACACAAGCTCTCTACCAATTAACATCAAGTTCAAAATGACCTGCTGTTCAGATAATAAAAGCTGTTAAGTCCTCAGTATTTAATTTAGTGACACTTTAAACAAATAAATGAGTTGAATGAATTTATGAATTTAAACATTTATACTAAAGGTGACGGTCTGACTACAGAATATCCACAACATCTTCATCACAGCTGGAAACAACAATGTCTGATTTCTACTGCAGTTTAAATCTAAAGTCCCGCAAAATGAAGATTATAGAAGCAAAGAGAGAAAACTATTTTTTTTTACAACAGCTGCTGCCACCATTTTGACCTGAATTTTATTTATAATATTTTATTGTTGAACATAGTCCATTTCAGTAGAATGACAATAGAAGACTAGATAGATAGAAGACAATAGAATTTAAATAATTTAGTTTTTATTTTTTACAGCACTTTGCAGGCAGACATTTTACTGGCGACTGGTAGTCGCTTTCAGTCCAAAATGGCTGCTGATGCTGCAATGCAACTTTTCACTTCTTGGCAATATACGTTCTTTGGCCAATACATCAGACCGTCTTTAGACCAAGCAGACCTTTTGACTTGTCATAGTAGGAAAATTACTGCACAACCATACCTGAAATATAGAAGTATACTGTATATAATATACATATAAATAAACTGTTTCCATGATGATAAAAACTGTACACATCTTGCTGAGGAAATCAAACCAACAACCTTCTCAGCCCTCCCTTCTCGAGCTGCAGCCCCACCATCTTCCCATGACGCACCTCAACCTGCCTCCATTGATAATCAATGGGAGACTGGTAAAACCTGATCACCAGGGACTGAGGGAGGGGATCAATAGCAGCAGGAAACTGATGTGAGAACGAAGGAGGGAGGAAGAAAAGTGACCGACAGGCGGAAAAATGCTGTGTGAGAAAAGATTTAGCCATGAAGGTAAAAGCATGAATATACAAGAACTCAGAAAGCAAGAACTCTGAAAGCAGCCTCAAGCCTTTAAATGTCTCTGGATGAAGAAAAAAGTTTCATAAAACAAAAGAGCGCTGGTGTTGTGGGAGGAGGGGGAGAGTCGAGGGGTAAACACTGTCCTTACAGCAAATGTCAGGAGACAGAAAATCTGGGGAAATAATTGAAAACACAATTAAGTTGATAGAGAAAAAAGATTTGAGTCCTGAGACGATGGCTGCCCTTCCAACCGGCCCGAGCCCATCTGAAGGTTAAGTGTATTTTACTGTCTTAAGACACAGACAGGGGAGCTATCTATGCTTGCTGGAAACACAGCGCTTCAATTAAATGGTATGGAAGGGGAGGGGGAGGGTCAGAGGGCGTCCGCATGAGATACCACAAACAAACTGGATACAAGTTTGTAAGAAGAGACCACACAACAACACCAAACTGCTGGTTTTACTCGTATTTTAACAACATCCTGTTGGTTTTACATCTCTGCTAATCATCCATCAGTCTTTAGATCCATTAGCCTCCCTCACAGATTACTGTCAGTCATTGTGAGAAAAAACGCTTTGACAATCAGTTTCCCTCATTTCTAGAAAAGCCGAGACTTACATCACGATCCAATTGATCCAGGCAGCTATACACCAACACCACATAAACATCCTCAGGCTGCACAATCGAATATTAATCGTGGTCACAATTTGGGCTTCCTACAATTAAATGAACGTTATCGACTGCAATAAGCGCTTCCTTGTCTAACAGCCAGACACTTTTGGGTGAAGAAAAACTTTCATTAACGTTGCAGCTGAAGTCCAGAGTAGAAGTTTAATATACTGTATATAACTCGATTTTCCCAGGGAACAAAAATGAAACTGAATTAAATTCAGGTGAGAAACAACCTTATCTTAAGTCTTAAGGCAAAGACGTGAAACTAAAACTCAGCGTTCACTTATTTAATGGTGGTGTTTCTCTACTAAACCAAAGTTAAGCTGTTTTGCTGCATTTTTGGCAATAATAATGCGTTAATGCAAATTCATTTTAACGCCACTAATTTCTTTAAAACGTTAATGCAACTTGCGATGTCTCAGTTGTAGCGAGCTCAGTTTTAAAGCCAGCGAAGAAACTGGTACCATATGAAACTAGAAAACATCAGGAATCCATTGGTACCAACCATGTCATACCAGCTTATCGCGAAAGAGGTTGAATAATGCTCCAAACTTAAATGTTGGTGACGAAAAACTGGCACGGCCATTTTCAAAGGGTCCCTTGACCTCTGACCTCAAGATATGTGAACGCAAATGGGTTCTGTGGGTACCCACCAGTCTCCCCTTTACAGACATGTAAAGACTGACATGGGACAGCTGTTATTGCCTGTTGAGCTTCAGTCTGCTGTTATGATTTGAGCATATCTTTTTATGCTAAATGCAGTGTGTGTGAGAGTTTCTGGACAATAATCGTCATTGTTTTATGCTGTTAGTTGATTCCCAATAATAATAAATACATATATTTGCATAAAGCACCATATTTGTCCACTCCCATGTTGATAACAATATTAAATACTTGACAAATCTCCCTTGAAAGTACATTTTCAACAGATTAAAAATGTGCAATTAATTTGCAATTAATTGTGATTAAATATTTTAATCCACCCACAGCCCTAATTACAATATACTGTAATAAATGTTATGCTATTTTTAACGGATTATACATTTTGACAATTATAATATATGCAAATAAACTTTACATCATAGACCAATACTAAATAAGGTTAAAATTTAGCTATTTAATAATTTGGGGTCAGTATAGCATCATTTCATCTGAGCGTCATCATTTTGACTCATGAGTTATTCCCAACAATTTATTTACTTTTTCTCTTGCCTTCTCCATATGCCTCCGTACAGTAGTGATGGAGGACAGATGCTCTTTTCTACAGCAACATCCACTCCCAATCACATTAACATTGCTCCACTTCATAATTCAGTACTACTGCGTGGAGGCACAGATTGGCAATATTGAAAGCCTGAGGTCTTATTTTTCTATCCTCTGTTATCAATTCTGTGTTTGTTTTGCAGTTTAATTTACGATCCGACAGGTTTTTAATACAACCAATATTTTCGTCACTCTGTGGCTGTCAGATTCATGCCGTTAATGGAGGGGTCTGAAAAATGGCTCTGGATGTTAATTTCCCTAATGCAGAGACAGTGCACGGCCTTCATCACGCCACTTCTTCATAAAGAAGGAATTATTTTTATTAAAGCCACCACGGCTTTAGTCGTGCTCTCCTCTCGCTCGCAGATGAATCAAAGCCATCTGACAGAATTAGATTTACACTCTGCCAAATGAAAAGCATTACAACTTAGAGCGAGAGGGAAAAGAAAATTATCTTCCCATCACACAGAGAGAAAAAACAGGAGAGGCGAGGCAGGTGAGGACTACGGAAGACGATAAAGGACAATAACATCTTGCAGAACAATTAAAATGTTTATAGAAAAGTTATCGGGAGACTGAAAAACAGAACATTTTAGAAATGAGCTGTTTTTCCAAGCTTGCCTATTGTTATGCCTACTTTTTTTGCATCAAATCCACTGGTAATTTTTTTTGTAGTATTGTTTGTAGGGCTGTCCACACACAACACACACACACACACACATTGTATGCACAGGTCCAAGCTAAGCCTTCTGGGACAACCCTGACCCTGCAAATACATTCTGAAAGAAACACAATGCCACACAGATCACTCTCTTTGTAGTAACATGATGATAATTTTAAAGATACACGGCATTCAAAGTTGGCCAACTGTGTCACAACTAGAATGACATTATATGGGTCAGAGTTGACGTTTTTGCGGTCAGAATTTCCTCCCTGTCTTTCTCTTGCTCTCCCCCTTTATCTTATTTCCATATAATTAGAGTGTGTAGAGTATTTTCTGTTTCATACAGTGTATGATGAGTCTCTGAGGTGAAAACAGAGCTTCATACTGATCAATGTGATCAGGATTAATATCTGAATCTGCCCACAGACCTGGAAACTATCAACCTGTCTGTCCGTATGTCCGTCCGTCTGTGCGTCTCTAACAATCAGTCGTGCTTGTTGACTCTTATCTGATCTAAATGACTTCATAAGGAAAACGTAATAATGAAATCAAACCTTCACACTGTCTGTGACAGGCTCATGATGAGCTGAGATAATTAAGCAACCAATCAGCTTGTTTTTAAACCAGTTAGCAAAACCATCAGTAAGACAGCCAATCAGGTTGCAGTTAAGTCAGTTAGTAATCAAACAGCCAATCAGGCTGTGGCCGAGAAATCCAGCCAGTAAACCAGTCATTTCCCCACCCCACCCCCCCCCCCCCCCCACACACACACACACACACACACACACACACACACACACACACACACACACACACACACACAACCCCAAGGCCAACGCTTTATCTTTGTGACACATTCATAAACCCTGACACACACACACACACACACACACAGACAATCACACACACCCTGCCCATCCCCCTTCACGTGCACAATATCACACTGTCCACTCAACCATAAGACAAGTGTGTGTATGCGTGTGTGTGTGTGTGTGTGTGTGTGTGTGTGTGTGTGTACAGAGAAAAAGAGAGAGAGAAAGAGATTGTGATCAACTGTTTAGGTCAGAAAAGAGGAGGTACTAGTTCCTGCTAAAGCAGTGAATGAATGCATGTCTTTATTCTGTAATTGAGTACCCATGTGTCCATACTACAGCATACTGTTTGTGTTTTTTGTCTGTATGTCCACAGGTTTTCAACACAAATGATCTGTATATGAGAAGAGAGTGTCAGTGAAGATAGGACATTCAGAGCCTTAGCTAAGTAAACAAGACTTGGTCAAAATCGAGTATGTAGCTGGACTGTGTGTAGTCTGTGAATTTGTGGATAAATTGTTACACAAATAGTCAGTGGTCATGTCTATAATGTTAAATCCAGCGCTACATGTCCACTAGGTCCGGCAAGGACACAAGGGGACGCGCTGCTACACTCAACTGGCCGTTTAAGCGGTGACACACACTTTATCGTAGAATACACCTGATTGGTCCCTGGTTTTCTGCTTGCCGTTTCAAACAGGAAACAACAAGGCGGCCTGCTGGTAAACTTTCTGTTATTCTGTCTAAACAATCCACCAAAATTTACCGTTGAAAACATTTTAAGAAACAGGCGACACCACCGCTAAATCTCATTTCATTTTAGAACTAGATCGCCTAGTATGACAGTTTGGTCCAAGTACTACACTGTACCGTAATGTACAAAATGTTCATACATACTGTCTGGTGCTACTATCTTAGATATTGCTCTTTCTGTACAGAGCCACCGGAAATACATTCCTGTACATTAATAACATTTGGACAATAACCTTACTCTTCTGTTTGTAATATAATAATACCCCCATACACCAGCTGGGTCCCTCCCTGTGTAAAACAGAAGAGACACAATCATCAGAAACAATCAGAGCCTTAGGAGTCGCAGCTCTGACCATTTATCTCTCCATAAGTTCAATCTGTTCTGAGGAGAAATGTGATCTGACCCAGGCGACCTCCAGGCTCTGATATTAGATTAGCAGGGGAGGCTAGCGTTTCAGCTAACCAAATCAAAACCGGGCTAATGACACCGTGAGGTGAGGGTCAGCCTGACCTTTGACCTCTGACCTCTATCAATGCTGCTGCGGACCCCTCACAAAGGTACGACTTTCCTTCCTTCCTCCCAACTAACAGGATGAGGAACTGAAGAAAACAATACTGCTGCAAGTCCAGTATCTATCTGTGGTTTAAGGATACATCCACATTAATATGCTACTAAACGAGAGCCATTTCAGAATTAATCTCCATCCATAGTATCAGTCCTGAAAACCCATATCGTATCATCTTTCGCGTACACTGGGCATGCGCACTCCGGTGTAAACAGGAAACAGCGCTGGACAGGAACTGCTAGCGCTCAAATACTAGCTTGTCACCTGCGCATGTAGGCAGTAGCAGCATTATAAAATGCAGAATTTAGCTGCACAACAGCTGCTAGCAGAGACAACAACGTCAGCAACCATTGTAACTCGCTATCCATGTTGAATTAACCACTGGTGGTGGAGTGTGATGTCGGACATGGTTCACGTGATGGGGCATGACGTCATGACTGATAAGACCCAATCAAGAATCAAACATGGGTGTCTGCGTCATCGCTTTCAAAGGTCTCTGCTTCTTTCCGTCAAGATGAAAAATGCAACCTCGAAGTTTTAAAGCTAAAATGGAGGCAGCTGCATTTTCAAATGTCTCCGTTTTAGGGAGGGGGTGGAGGGATTGTGTCCAGCAGGGACCTCTGACGCCTCCATCAGAGGCAGAGATGAA
Source organism: Pterois miles (assembly GCA_947000775.1). Classification (NCBI taxonomy): domain Eukaryota; kingdom Metazoa; phylum Chordata; class Actinopteri; order Perciformes; family Scorpaenidae; genus Pterois; species Pterois miles. The sequence goes on along the minus strand of CAMQGK010000201.1, from coordinate 2,667,035 downwards.
ATCCTCTCTCAGTCTTCCCTCTAGTGTAGAACCACGTTACTGTTCCCAATAAATATGATCAGGCTTTAATGCAGCTGCAGACGGTTTGTGGTGAATTGAAGAACTCTGCAGTTACCAGTGTACTTATGACTTGAACAACGGTCTTAAGACAAGATGTAAAAACAAACAGCAGATCCTCATACTGGAGAGGCTGGAACCACAGAATATTTTTTTATGTTAAATTGATAGTTAATTAAACTTAGTTAATAGTTATTTTACTGTTAAAAAATGAAATGATAACAATGTTTACTAATTATTAGTAATTCAACAATTTATGTTATTACAACAGTTTGTTGTTGCACATATAATATTTTATATATTATATACAGTATATTAGTATATAAGCATAGTAGTATACAAGTATTTCTTATATCAATGGTTAAGAATTGGTATCTGGTCCATCTATCTCTTTAATATTTATAGATATTTTACAAATAGTATCTTAAAAACATTTGGTAATCACTAACAAATACTAACAATATTATAGAAAATATAATGTGTGCGACAATGAACTGTTTATGAATAGTGTACTAATGTAATCAGACTGGAATTGTTATAATCTCTTATTAGCTATGATACAGTCCATTATACAGTCTATAAACTATTTACTTCATATTACACACTCTAATGCTAAAATAACTTGAAATAATATAAATTCTAGCATGAGCAATCATGAATAAACACTATTAATTATCATTAATTATATGTGATGGTCATTATGAAGTGTTACCATACAGCTTTAGTACTCACAAAATACAGTAGTAGTACTAGTAGTAGTAATAGTAGTAGTAGTTTTTCACATTTCACACTGTTTGTGTAGATGTTTTGACAAAATGTTTTCCCTCAAAATATCATGCCAATAGAGGTAGGTGTGTGTGTGTGTGTATGTCTGTGCGTGTGTGTGTGCGTGTGTGTGTGTGTGTGTGCGTGTGTGTGTGTGTGTGTGTGTGTGTGTGTGTGTGTGTGTGTGTGTGTGTGTGTGTGTGTGTGTGTGTGTGTGTGTGTGTGTGTGAGAGAGTGGGGGGGGGGGGGGGATCCTAATGACATCCCCTGACATTGCTCGGGACATAATTACAACACACACACTGCTCTGGGAGGTTTTGCAACTGTGGAACCGAGCACAACAACTGTCACCTGCACATCCTGAACACTGTGTGTGTGTGTGTGTGTGTGTGTGTGTGTGTGTGTGTGTGTGTGTGTGTGTGTGTGTGTGTGTGACAGGGGAGACAGTAGACGGAGGTGATGAGTCTATCGCTGTGGTAACAGCCTGCAGCCAAGTGATTCTGTGGCCGTCTCTGTCTTTATTCCTTTGTCTTCCCTTCATCTCCTCCTCTTTTGTTTCCTCTCTCCTCTTCCCCTTCCCTCATCTCCTGTCCTTCCCTTCATTCTTTTACTTCTATATTTCCTCCCCTCCCCTCTTTTCCTTCATTTCCCATTTCCTCCCCTCTCTTTTCTTGGTATTGGGAGGATGAACGAGAGCAGCCACCAATAACCCTGTCAACATACATATATACGTATATACTGTACAGCATATGGAATGTTGCATTACGATAGACTTGAGATAATCCTGTAACTGAGCTCCTCCTCCTGTCTAAAATCAATCTGGAGGATTTTGTCTTTAAAGTGTCAGAAAATAGTGAAAATGTCCATCATAAGTTCCCAGAGCCCAAGGTGCAGTCTTCAAAGAAATTGTCCAACTTTCAGATATTCAGTTGACAATAATTTCAAGCAGAGAAAAGCAGTAAGTTACTACGAGCAACTTAAGTGGTTATGAAACAGTCTCAATTAAATACTGAGGCCTCAATATGATGTGCATGAGTAAATGAGACCATCAGCGAGGAGACTGGCCGTTTCTATACAGTTATTCTTAGTTTGTCATCTGTGCCCCCAGGTTAGATCCCACACAAAATCAGACGTAAAAAGGTTCATCAGAAACTCAGCTCAGACTCCAGCGCGGCCTCCGGCAGCAACCAGCCCACCACAGACAGACCCAGATACCTGTATGTACCCCATACAGATGACCTGCAGTCAGAGCTCCATGCCCAGCAGCAGCTCTTCTGGCCAGGAGCCAACACCAACAACAACAAGCTGCTGGGGGGCCATGCCGTATCGCTGGGCCCGCTGGAGGGAATGGAGGCAGGGGAGAACCAGAACCAGGACTGCACAGGGCAGACTGTCAGACCCTGCTGCAGTAAAATAAGAGGTTTTCTAAAGGGGAACTGGTTCTTGGAAACAGTACCACTGTTGTCCACAGGAACTGCCTAAATCAACAAAATTGAAGTTCCTCGTATGAATATGAACCTAACGTTGATTGGTAGATCACCACTATCACTGTTATCTGTTCCCAGCCTCTCCTGTGTTAGGATTTGCTGCTTTTCTCTGTTTTATATCACTTCAAACTGAATATCTTTGGGTTTAGAAGACATTTGAAGATGTCTATTTTCTGACATTTCGTAGACTTAATAATTCTACATTATAGTTTTATCCAAAAAAAAGAAATAAATTATTAGATAATGAAAATTACCATCACGTGCAGCCCTGACAATGTCATTAAAAGTTTTAACTATAATAATACTATGTCACTGTAGATTGATGTCGCTGACAAAACAAAAAAATCTGGTATTATCTGCTTACAGATTTAATAATTTGACTTTCTCAACAAACAGAGATCCACACAGATGCAAATGAGATAAAATTGTGTTCAATTATGCATGCATAATTTGGTAGGCAATCTGAATATAGTGTGGCGGACTCCACCACTACCAATAACAGCTATGGAAACTACTATATGAAGAGGTACTTACTGAATGTAAATACATTGAATGGATATTGCAGAAAGAAAATCAAAATATGAGGCTTGATTTTCATGAAGCATAAGTTTAACTGCTTAGTAATATCACAAACTAAACAGTGCATTTAACCAGCGCATTTTTTAAATGGATTTATTTATATTTAGGAGTTCAAAAAGAAGAAAAGGAAGAAGGAAGGAAGAGAAAAATGGTGAAACTAAGAGCGAGGGATGAAAACTTTTAAAGCTCAATGAGTTTTTTTCCACCACAGCAGAGATTCAGACTGTGCTCTGTCTTTGCGGCGTCTCCTAACAGATTTAATACTGCAGAGACTGAATGAAAAAACACTGCTGTCAATAGGAGAAAAATGAGCTGTGAGGAATGATAAATTGTCAGACACATCTGCGATATTGACTGGTCTGAGGGAAGGATGGAGGGAGGAGGAAGGGAAGAGATAGTAAGACAGCGTTGGAGCCATTCCTGCAGTGCTTTTTGGAATATAAATTTCCCTTTAGACATACGAGTTATTTTTCTGCGATCTCTGAATCCATTACAGTTAATGAGATGATGATCAGCTGCTGTAGGAGGAGAGAGGCACAGTTTACAGGCATGAAGCTGGTGGAACACAAGATCCTCAAAAGGAAAACTACTAACGCTGTATCACATGATTGGCCACAGTTAATCGGTTAAGGGAGCTCTTTGAAAATAGCCATGGTAGTTTTTCTTTATAAGTTTACAGGGTTATTTAACCTGCTTCGCTACGTGCTACTATGACGTGGTTGGCAACAATGGATTCCTTTGTTTTTTTCATGATGCATCATATGAAATTTGCATGTGTGTATCTTCACACACACTTTAAAACTGAGCCCACTTCAACCTAAAAATGGCAAGTTGCATTAATGTGTTAAAAATATTAATGAAATTTGGGTTAACATGTTATTATCGCGTAAACTTTGACAGCTACATAAAACCCCTAATCGTAAGATCTTTAAATGTAAATGATCGCGCTGTGATATAAATAAAAATGTACTGCTTAAAATGCTTGTTTGTGTGAGTGCAGCCACTAGAGAAGATCTACCTGTCTGTGTCTGTCACCGATAAACTTGCAGGGAAATGTGTCAAAAGATAAATGGACCGGAAAAGTCTGTGTGTGTGTTTTCTACCTGTATTGCAGGTGTCGGTCGTTTCCAGGGGAGAAGTGTTTCTCACCTCACACCTCACCTCACACTGTGTGTGAGTGTGTGTGAGAGGGAGGAGGGCGCATGTGTGCACACTCAACACCAAACTGCTTTTAACACCATGCAGGTCACAGTACACCGACATTACACATGGGCTGTGTGGCACTGATTAGAACACACACGCGCACACACACACACACACGCGCACATGCACACACGCGTGCACACGCACACCTAAATTCAGAGTCACCGAAGCAAATCTCTTAAATTCAGTGGCACATAAATGATAAATGATCTTTTAATGTTTCTTATATGAAACCAGATGAGGCTCGCTCCACAGGTCACTGGGGAAAATAATCATTTAATTATACACCCTCAAACATTTCACACTAAGTTTGTAAGTAAGTTACTTTAAGAATTGATTAAATCATTTTCGATCTTTGAAATGATGGTGAACCAACTCCTCACCCTGTCTCTAACAGTAGGATAGGACTGCACAATAATTTTGCCTTTTGAGATGGTCACTGTGTCATATCGTAGACAAAGAATGATCATCAGTGCCCAGCAGCAAAGCCACGTTTCCGCCATTTTGGACTGAAAGTGACTACCGGACGCCAGTAAATTGTGCAAACAAATAGAAAACAAAATCATTTGTATTCTATTATCATATTTAATGTCTCTACCAAAATAGACAGTGTTGAATAAGAAAATATCATAAATATAATAAGCATTTTCAATCCAAAAAATACCAGAAATTTGTCTCTTTGCTTCTATGCTCTTTGTTGTGTAAAGGATAATGTTCAGCAAGCCAGTCATTACTGTGATATTAACCCCAACAGAAGGTACGTGCTCACTGTACATTATCCCGCTTATTACACGGCGACTTACTTATTAAATCAATAATTTGACACAAAAACAGTCTGTCAGTCCAACATCAGAACTGTGCCCACAGCAACGGTCTGCTATAAAGAAAAAATGAAACCATAAAACGCTATGATTGACCAACTAGAATCAACAAAGCCATTTGATAAAAAGTTATTAAGTCTTGCAGTGACTTGGCCAACAGACGTGGCAAACTACTTGTTGGACCCCGACCAATCAGAGCTTTCCATTGTCACGACTTGTGTCATGTGCATAGGTAAAGGCATAGGTTTCAATATGTGTTTAAAAGTCAACTTTACTATAAGAAAAAATACAGCTTGCACCACAAATTTTCATTTAAATAAATGTCTGTTGGTCACTATCACCAAATGAGGTAACACAATGGTAACTGAGTCTATGGTGCACTGGTAAAAGTATTGCAATATACATTTGCAATAATATGAACTGGTGTCTGTAGTAACATTTCCGGAAAAAAAAATGCTGCTTTTTTCCATTGCATTAACACAAAGACTGAAACTGAACACACAAGCTCATGTACATAGAAATAGATTTTTTCTATTTCTATGATCACGTTTCAACAAAAAGACGAAATCAACCAGGACTGAAATCCTGAAGATTGCCATTTTAAATGAGCCTTTTTTTCATATGTTGTATTTCATGTTCCTACCTGCTGTGATGTCATCATCCGTGACGTCCATTTCCTCCTCGGGTACCTTTGCTTCTATTGGCTGAGCCTCGGGAGGAGGCGGAGCTGGCGGGGAGGGCTCAGTGGTCGACCCAGCTGAGGAGAGAAAAGAGAGAGACAAACATTTTAGCGTATGAGGGAGTGAGTCACCGATAAGTATACATGACAAGCAGGCTTGTGACTGGTAAGTTGTTGGTTCAATCAACCAGCAGGATAAACCTGTGTGGCGAAAATGAAGAAGCAGTGCTTGTCCCTCCCTTCGGTACTACCACTAATGTGCCCTTGAGTAAGGCCCTTAACCCCAAGTGCTTCAGTGGAGCTGCTTAGTGGCCAACAGATTAGACTGTGGGCGGAAAGGGCAGCTTCCAGGTGTGAATGTGTTTGCGGTACATGTGGAACGTGCAGAGCATGTGGTACGTTTGGTACGTGCGGTAGGTGCAGTATGCGCAGTCGGTGCGATGCGTGCAATGCTTGCGTTACTTGCAGTGCATGTGGTGCCTGCAATAGGTGCGGTAGGTTCAATGCGTACAGTACAGTACTTGCAGTATTTGCAGTGTGTGCGGTAGGTGTGGTATGTATGTATGTATGTATGTGTGTGTGTGTGGTAGTAGTAGTAGTTCCTACACACAGATTATTAATTTATTCAAAGAGGTGTTTGATTTCAGAACAAATCTGTCGAGACAACACCACGTCTGCACTGCGGTAAACATCGCAGCAATATTAAACCTTACAAAACATACTGAGACATTAAAACAAAAAGACCATATAGTTTACCAAGTTAATCAAAGCAAGCCCTGTAAAATATTCCTACAACATCCATACAGTGGGTTGGAACAGATACAGTTGAGTAACGTGATGGCGATAAGGGGAATGAATCAATAAATAAGCACTGTAGGAACACATGTTGATGAAAAGACATTAAGAGCAGACTAGCTTACATGTACACAATGTGTTCAGTGCATTGTTAGTAGCTCTACAACACAAGGTATTTAAATGACTCCTCTCACCCCTAGTGTGTGTGTGTGTGTGTGTGTGTGTGTGTGTGTGTGTGTGTGTGTGTGTGTGTGTGCAGAAAGCTCATCACACCAGGTTTCTGTGTTGATCCTTATTATCAGGCTAACTGTCCTGCTTAAGTAGCTAATAAAGGTTTATTGGGCCTCCTCCTTATCTAGAGAATTAATGGAGACACACACACACCCTCTATATTTAGTGTTTTCATTTAGCCCTTAACTCTCCATTGCCAATTAAGAGTGGCTTTTCATTAGCGGCTGGGCTAATGAATGATGCTGCACTAATGAATGAAGGGACTAAAGGTAACGGAGCCTATGCTGGGCTAATCTCTGGGAAAACAGCCTAATTAATGAATTACACACACATGCATACACACACACACACGGTCATCACAGTGTTTCTCTGTTCAGGAAAACAACGGGCACAAAAAAAAAAAAAAAAAAAAAAGCTAATTCCAGAAATTACACCCCACCCACCGCCACCCTCAAATAATGCACAAAACACGAGGACATGAACGCCAGAAAAACACTGTAATTACACACATTGTAATTACATTGATTAATTGTGGTTAACATTGTGCATCAGGTTCAAATTAACCTGTTCACACACACTGCTGACAGCTTAACATAATGACCACACATGCATACATACACACTGACAGAAGGCCAATACACAGCCTGGTTGTTGATTAGCCGTCTCAAACATTAAGGTGATAAAAACTTAATTGAACTTAATTAAAACATAATTGATGCTTCACTGTGACCGGTCACTGATGTTTCTACATAAACAGAGCTCTCTTTCTCTCAGTTCAATTTCAGTTCACCAGAGCTTTACTGATGTGGAACACAAAAGTATTCAGCGCCAAAGGAGATCATCCGAATAGAAAAGAAGAATCAGTAAAGATGATAAATGGTATAAGGTACCTTAAACGAAGTCCAGTATTCAATATTCTTATCAACATTGGATAAAATATATGATTTTTAGGTTGAAACAGGCTGATGTTAAAGCTCAAGTGGCATCATTTGAAAATGGACAATCTGAAGAATCCACTGGTACCAACCATGTTATAGTAGCTTGTCACCAAGGAGGTTCAAAAACGCTCCAAACTTTTTTTGAAACTAGCTAATCTAATGGTACAACCATATCAAACTAGCTTGTCAAGAAGGAGGCTAAATAACGCCCCAAACTAATGCTGCATTTTTAGCAGGGAAAAACTGGCATGGCCATTTTCTAAGGGGTCCCTTGACCTCTGACCTCAAGATATGTGAATGTAAATGGGTTCTGTGGGTACCCACCAGTCTCCCCTTTACAGACACGCCCATTTTATGATAATCACATGCCGTTTTGGGGCAAGTCATAGTCAAGTCAGTGTATATTTTATGCTAAATGCAGCACCTGTGAGGGTTTCTGGACAATATTTGTCCTTGTTTTGTGTTGTTAATAATTTCCCATTAATACATATACATACATAGATATATATACATTTGCATAAAGCCGCATATTTGTCCACTCCTGTGTTGAGAAGAGTATTAAATACTTGACAGATATCCCTTTAAGGTATATTTTTTAAAAAAATAGTGGTATTAATTTGTGATTAATCATGATTAAATGTTTTAACTGATTGACAGCCCTGAATACAACACACACACAAGGAGAGTGACTTCAGTGACTTCCATGTCTATACATAGACAATAGTGTTTGCTGCTATGTTTATGCTGTGAATATCATATAGAACCTTTAAGGTACAGTTAGGGTTAAGGATCTAATACATTTAAGATCAGGGAAATATTGTGATATTAACTGCAGGTCTGTGACAGGACGTAAACTCAGGCTTCCTGCATTAGAGTCAGACAAGCTACTATTCTCATCCACCACCCGAACCTCCACACCCTGACGATACACTTCACACACACACACACACACACACACACACACAAACACACACACGCGCACACACACACAAACAGACACACAGACACACTCAAACACACAGACACACACACCTATAACTCAACTGACGAGGGAATGAGAAAGAGACGCAGGCGCTGAGGGAGGTGGAGGAGGGGTGGATGACAGAGGGGGAGGAGGAGGCGTTGTGCCCTGCTCCAAGGTCAAGCTTGTCATGTCAGCCATGACACATAGCTCCCAGCATGCCTTGTTAACCTCCAGGATCCCGTCCTCCTCTCTTCTGTCTGTTGCTCTCTCTCGTCCTCGGTGTAAAACATCTACTTCCTGTTCTTCCTCTCCACATCTTCAGCTTCCCTTTCTTTTTCATTTTAATCATCTGTTTTATTTCTTCTTTTCTTTTTTAAGAACTATAGATAAACTAATAAATGATTATGGTTTACCTGGAAAGATGAGGCAGATCAGTTTCCTTTCTGGCATTTGTATTATTAATCATTCTTGAATTATTTTTGAAAACATTTTACCATTTACACACATATTTCAGATATGTATTTTAATGTTATATATCTAACAAACACTCATATACTATATGATATATATTATAAATAATACTGTTAATCCAATAAAATATTTAATCAACATTAATTGCAAAATTGTCCACAATAATCTGTGATTAATCACAAATTAATCACAAACTTTTCAACTGTTCATGGTTTCACATAGCTTGAGGTCAGAGGTCAAGGGTCCACTTTGAAAATGGCCATGCCAGTTTTTCCCTGCTAAAAATGCAGCATTAGTTTGGAGCGTTATTTAGCCTCCTTCTTGACAAGCTTTGATATGGTTGTACCATTAGATTAGCTAGTTTCATATGATACCAGTATCTTCACTCTAGCTTTAATAATCCTACAAATAAAAAAGTGAAAGTTGTGTTAATGAGTCAAAGAAACTAGTGGCATTTAAATGAATTTGCGTTAATGCGTTAACGTATTATGGTGTTAATGACAGCCCTATATATAAATAACATAGAGAAGATATAACATGATAAGGACACTCAGTTTCAACTCCAGCAAAGAAAAAAGACAGGAAATAAAGAGGAAAGAAAGAAGAGGACGGGAGGATGGAAAGGAGGAAGGGTAAAAGATGGGATAGAAAAACAGTAAAAGAAAAACAAAAAAGTGGAAAATGAACAGTAAGAACAGTGAAGAGGAGGAAGAGAACAGGCGAGATAAATAGGAGGAGGTGAGGAAAAGGAGCAGAGGGAAAAGAAGAAAGAAGTGGAAGAGGGAGGAGGAGGAGGAGATTGTGATGAAGAGACAGATGCAAAAAAAGAAAAAAGCTTTGGACGAGGAGATGAGAGGACGACAAAGAAAAGCGAAGGGGAGGAGAAGAGGAGGAGGCGGATCTTTAACAACAGCAGGTTCATGAGTTAAAAACATGACTGGGCGATCAAGGCAGATATTAAACTAAAGGCAGAGGAGAGAGAGGAAATGGCGACTGCTGTTCAGTGATCAAAGACACAGCTTCACGCACACAGTTTGATCCTAACAACTGGGTGTGTTCATGCATGTGTGTGAGGGGGGAACAATGCTCGGGACTTTGGTTAATCAAGTGTGTGTGAATATAAGAGTGTAAAGCGTGGGTCATCCAGCTCCCCCCCAGGTGACGCTCTATCCTGGGCCGTCACTGCCCCCTTTCTCCAACCGGCAGCTCTGGAAGTCTTCCACCCCAAAAGATTAAACTCCCCATTAAATGAAAAATACTTGTTCCCAGTGTCCCTGTGTGAATTGTTCATTTACCTCCAGTATCAGTTTTTACACCCAAATCTGATCAAAAAGTCTTTTCCCTTCCTGTAAACGGTTTCAAATGTTTGATGACTCATCCTGCACTCAGGTGCGTTTACAAAAATCCATCCAATCAAATGAGACTTTGGGCGAAGAGCTAGCTAATCATTTGTGGATCAAATAAATATACGTTCTGCGACGTAACTCACAGAGCAAGATGGAGAGAAACATTTCTAAAACAACGTAGCTGAGGTCTGATTCATTCAAGGGAAACGTTACAGATTTCAGTCGGCTCTGTGTCACTGCAGCGTGGCAGTAAATGCAGGTGACGACTCGAAACGGCTGTGTTTCGCTGTGGGGCTCAGGGTGTGATTCGTCTACATGTACTGCCCGGGCTGCGGTAACGTTACCATACAACCCGTTGAATCTCTCCTTCCTCCTCCGCCTGATCTACCACTTTGTAACGGCCCAGTCAAATGTGGAGGATTTGATATAAATCCTTCTTGTAACTGTGCACCACTCAAATATTCTGTTTCACTGTGTACGTCACAATACAACAGTTACAGACTACGGATGTATTAAGAGAACTGGATACAGCGATTCCTATGAGAGTTGCTCAGTTGCGCAGGAAGCCAAAATGGCTCGACTGCAGAACGATAAAGTACCCGGATCATGGGTACATTCGTATGAACGGAGGAAGGAAAATAACTCTGGATGCAGCTAATAGTGCATTTTACAACTTTTATGACCGAATGACTGAAATAATTCCCACTGGGCAGTTCATTCACCTCAAAAAAGATTATCTGATGATTTACGGACATCTTTTTCCCCAACGTAAGTCTATGTGAAAAAGTCTTTCTGGGCCCAACAGCATCATGTGATGAACGCAAAAGTTGCAGGACCACCGTTTGGCCACTAAGAAAATTTGCTCCTCTATCTGCTTTCCTGTTTGTTAATTTTAGAGGTGTTGGTAGGCATATTTTGGATCTTTGGATACGCTAATCATGTCCCTGTTTAACTCACAAACATGAGATCGATGTTCTCATCTCACTTTAACGAGGCTAATAAGCATATTCCCTTTATGCTGAAATGCTCCTTTAAGGTGAAAAGCAGCTAATTAAACACTGCAGTGGTGATAAAGACAGAGTGGACAGTTTATGTCTCTCCCTCTGAGTGCAGGTTAACAACTCCTGCTCACCCGTTTCCTTTGCGTTAAAGCTTTTTAAATGCTTCTTGGACAGCTGAAAGGTCATGGCCACTGCTTTGGGTGAGTGTGTTGTCTGGTCAGCCCCATGCTGCGACAATGGGAGTCTGACATTTCCTCTCACTGAAAGCTAATGGATAAATACAGGTGTCTTCCTTCAAACACCAACCACTCTCTGCTGCTGGAGAGGATGAGCTGAGAGACAGACAGAGAGACAGATGGCCTTAAGAGGACTACTGAGTGCCTATTTGATAAGTGCCAACAGTGTGAAATAGGTCCAGTCACTCCACTTATGTTCCACTGATCATCCCATGTGAAGGACAACAAAGCTGTACAGTATGGCAACGATGTTTGCTTATTTTACACTGAAAACTAAAAGCTACAACTGATTTTAATATTCCATATGAATTCTGCCAGTTTTTTTATCCAACACTAATTTGTGACTATGAGATTTTGGTAGAATTTTGATTATTATGCTTTCAGTCATGATGATAATCTCATAAATGTGCATTTACAACAATCAGCCATGACATTATGACCACCTGCCTAATATGGAGTCGGTCCAGCTATCAAGATCTGGAGAATTTAGAGGCCAAGTCAACACTTCAAACTTGTTTTTGTGTTCCTGAAACCTTTTTTGGACCATTTTTGCAGTGTGCATACTGCCTCCACTGGATGCCTTCTTCCCATAGTTCTTCCCTGGTCTCATGGCTTACCCAGGCAAGCGACACAGGCCACCTTCTTCCATCGCTCCGTGGTCCAGTTTTGATGCTCACATGCCCATTGTAGGGGCTTTTGGCAGTGGACAAGGGTCAGCAAGGGCACCCTGAACCGGGTTTCAGTGACGCAGCCCCATACAGAGCAAACTGCAACACCTTTCTATCAGAACCAGCATTAACTTTTTCAGCAATTTACGTTACTGTAGCCAGCCTTTGCATGCATCAGTGAGCGTTGGTCGCCCATGACCTTGTCGCCGATTGACCTGTTTTCCTTCCTTGGACCACTGCAGACCAGGAACATCCAACAAGAGCTGGAGATGCTCTGACCCAGTCGTCTAGCCATCATGATCGGAATTGTCAAAGTCGCTCACATCCTTACGCTTGCCTTGCTTACGAAATGTTCACTTGCTGCATAAAACAGTATATCCCACCCACTACCGGGTGCCATTGTAAGGAGATAATCAATGTTATTGACACCTATCAGTGGTCATAATGTTATGGCTGATAGGTATATACTGCAGACAATGATTTAATTTTTTAAAATTTTGCCTGAACTTTATATGCAAGAACTACCTTTTGTATTCAGAATAGATAACATTAATTTAAAAACAACAGAATTATTTGTAATCTTCCTCTTTATACCTTAGTGCTAGTGCTGGTTACCTTCATGACAAAAGTAGACCTGCAGTTATTATATAATTGTAGGAGAACATTGGGGCCAAACCACAAGGTCACAGACCAGAAAGGGTTAACACACCCTGTTTTACTGGAAGGAAAATGGTTGGATTTTGAGTACGAAATGTGTGGAAATTACATATTTGGTGTTTAACAATAGACAGCTTCAGATTCAAAGGATTCCTCTGGAGGATTCAACACATTCCCCGACTTTCCCATGATATTCCAGGACCAGCAGGAGTCATCTTACTTTGTGTTCCAGTCTTGCTGTGCAGCACACAGATCAAATTCAATGACCCTTTAACCTCGCTCTATCTCTCTGTCTCTGTCCCCCCCAACCCCCTCCATCCTCCCCTGTCCCCTGAGGTCACCGGCCCATCACTCCCCCACCTCCCCCGCCTGCGGTACTGCTGTGGTAACACAACACTGACCGGTGCCCGTTTCTATGGCAACTGTTCCCCTGAGAAACCCCCAGCATCCTCGGCAACCACAAGGCAACTCCCGAACACACACAGCATTTTAGTAGGCTGTTTCTAGTAAAAGAAGGTGGAGATTCACCTTCCTTCCCATCAGCAGGTGTAACTATAGACACAGAGAGAGAGACCAGGGAATATACAAAAGACCGACAGAGAGAAAAAACAGCGAAGGAACGAAACAGATAGATAAGAGAAGATAAAATAAGATAAGATAAGAAAGATCTAACAAGCTACCTTGCTACATCCATGGAAAACAGTGGCCACAAAAACGGCCACAAAAATGGAGACAAGTGGTGATGAGATGGATGTAGATGTATTTACAGAAATAACAACTTAAATCGTCATATTTCTTTAATCGACATGAAAAGCAAACTGATCCAAGAAACCACTACCACGACCGAAAAATGACACTAGCTGGACGGATACGTCAGGCATGACTGATTAGGGCAAAACAAAATAAGCCTGCTCCCAACAGAAATCAGCGAACACGAACATAATGTCAGAGTAAATTAATGGAACAAAATGAACATTTAGTCTGATTATTAAGTTTGGACTTTTACTCAGGGACCCAGGTGCACTGGGAGCTCGGCAAAAGGCGGCCTAGACGTGATGACCCTTGGCATCACAGACTGGTTCTAGGGACGTGGAGCGTCACCGTTCTGGTGGGCAAAGAACCGGAGCTGGTGTGGGAAGTGGAGCGATACCAATTAGATTAATGGTGCCTTCAAGTGGTGTCGTGCTTACCGTGTACACGGGAAGAGTCCATGCGAACACCCTCCTCTTGACATAGTCACAACCTCGTAAATGGAAATCTTCTGAAAGCTCCGAGTTCACAAGTTGTGACGTGTGTGTTGACCTCGTCAGAAATGGCGGCGGCCATTTTTGGTACAAAATAGTTAATATATTGTAATTTTAGCCGTATATTTTGTTCATAATTTTAGAATAGCTCTAGGAAAATGTTGATATTTCCAGCGGCCTTAATTTCTCCTCTGTCATTATGTCTTTGCATTTACTTCATTATGATACCCACTTGCTAGCTTGCTAAATTGTTAGCCTCTGTGGCTTCTAGACAACAGTAACGTTGCTATTGCCATTGCTTAGCAGGGGTTTTCTCATGACTTAATTACTTGAAAGCCAGGCATATCGTGTACACAACTTCCTATGTTGTAAAGACAAGCTCATGAGTTTCATTTGGCACCAACAGTTGGGCTCGCCTCTACACATAGCTCCGGTTCTGTGACCAAACTCCTGGAGACGTTGGACTACTGACTTTTACGGGTTGCCCAGGGTGAGAACCCCCAGCTGGAGTTATCCCCGGGGAACAAGAGGGTCACCTCCATGCAACTGCGAGTCACTAAGAGGAAGTCTCTGACATCTCAGAGTAACCAGCCTTCAGGTGGCATCCTTGAAAGGATACTGTCTGGGGACTCTATAGTTTGGCAGGAACATCATGCTAATGTAGCCATGAGCCTCTAGCGTCAAGTAGAGATGAGGAACAACCAACAGAGGTCTGGTTAGCTGTCTAACAGACTTCAGCCTCAACCAATTCTGACTCAAATGACTCACTTGAAATTAAATGGCCTCAAGTAACATCACACAGCTCCCTCTGGAGCCACAAAGGGCTTTACATAAACTTATTTCACATATTCATAGTACACCCCAACACTTACAGGCGGCATGATAATATGCTATTTTATTGTGCTATTTACTGTCATCATGTTTCATTAAAAAATCACCAAGAACCAGCAAGCAAGCATCCACCAAACAGAGATTTCTTTCTTTCTTTCAAATATTTAGCAGTGTGAGGTACTTACGGGAGCTGACAGTGTCCACATACTGAGGCAGGTAGGGAGCCCACATGTCAATAGTGTCCTTACGTCCTGATTGGCCAATCCTCCTCAACTCTGCCAATAGGAGAGCTTGTGCTGCTTCTCGCACCTAAAACCGCACAGAGGGAAAGTTATGAGTATGGTTATTCTGATTCTGAAGTATTTCTTCTGTCTTCTACAGAGGATCTTAAAGTGAGCGTCCATGTTGGAGTTCATGCTGGATATTTTTAAATGTCATTTCCGCTTCAACACAAGTGGTTCACTCGTTGGATGATAAATAGCAGGGAAAAAATAAGATATAGTGAATGTGTTGCAGATGTGTTCAGTATGAACATTTTGCAGCACTGCAGATACATTCATTAAAAAGTATATTGTGCAAGAATTTACTAAAACCAATGTATGAACAGTACAAAATAATGCCTCTCGATCATCACTTGTATGTGCTGAGACCCTGCAGCCCTCTGCCTGGATTTTCTCTTTATTTTGCTATGTTCAGGACTCTTCTGGGTAACTGCAAAGTGGCTTCGTGCCCCATGTGGGGGTGTAACCCCCAGCCAAAACAGCATGTGGGGTGTGCAGCCTGTGCAGGTGGTCACTGGCTTCCAATACAAAGGCACATGTTCCAGTGATCCCCCTGCTACTCTCTAAATATACTATACAGCACTGAGCCACAGCCAGCAGACAGGAAGCCTGCATTCATTCAAAATCCAGCACCTTCTGTCATGGCCATATTCAAAGGGGTCCCTTGATCGCTGACCTCAAGATATGTGAATGAAAATGGGTTCTATGGGTACCCATGAGACCACCCTTTACAGACATGTCCATTTTATGATAATAACATGTAGTTTGGGGCAAGTCATAGTAAAGTCAGCACACTGACACACCGTGTGGCTACAGCTGTTGTTGCCAGTTAGGCTTGAGTTTACCATGATTATGATTTGAGCATATTTTTTATGCAACATGCAGTGCCTATATTCCACATATACCAATATTTGTCATTTTGTGATGTTAACTGATTTCCAATGATAAATATATACATATATTATATTTGCATACGGCAAGCATATTTGTCCACTTCCATGTTTATAAGAATATGCGTGACAAATCTCCCTTTAAGCTACATTTTGAACAGATAAAAAATGCCACTAATTTGTTATTAATCCCGATTAACTATGGACAAACATGCGATGTTTTGTCCTTACTAATGCCACTCCCTCACTTCATTCACTCTACAGGAGTGGCCAACTTTGAATGCCATATGTCTTTAAAACCGCCACCATGTTACTACAAAAAGAGTAATCCATGTGGCACTGTGTTTCTTTTAAAATGTGTTAGTATATAAACATAATTCTTGGGAGGCAGGGTTGTCCTGGAAGGCTTAGCTTGGACCTGTGCATATAATGTGTGTTTTACCTCCAGACAGCGGTCCTGCCATCTCCTCGCCAACATCTCCAGCAGAGGAGGTCTGAACTTGTCCAGGCCAAGGAGGTCAGGGAGCATTACACAATGCATGGCTGCCAGCTGGCTCCAACCTGCACGCACGCACACACACACACACACACACACACAACACACACACGCACACACACATGTACATAGTCAGAAAAGACAACATGGAGGACCAGTGGATAACGCTGTATTCCATTCATGTGCTCACACACACATCTCACTCCTGTCACAGGAAAACATCATTTTCTTTTCATATTGTGCCAAACAACATGAAAGTGTTGGGACAGAACAAATAACATGCTGATAATTTAGCTTTTAGTTTTGTTTTCTAATTTTGTGAACAAGTGGACATTTTGTTCTGATGGTGGCAGGAAAGAATAAAGGTCAAGGGTCACCATAATAATTAGCACTGGTCCTCTGGGGAGGAGGAATATCCACAGCCAGTTTATTGGAAATCTGGTTTGAAGGTATGAAAACATCTAAAAGTCGCACATGAACACACTGCAGACATGAGTCTGCTATTATGTATTTTAATTTTTTTCTCAACAATGCGTACATGTATTGTTCCTGTCAAATAAATAAATAAATAAAAATATTGGTCTTCCCAAGTCACACTTGTAAAGACAGCAAATAAGTGCATTTCCCATAATATTAAACTACTCCTTTTAAGAGTGTACCACTATTTTTTATGTCACATCAGTGTGGTAAAACAGTGTTTCCATATGACAGCAGTGAGTTTCTCACATCATTACACACACACATACACACACACTTCTCACTAATAAAATCCTCATATTAAAAAAAAATATTATAACAGTTAAACACAAGATGGGAATATCACTGGCTAATATTTGCAGTCTTGTTATTATTTATGCTAACCAGAGCTGGAATATGTTTGATGGCATTCAACAGGTAAACAACAGATACAGTATACAGCACTGCCAGGTGGATCGACAAAAGCCTCATAACGATACCTTGGCATGATGAACTTAAGAGTGTTTTGTTTCATTCAGCAACACTGCAGTATGTGGAGGATTTTACTTTAAAGCTGAGGAAAACATTCAAAAACCTGTGTAGGTTTATGAGTGTTATACTTAACACTTTTTCTCAGTGGCATTAACCCGAGTGACTGATGGAAACTAACATTCAAAATGTCTTGGTATCGCTTTAACAGGGCTCAAATCCAGCTGTATATGGCATATTTTACTGAATATTTATATTTTACACCAAACACCAGAGAGATGTAAACCAGCTTTTACATGTCGGTGACAAAAACATGGACTTTAATGTTTGATCGCCGATACTCAACATAAACCAAGCACCTTATTCACATATATTGGTTTAATATATGTTTTCCAGGGAGGATGCAAGTATGTGAAATGCACTTAAATGGACAGTGAATGGCTTTTAAGCAGGAAAGAAATTCCATACAAATTTCTTATCCAAGGGCACCATGTAAACTTACCTCCGCCATTGAAATATACAGGGAAAACTCAAACCATTAGGCGAATTACAAACATATCACATTCAGGAATATTCCAGATAGAGGCTGACAGATTGATTGTGATGAAACTCACAAAAATTACAAAATACTTAGTCAAATTATCGTCTCAGTATCGGCAATCCGAAAAGAATCATCAGTCAACCTCTAGTTGCGACATTTGCATCACTGTCTTGCAGAAACCTCAAATGTTTTTTAAAAACAGTTTAATTTCAAGCAACAGCTTTGAGAGTGATGACATGTTTTACTGTATGTTTCTTCAGTGACTAATGTTGTTTTACAAATTGTGCTTTAAGCTATTCTTACCAAAAACTGTGGTTGACATTGGCCAGTGCAGTAGATGCCTTTAAGCACAGCTAAACCAACAAATATAAATGCTAATTACTTTTACTGCGGTTGCTGCAGAGCTCTATTCTGGCTGGTACTATTACTAATACTGATACTGATCTTGCTCCTGCTGCTGCTACTACTAGTAGTACTACTAAAGCCTCAAACGTACCTTCCAGTTCCATTCATACTACAATCGAGGGTCTGTCTCGGTCTGACGATCCACGCATGTGCATTTCCCTCCATTCCAGTTGGTGGCATTACTGCACCACAATGTTTTATCTGCGGCTGTCGCAGGACTGTAATAAACCCATCCAATCATTTAAATCGGCCTGAATGTAATGACTGGACAGGCACTCTGCTTGCGCACTCATTGCGTGTCACCATAGTCTTCCACAAGCTGCTACCTTCACAGCTGTGAGTATCAACAATAGCCATGTCATGTTCATTGTGGTATGTTTATGTACTGTAATGATAATCTTGGGGGAGTGGCATTGGAGGGAGGCCTGAACAGATGGACAGCCAGCGTTGCCAACTTGGCAACTTTCTCACTAGATTTAGGGACTTTTGGAGCGAGTTAGCAGCTAGTGCTGATAGCTACTTTCATTGGAAAAGAGTTGGAAACACTGGGCTCGGTTTTTGGTTGGATTGTCTTTAAAAATCTAGTGTACTCTTGCTTGCAAGATCACCAACCCTGCCTTGAAAGACAAAGTATATAAATGAGAGTAATGGTGGATCTCCTAGCACAACGTCTCCTTAAAACAGCCATCCATTTTGTTATCTTCTTCTTGGCAAACCAACTAGAGGTGCATAAGCCACATACTGGACTGGAGTGTGGAAGGAAACTGGAGCATGCACAGTCGGCACATTAGCTTTGTGTATAGTCTGCATGGGCATCCACTTGGGGTCTATGCGAACCCTCACAGACATGGGTGGTTAACGATATTTATGTCACAAGGACCAAAGCAGATCCTACGGACACGTAAAGTATGCCTTTAAGACCTTGCTGATACTACTAACAAGTATTTTAGCTGCTGCTACTATTGCTGCTAATAACTACTCCTGATAGTATATACTATTGATAATAATAATAATAATAATAATAATAATAATAATAATAATAATAATAATGTTTCTGCAGGGCAGTGTTTTGGGAATAAACATGAAATAAAAAACTTGAGATATCTGCTACAGTTGCTTTTTACCTCTACAGAAAATTAGAGGTTAGTTCTACATATTCCTACTGGGAAGCAATAAGTCTCTGTGTGCATGCTTGCTGTTTTCTGGTACAAAACTAAATACATCTGTAGTCTCTGGAAACTGAAAACTAAAGGTTATCAGCTTTGAGAGGCACTTGATTTCGATATAGGAACCACAAAGGTGGAACAGTTTAGAAAATTTGGGAGCACATTCATTGTTTAGGTGGATGGGGTAACACAGAAAAAGGCAACATCCTGTTAAAAAAATGTTTATGATAACTATTTAAAAAGAAAAAAAAACAGCATTAGGCTCCGAGAAGGACACCAGAAAGACTCCTATAAAGTTACAATGAACACTTTACTTCAAAACTTAGTGATTAATTCAAATGATTAGTTCAAAACTTAGTGATTAATTAAAAAAAAAATAAGATATCATACAGTCGTCTGTGTTTTTTTATGTGTTGTTGAAGTATGCCTCTTCAAAATTTACTACCGTGTCAGATGGATGTGCTGCAAGTGAAAACAGAGGGAAGGCTAGATGTCAAACCAGGGAAAATTTTCTTTTTTTTTTTTTGTTGATCCATTTAAATTGTTTTTCTTTGTTTTTTCCCCAGTGACACAGTGGAAATAGCAAGCATGCAAACAGTGAGCACAGACACACTGAAATGTCAGTACACATGGACATTCAGACAGACAGGTAGACTTAGAGACAGAAACCAACTACTGAAAAAATACAACAGACCAGGGCATAAGGGCAGTGGTCAATGCACTCTCAAATGCATCAGTTCATCCAGACATTAGTAAAGTTGTTTGCTGATGACACAGCTCTTTGTCTCACCAAATTCTGCTGCACTAGGAAACAGGTTATGTGTATTTGTTATGATTATTGTCCGAAATTATTGATTTTGTAGCAGACTGGCTAAAATTATACAATTTGCAACCATGCAAGGCCAAGCAAAACATAATAAGATCTTGAGGGCAACAGGTCAAGATTGAGGGTTTATGTTTTTACTTATGCTTTTTCTATTGCATTTGTACTAATGATTTGTTACCTTTTTTTAAAATTTTCCATATTTCAACAATACGTTGGGGATTAAGCAAAACGGTCTGCTCTTGCAAATATTGCAGCGCTGGTTTAATTTTCCATGACCAAGTTGAATGGATTTACATTAAACACGTGACCATTTCCTGTGCCAATTGTTTTGCAGCATTTGCATCTGGAGACCCAAAACTATCAATTTCTTCAACTGACTGGATTGAAAGTGGACTGAACTCAGCTATGATGGACGGACAGATAAACAGACAGCGCTGTAGACCAAAACAAGGACAAACACACAGCAAAAAACTGGAGCGAGATACCGGAGGTGAAAACCTAACATCGGCTTCAGGGAAAAGCAAGACTGATGCAAAGAGGTGATGAGACCCAAGAAGAAGAGGAACAGGAAAAAAGTGTCGAGATGAATAACTGATAGAGTGAAGAGATGGGAGGTGAAGAACTGTAACAAAACTAAAATAGGAGAGAGAGTAAAAAATTAAAAATACAAATGGAAGGAGAGAAGGAACTAAACAAAGGAGAGAAGGAAGGGATATAGAAAGGAAGATCTAGGAAGCAGAAGACCTCCAAAGAAAGATAAGAAACTGAGACAAAGAGTATGACTGCGACACTGTCCCTAAGCGGTACCCGTCAGTTCAGTCTGTACCTTCATTGACTGAGGGGATGTTATGAGAAGCAGGGCCGGGGCTCGGGGAGCCAGGGGCCCTCTGAAGAAGGCCCCCAGGGGCCCCTAGAGCCCCAGCAGTGGTAGCAGTAGTAACAGAGCTGGTGTTGGCTGCGGCAGCTACAGCAGCTTGCAAAGGAAGAGAAGGAGAGAAATAGTCAAGAAGGAAAGAACAGGTTAGGAAGACATAAATTCATACCACAGCAAAATGGACAGAAGAGATACGAAGTCAGGCAGCAGGAAAGAAGAAAATGTATTTACAACTCGCAAGAAAACATAAGGAAGCCATTACAAGAGAGGAAGTAACAAGTTAAGAAATAATGCATATAATATTCGCTTCACAAATATGGCAGTCAGGCCTGGTTTACATCAACTATGGCAAAACAAGCCACTGATCCAAAACAAGAGCACTGTTATTGGTTGGTTCTGCAAAACCCCCAACTGCATTTGCTGACATTTTTTAAACAACAATCACCAAGGCCTTTAAAATACTTTCAATACCTGCACATGACAACTAAAATTATGGTTAAGGTTAGGGGAGAATGCTGGTTACGGGGAATTAGAGGTGGTTAACATCAGGGAAAGATTGTGGTTATAGTTTGCAATAAAAACCAGACAATAATTGTAAGTCTGTGACAGGCCATGATCTGCAGTCTCCTATGTAAAAAAAAAAAAAAGTCAGACATCCAAAACATCCACCACCCTGACCAATATTTTACACCCCTCTGTGTAAATTACACACAACTGCATTAAAATTGATTGTTAGCACTGGATATATTTCTTGAGTTGCTGAATCATCCAATAGGTGTAAATCCTACGGACAAGTTGTAGATAGTCCAAATCAAAGGATTACAGCAAATACATACAGTATATGCTAATCAATTTTTTTTCTGCTAATATTAGCCATGCTAGATTTCCCCCAAACCTACAAAACTAAAATGCAAATATCATCAGTAAATATGAGTAGACATTAGCAGTAGATTATTCAAGATCAAACCACCTGGAGTAATTGTGTAAGCAGGGATTGATAATGAGCCCAATATGTTTGGCTTTAGCCACCTATAGTTAACTTTCTTGGCTAGCACATGCAGCCTACAGAGAAACAAATCTTGACACAGTACTAACATATTCTACTTTAACACCATTATTTAAAAAAAAATACTGTATTTTCATCTAGTAAAAGCAAGCAATGTAGGACTTATGTCTGCGATATCAACCCAGTTTGATTTGGACTTTCTACTGCTCTGCTGGTACGTCATCTACAAACTGGCTTGATCCTTATCTAGGTAAACATCCTCTGGACAGTGTTCCCACTGCTACAGGTTAGTATAACATATCAAACACCAAAAAAAAAAAATTTAAAGGAGGAAAACAAAATTTTTAACAAAATGATTAAGTATTAACAAGTAAAAGTGAAACTTAGATACAAAACATCCACAAAACAAAAAAGTTAATAATCCAAAAAATTACATAACAAAAAGGGAAAAAGCATAAAGCCAAAAAATAAACCCAAAGTAAAGCTTCCAGTGTAGATAAAAATGACACGATAAGATATAAAAAGAGAAGTTCATAACAGGCAGTAAATGTCAAAATAAAGCACCAGTGAAACAAAGATTTATTTCCCAGCAAGCACTTGGTAAAGAGATTAGAAAGAGTTGTTAAATTAGAAAGACACAAATCCTTCACCAGGACATTCAGATTTCAGACTGCAGCATTAGCATTTGATTAACCCATATTCACTGGTTCAAAATATTATGTTCAATATTATGTGCTGCTTTGCCAGGGGGACACTGGCAAAATGACAGGAGGGCAGGGGCCAGTTAATAAACAAACATCAATAATAATAATAATAATAATCAAATAAAATTAATAAAGATTAAAAAGGCATATAGCTCATTATTAACTAAATTGTAAAGGCTTTGGTTATTTTTAAAAGACTTTGAACAACATTAAACATAACATCGCATTATTTTTTGGGATAAACAAGCTCAATCAGTTTTTTTATACTTTATATACTCTGGTGAAATTTTAAAAAAACATTGTGGATCAATTTATTTTCACTGTGAATTAAAAAATGGTTGACAGGCCACCCAGCACCTTATTGTGAGCTACGGGCCATAAGTTGAGCATCACTGCGCTAGTGCCAGAAACCTTTATACGTATAAATATGTTTCAACTCTTTAGTTTTCAAGGGTATTTGCCAATGAAAAGAAAGAACGTCTTGAACATATATAAGATTCAATAACTAACTTTTCATAAACAACACATACCCTTATTGTTCACGTAAAATCACGGTCACATATTTATAAACAGTCCAACTCCCACAGAGAAAACATGTAGCACATAGGAAACAACGGGGAAAACAGTTATAGCAACATTGCACATCAGTTGGTGGTAAAAAAAACAAAAAAGAAGAGAAATAGTGAAAGTGCACAAATACAAAAGAGAGATCGACTGAAATATTGAAGAAAAGAAGAGAGAGTGTGTTTGTGAAACGGGTTTCTTTCTAGAAAACAGGCAGCAGGCTGAAGCCATGCAGTGAACAACAGTGTGAAGAGAGAAACAGAGGGGGGGTGAAAAAGGAAATCAGAAAGATCAAATCAAATTTCAAATGAAAATCTGCTGTATGAGGAGCTCAAATATAATTGTGTCACCTTATATTATGTATCATCTACTTTAATGGTTGAGCCTTGTGGGACGGTGCCCTCTAGAAAAGGCTTGGATGATGAAAATAATCATGTACGCAAATGATACTTTAATACTTATTTCTAGTACTCATGAATTATAACATACTCAGGTTACTGTCGGTACTGTATATAAAAAAGTTATTACAAGATTATCTTTAGCTCTGCTTTAACTATTGTAATTAAATATTAAACCATGACTTGGTATACTGGAAAACGAGCATGTACGTAGAGTACAGTCGTTCTTTCACATCTAATGTTTTCCTCCAGAAACATTCCCTCGCTAAACTTTATAGTTTTTGCCTGAGCCTGGGTCCCAGCATGCTGTTGCTGAGTCCAGTCAAAGCTTTTAACCCTGGAAAGAAAAAACATCAGCGCACCAGAAACAAATTAAAAATGTGTACAATTTGTTCAAACTGTAAAGAAACGTATTATCTTTTTAGAAAATGAAGCATGTGGAGAGATCATGCACTCGGTTGTGTCCGTCTGTCCGCAGCTAATCTCGAATACTACTGGAACCATCAGCCTGATATTTTTTTCATGCTCAGTTCATTTTCATTTTAGCTTAGCAGCAGTGCTCTTCGCGCCTTCACCACTAACACAATGTATATTGTGTACCCGACTTCCCATCTCGTAAACAAGGTAAACAACAAGGTAAACAACCCCATTTGAAGGCACCATATCTTCAGGTCTGCAGCTCTTTTTACCAGCTTGATAAGTTAAGAAGGCCAAACTGAATTTATCACAAGGATGAAAATAATATTTTAACTGTTAAAGCTTTAAAACTGACCCTAAATTATCTTTTGTTCCCTGAGAAAACATTTTTCCTGGTGGAAATTGCTGGCAGTGTGTGGACAAAAAGCCAAAACAGAGGAAAATACATTTTTTTTTTAACTTTTTAACTTTTCTGAATTAGTGTGGACATGATCGTAAAATAGTAGCTGTAAGATGTTTTTAGGTATGTTAAATTATGTGGTGACACCCTGCTCTTTCTCTCTGTTAATCTCACTGTAAACGCTGCAGTATATTAGAGGGGCCTCTTCATTTATTTCCATGTGAAAGGAGACAGTGAGCAGGGTTAACAGCGCTCTCCTTCACAAAGCCTCTGACACACACACACACACACACACACACACACACACACACACACACACACACACACACACACACACACACACACACACACACACACACACACACACACACACACACACACACCACACCACACGCACAGAGGCAGAGCAGAGGTCGCGGCAGAGCGTTCCCCCTCAATGCTGGTGAATAGGCGTGTGGCGTGAATAAGTCCACATGCTTGGCCCCATTAAGGCGTGACAATAGCACTAAACCCCCGCCTCCCAACACCCGAGGGTGCCACCCATGGCATATGTATGCATATGTGTGTGTGCGGTGTCTGTATTCACATAGACTTGATTTTTGGTGTGTGTATTTGTAGGTATTGAGCTTGATGTAGTGTGGTAGGTAGCTGTGTGTGTGTGTGTGTGTGTGTGTGTGTGTGTGTGTGTGTGTGTGTGTGTGTGTGTGTGTGTGTGTGTGTGTGTGTGTGTGGAGGCAGATGGTGATGGCTGGTTAAAACATCCCCGACAGTGAACCAGAGCAGGTTTCTCTCTGCAAAGAAAGACCTTTTTCACCTTTACTTTGTGAAATTCTCCTTTCTCTCTATTTCTATTTTGTTTCTTTTCTCTACAGATGATTCATTCACCTCTCTGTATTGTAAAATCCACCGTAGCTAACGTGTGCTTCCTTAAAAACGTATAACACCACTATAATTCATGTTTGGTTATAGGGCTGTACAATTAATCGAATATTAATCACGATCACAATTTGGCTTCCCACAAATAAATGATTGCTTGGAATACTGACATTTTAAATGTGGCTTCTGCTCTTGGAAAACTCTGTTATCAAATCAAGTGCTTCCTAAACTAATTTTGTTCTCAAAGTACACCAAATTGAAGCATTTAACTTAGCATTTAGTTTTAAAAGTAGCTAATAAAGGGGTAGGGTGAATATTCCTGTATTTTTTCATATTGCAATGTATATAGCAGAAAAAATATTGCAATGTCAATTTTGTCAACACCCTAATTTGTATCTTAGCGGGAATGTAGCACAGCACGGGAGTGAAAACCGTGCTCTACTCAGTTTAATGTGAAAGTGCAGTGAAATATGCTGTCGCTAAAGTCAAAGAATAATTCTGATAAATAATCGTGATATCAACGTTGATCAAAATCATTGTGGCCATAATCGTGCAGCCCTGTGGTTAGAGACAGATTGTGGTCATGGTTAAGCCAACGTTGACTGCTGGTTGGAGAAGGATGTGAACAGTTGGTGACTGACTGACCGACCAACCGACCGACCGACCATCCATTCAATCTGTCATTTGCTCCTGACAGATAACAGTTTCACACTAGGGATGCACGATTATGAAATTCTGGGTCAATATTGATACCGATGTTTAAAATAACAATTTGTCCGATAGCCCATTTTGCCAGAAACAAAGACCTCTTTGTTGTCAATGTAGTCAATGTTTCATTACACTGTCCTTGAATGAGCACAAATTCAATACAAATTTATGAAACAACCTTTAATATAAACTTCCTTCACATGAAAAATGTCCTTTTTTAAAATAACTACGTAAAAAGCCTTGTCAGCTGCTATACAACTACCTACTCAATGAGAAGAATGTTTTGGTACTTGCGCCCAGCACCCGCTACCATGCCAGAGTCGTGTCCAGCCATTGGCTTCTTCTCCGAATCAGCAGCTGGTTACTGCTGTCTGAGACCAACCTCAGATAACCAACCCGACAAAAATTTAAACATTGGTCATTGCCATCACCAAATGTTGTCTTATTTGCCAATAGACTGATGGCCATCAACATGGCAAATAGTGGACGATACTGATTTTTGGGCAATAAATCAGTGCCTCCCTAGTTCACAAAGTTATGAAAAGCTTCTGTCCGGTAAGTTATTTTAGATATTTGAACAAAACACAATGCTGTGTTTTCTTGTGAGGACAAGTCTCAGTATTTACAGGATGAATCTCTGAACTTGAAAAACTGAAGGCACCAAAGTGTGAATATGAATCAGCCTCTCCCACAAAAATCGTCCTTCACAGAAACCCTGAACCGCCATGCGAGTTCAGATTGAGGTTATTAAACTGTGTAGTTGCCAGTATTACGAAATTAGCTAATTCAATGTTTAGTACGTGTTTTATAAATTAAAGTTATTTTGAGAGAGGAGACCAGATGCAAAACTGCAGTCAGAGGTTTGTATAGCAGCTGAAGTTGGAGCATGTCGACCCGCATGTCAAAAACAGCAGAACGCCCCTTTAAAGACCCGCTGACCAAGGAAACAGCAGCACCTTCCTCCTGTGATATTTCAGGGTTTTTTTCCTATAATTCTCAGTGGGTTTTATTGCCGGTGGGCTGCATTATCAAACCCCCGCCTCTCCTCCCTCCCACCCTCCCCGCAGGGCCCTGGGGGTGTGTGAAGCGAGCGCCCCCTCCCTTTTGTAGTTACCTTGTTTGATCTGAGCCTGTAGCGCTGGGTTGGAGGGCTGAGGGGGGGCGGCCAGCGTCCTGCGAGGACTCTCCGGGGTTCCTCCTGGTCTGGGAGGCCTGGAGGAGGATCACAAAGAGGAGGCATGAAATATTAAAGGAGCAGGGAGGAGAGAGGAGGGCCAACACACACAAATCATATTACAAAGAAACACACTCACAGAAACACATACATACATAACACTAGCAGTTCACACAAGCAATATTTTTTTTTATTTCTATTTCCTGAAAATCAGTGTGTGCGTGTGTGTGTGTGTGTGTGTGTGTGTGTGAGTGTGAGTGTGTGTGTGTGAGTGTGAGTGTGTGAGTGTGAGTGTGTGTGTGTGTGTGTGTGTGTGTGTGTGTGTGTGTGTGTGTGTGTAATCTCAGGCTCCAGCCTATTGAATTTTGGGTGGAGGACACCATCCTGAGTCTGAACAGACTGGAGGCGTCTAACTTTCAGAGACACACAAACACTTCCAATACAACAATCAATGGAGTAATCAATAAGGGTTGCCAGGCAACAAGCGCGGCCAGGGACCTCTACAATTAGCAGTTGAAAAATGCCAAAAATCTCAATCTCAATTAGTTGACAGAAGGAACTACAAAATATGTGAAAGAGAAATAGATAATAGATTTGTCAGTGTTTCAATAAATGCACTGGAAAGTGCTTAAAAGTACTTGAGGGCTGTCAAAGTTAACACAATAATAACACAAGAATACAAACTTGTTTCAGCACCACTGACTTCTTTAACGCCTTAAACTTGCAATTTTAGGTTGTAGCAGTCTCACTTTTAAAGCTAGAGTGACGATACTGGTATCATATGAAACTAGATCATTTGCAGTTAATCACAATTAAATAGTTGAATCAATTGACAGCCTTAAAGTACTCCTACATAGGTATTGTTATTGCTTAATAAATGGGGGAAAGGGTAAAAAAAAAAAAAAAATATGAGAAAGTGAACGTCACAAACTGACAAGATATGCTTTTTCTATTTAAATCATTATTATTCTGTGTTTTTTTACATCCCACATAATTCTCTGTTATGGTCCTGTGCTGGGCTGTACAATCAAACCAATCCGATTGGCTGGAGAGTGTGATAACAACATAACATCTGATTAGATAGAAGCTCATCTTATTTACACCTTAACACCCACCCAACTTATTTTCACAAACCAGAATGAATAGTAAGAAGGAAGTCCTAGTTTTTACAGTTGGCCTAGTCTACAAAAAAAAAAAAAAAAGTATTTACACGAATGGTGTAGGACGTGTTTTCAGGAAATTCCAGAAATCTGAAATAATGCAGAAAAATTAAATTGCTGCTTACAGACTGCCGAAACGCTCACACACAATCCTTTTAATAGTTTTATTCGACAGAAAGCATCAAGTGAGAACCATGCAGAACAACAGAGGACACATGCACCTGCATGACCCCTCACCCCACTCAACTGTCACACACATCTGCTCTCTCTGCGCACACACCCACCACGCCCCCCCCCCCCCCCCCCACGCACGCACGCACGCACGCACGCACGCACGCACGCCACAAAGACTAGGTTAGGTTAGGATTAGAGGAGTAAACCGATGACAATACATGGCTTCCTATGTCCCTCTTTATATTTCCATAGAAACTGTTTCCTTGCTGAGCTGCAGTGGATGAAGAGTACAGCACAAACTTCACCAGACAGTAACAAAATAACAAATAATTTAACGCAAATTTGTTTTGACGCCACTAATTTCTTGAGTTGTAGCAGGCTCACTTTTAAAATACTGGCATCATATGAGGCTACTAGGAGGCTAAATAATGCTCCAAACTTGCACCATTTTCAGAGGGGTCCCTTGACCTCTGACCTCAAGATATGCGACTGAAAATAGGTTCTATGGGTACCCACGAGTCTTCCCTTTACAGACATGCCCACTTCATGATAATCACATGCAGTTTGGGTCAAGTCATAGTCAAGTCAGCACACTGACACACTGACAGCTGTTGTTGCCTGTTGGGCTTCAGTTTGCCATGTTATGATATGAGTATGTTATGGTAAATGGAGTACCTGGGAGGGTCTCTGGATGATATTTGTCATTGTTTTGAGTTGGTAATTCATTTCCAAAAATAAATATAGTCATATGCTTGCATACAGCAACATATTTTTCCACTCCAGATGTTGATAAAAATATTAAATACTGGACAAATCTCCCTTTAAGGTACATTTTGAACAGATAAAAATGTGCAGTTAATCACAGTTAACAATGGACAATCATGCGTTTTCTCATTACATATTTTAATGGATTGACAGCTCTAATTTTTACACTCAAGAAACTGCATTTGGCTTTTCACTAAGACATGACACTAAACCTGCTTTTACACCATGTCTTTCCATCACGTATATTGATATCAGACTTTACCTAAATAAATTCAGAATGTGGCTCGTCAATGCAGCTCATGATGTTATCAGAATGCTGCATGTGTAATGTGTGTGTACACACTGGGAAATAGGGTTCAGGGCTGTTATCTAAATAAAATCTAAATCCACCCATTTTAGCTGATTCAACTCCAACCAAAGGAAAAATACATATATCACAAAAATCACGAAATTCTGTACTGTGTTTAAATGTGCCTTGCGTATGAATGGACATTTACAACTGAAATGGTTAAGAGCTGCAAAATATCGTTTTTCTCCAAAAGTAAAACTTAATGCATTAACAAAAAATTGTAGGACACAGACCAGTGATGATTATTGGAAATCAACCCATATGGACATGTGAAGATTATGGTTTTTAAATGTGTCCATGGTGCAGTTAGTGAAATTGCTATATTTATTATCTGCTCCCAATTCAACTGTATCGTGATAGTATCAATTCAGGACAAAGGTGAATCGCCCAGCCCTATAGGTCAGTAGGGACCTACTGCACCTACTACGCTGTAAAAGTGACAGAGAAACTTTAAAGCAACATATTCTGACATGTTGTAAAACTGAGTGAAATGTTACGTTTTGTGTACAAACAAAAAGGTTTCTTTAGGATTAGGCAACAAAACCTCAATTTCTTTAGGTTTACATAAAACTACAATCTCTTCAGGTTCAGGCAATAAAAATGCAATTTATTTAGCTTTATTTAATAAAACTACAATTTCTTCAGGTTAAGGCAATAAAAATGCAATTTTTTAGCTTTAGGTAATAAAACTACAATTTCTTTAGGTTAAGGCAATAAAACTACAACTTCTTTAGGTTTAGGTGACAAAACTACAACTGCTTTAGGTTTAGGCAATAAAACTACAACTTCTTCGGTTTTAGATAAAAAACAAAAATACTTGGCTTAAAATAGCTACGAACACAAAGACAACTACACTTTGCTGATTTCACATGGGATGCAAACTCCAATGTCAATACAAAGAGGTCACTGTCGTGATCTTTTATACTTTCTTTCGGTGAGCTATCTGTGAATAAAACCTATGAATGTGTGTAGCAGGCCCTTACTGACCCACATCTGACTGATGTGACTGATGACACCTATTTAATAGCCTGATCACAGTCTAATCAGCTGATATTTCTATGGAAGAAGATAAAAAAAAAAAAGCCTCCATGAGACCTTTGATTAAGTAAACACTGAAGATGACCTTGGTCCACACTGAAGGACCTCACCAACAGGAAAACATCTAAGGCCTCATTTCCAAAGCACAATACAGCTCAACTCAGCTCGGCTCACTCTAGTTTGGTTTTCCATTAGCAAAGGTTGTGGATACCTGGTATTTTTTTGGTACACCTTGGTCAATGTTCAAAGGCAGCTGAGTCGATACTAGAAGGTGCAGTTAACACACTATAGACCAATGATTGGTCTGACAGAATCATCACAAGCACGACATCCTGCACAAACCCACGAGTTTTAAATAGCAAAGCTACCATCCATAGCTACTGCAATTTTGTATTCACTCAACCTTGAGTTTAAAAAAATGGCAGCCCATAAAACGACGGCGTACGCTATGAACTTCTTGCCAATGTCGCGTCAAGGGCCTGGTCATAGAGGATCTCTTGTTGGGTATGGTCTACACCTGCTCTATGTAAAAAGTGTGAGATACCTTCTGTTATGATTTGACGCGATGTCAAAATGAATTGAACTGAATTATAAACTAGGAAAGGAAACAAGAGTCAGGCAAATATAGAAGGGTTTGGTGTTTTCCACAATTATTTCTGTCTTGGTCAGTTTCTCAATAACAGGACTTCCACGGCTTGTTCCACGGAAAAGCTCGAACCCTCAAGCCAGAGTTGGTGGATGGAGTGCTGTTGTGGCTGTTGTGATGAAATACTAAAACACTAAGAGTTCAGGAGCACTTCTTTTCAAACTCCAGCACACAGGCAGGAAGCTTTTCTGCTGTCATTAATGTGAGATGGGGAACATGAAAAAGCCAAAAACCCAAACACGCTCAAATATTCACAACCGCTGGTTTGGAGTGTGGAAGTGGAGACAGCCAGAGAGAAGACCGCAGTTGGAGTTTCATAAAGAAGTCTTCAGCTTCCATCTGTAGCTGCACAATCACCTTCTCTGATCCAGACATACCACAGAGGAGACGGTCTTTGTTTCTGAGAAAGTTATAAACAGTTTTGAAAAGTTTTCCCAACTATGTGTTGCGTACTCTATCTTCCGCTTGTGGTGCTCTTTGATTATGATGCTCCAGCCACCGTTTCCTGTTTATCACCTCTGTCTGTATCTAGCTTATCAGCTTCTGGTGAAGTTGTAACAGTTTTGTCTTCATTTCTGGCTGAGCAAATCGATGACACAGCAGAATGATATGAAAGATCCCAACACAGACGGACAGAGCGGGCCAGTCTGGCCTCAGCCAACATGAGGACGAAGAAGAAGTAGAGTTGCCCCGAGGGCTTGTCA
Source organism: Pterois miles (assembly GCA_947000775.1). Classification (NCBI taxonomy): domain Eukaryota; kingdom Metazoa; phylum Chordata; class Actinopteri; order Perciformes; family Scorpaenidae; genus Pterois; species Pterois miles. The sequence goes on along the minus strand of CAMQGK010000201.1, from coordinate 2,634,555 downwards.
ATCACAGTGGAGGTACAGCCCCCAGTTAGTGGTCCAGTAAACACATAGATGGCTGAAGCACTTGACAAGCAACCTATATCATCAAACCCACCACCCGCTCTCTGCAAGAAACCACTTTGGTGGAAAAGAAGTGATATGTTAAGAAGCAAAACAAGAAAAACACTGGCGTGGTCTCCCACCGTTGGAGACAGCTCTTGGTAAGTAAAGCAATGAGGTTTGATGCTGAAATCACATCTTTTCAGCAAAATTGTTAAAACTGAGCTAAGCAAGCTATAATGTAAACCACAGGCTGATGGCATACGTGGACATTATAAGATAGCAGAACTATTTTGACCGGCTCTCAGAGTTTCAGCAGTTTGGTTGAATTTTTCGTATTCTTTCCCTGCTGTTAGTAATTGGCTTTTTTTTTTTTAACCAGTAACTGTAAATTTAGATTGTATGGACCCAGTAGTAGAGGTGAAATGCTGCCCCTAATTGTGACCAGGCATTCTGCATTGCACCTTTAAGACTTGACTTAGACTTGCCCTCAACATCTTGACTTGAGAGTGGGATTGACAAGACCTGGGACTTGATTTGGATTCTAATTTAAGTAAGCCTTGGCCTTAAGGACTTTTCGGCCATCACCGTCTTGGTTTCCGACTGTCACCATGTCATTTTTTTGGAACCAGAAGTGCAAGTGAAAACACACTGTGAAAGGGTTAAACATGGAAAACTCCCAGACTGGACAATGCCGTGTTAGTGACTTCACAATCACCAGGTAGCCACCCCTACAGCATCCCCTGCTTTATGGTCTATTTGACTCTAAATTGGACCATAATTTACCAAATGAACATCATACTGCATCGAAGAAGACTTGAAACTAGTGACTGAGACCATAAACTCATGTTTACAATGTTTAATGAGGTAATAAATCAAGTGAGAAGTAGGCTCATTTTCTAATAGACTACTACACAATCAGACTACATTTTGCAACCAGGAGTCGCCCCCTACTGGATATTAGAAAGAATGCAAGTTTAAGGCACTGCAGCCTTGGCTTCACTTTTCAGACCTTGAAGTTGCCCACTGTCGTGGACATTTGAGACTGGTTTTCACAAGGATTGAGACCTGGACTCGTCTACGTAGTGTGTGGCGTGGAGGGGTCAGGGGTCAGGGGATTGACCAGTGCTCAGTGTACAGTCATGTAGAGCTGATAGTCAGAGCTAATGAGCAGCTACTGTCAGACTCTGTCTCTCTGCTGGAAAGACAGGAAGCCTTCAGGAGCTTTGACAGTCACTAGCAGCACATTTTTATGCCCCATGAGAGAGTCACCATGTGGGTACCAGTGTTGAAGCTGGGCTAACAGCTCTACTACGAAAGGCTCTCCCTGAGTGTGTCTGTGGGTGTCAGTACATACTGGCTCTATGAATGCAGCTCTTATTATACACTAAGGGACTTGTTAATCACTAACGTAAGGCAAGACTTCCTTTCCAACTCATTTCACCTCAACCTTAGAAGACGTTTAAGTGCCTTTCTAGTTATAAATTTAGAGCACTGAAATGCTGACCCTGTACAGATGATAAACGACAGAGCCAGCTATTACAAATACTTGATATGTTAACCAATTTAATTTAATTCAACACAAAGATAGCTAAATTATAGCCTGAAAGTGAAATAAAAATCAGGAGGCTGATGAAAGCAACCATTTCACCACTTCCTCCCTCGCTCTGTTTTCCTCTCCGACTCTTCCTCCTTGTGCTGTTATTCTGTACAGGGTTGACGAAATGATGAAATGATGTGTTGGTGTTACAGCAGCAGGACCTCGACCTCCGTGTTAAATCTTTCACAGCACAATGAGAGCTCAGACAGACTAAACAATCAGCTTCACACACACACACACACACACACAGTTGACAGTAGTTGAACTTCAGCTGCTGCTGCTGCTGGTATTACTGTGTATGTGAACAGCGTCTGTGTTTTGTTCTTTGAATCCAGTTTTTATTCTGTTTGTTTGGGTTGTTATTTTTTTGTTTTTCAGCAGGAATCACTGATGATGGATCAGGGGTGTGTTTTTATGCCTGGTGCATCCAGATATGCTGAGCTTTGGTGAACATGTCTGTTTGTGTCGTGCCAAATGGTTCTGGTTTTGTGGACAGCGCTCCAAAGATTTTGATGCCATCTGGCTTGATTTGTTTGACTGAAATCAAACTCATTGTCCACTTGTTATAAAACTTGATGGACAGTTTTCACCCACTGACAGGCAAATTCATGAAGAATGGATTGTGGCCGCTGATAGCACCATGAATTGCCCATCCCTTGCCCAACTGCTATCTGCCCCATCTCAAGGTCCGTTTCACAGAAGATACTGCACAATTTTACAGCGCAAACGCGCCCATTAAATTTTGCAGCTGATTGCAATTATCCATTTGGCAAAAGTAGAAATGTTATCATTGCGCCAGGAACACAGTAGGCAGAGCAATGTCAGCGGGAAAAAGAAAAATGAAAATTAAAAAGACTACAAGCTGCAGGTCCTGACCTTGAGGTAAAGAAGCATTCCTTTAAAGGCCCAGACACACCAAACTGACATCAGAGAACTAGCAGTGATGAAGGCCGACTGGTGCGTTGCCTCTGTCTTGGCCATTGAGGTGCATTTGAACACATTGCAAAGACTACAGCCAATGTTCTGCGCTTGCATGAGATGAAATAACTCTCCGCACCAGCATGTGGCAGTAGTCTGTACTCGTCATTCAAAAAGGTAAACCAGACCACTCTTGTTGTGAAAATATCAGAGAACTGACTTTACTCATTGGCTTGCTTTCCTCACTTCAGTTCCTCTTCTTTAGTGATTCTCTTCAGCTGAAAAGCCAATCAGACTGATTTCTATCACAGACGGGCTCCGCCACCAATTCAACATGCTGAATCTGCATAAAAAAACAAATCTCAGCTACAGGCAGACTGGGGCACACCACGAAAACTAGGCCGATAGATGCTCACCGAAAGCCCCGAACTGTCTGACGGCCGAACACCCCAGTCTGTCAGTATGAATGTGCTTCAGTATAGCATATTAAAATTAAAAACATTCAAATATATGTCTGTGTGTGTTTGTTTGTTACCTGACTGGTGCTTTCTTCATGTGCTCTCCGACGAATGTGGCGTTGGTCATGCCCATCAAAGTGTTAGCCAGTGAAATTACAGACAGCAGGTGCTGTGTGGTGACGGCCCTTGAAAGGCCGTACGTCCCCTTCCCCACAATGTCCGTCAGAGTCAGCTTAAGACCCGTCGCCAGGGACAACTGCCGCAGCAAGGACTCCTGAGAGACAGAGGCAGACAAATGAACCAGGGACCCTGGAAGTATTGGTGTGTGCTGTGCTCAGCTAAGACACTCCATACTACAGGGTGTGTGCAACCTTTTTCTACAGACAGACCGGATGCTCTGTATATAGTCTCAGTTTCTTATTTGTTGGTGGTCAGATGTGCTATATCAATAAAATAATCCTAACACTAGATATAATAATCACAATTTGGATGACCGTGTTGGAATCAAGGGGGAACCTCCAGGTCTGAAAAGAGAAGCCAATGCCGAAGTGTCTTAAACTTGCATTTTTTCTAAAAGCCAGCAGGGAGCAACTCTTGTGGTTGCAAAAAGAAATCTGATTGTATAGAAGTCAATGAGAAAATGACCCGACTTCTCACTTGATTTATTACCTCAGTAAACATTGTAAAACATGAGTTCATGGTCTCAGTCGCTAGTTTCAAGTCTTCTTCAATACAGCATTATGTTTATTTAGTTAATTATGATCCCATTTAATGTCAAATAGACCATAAAGCAGGGGATGCTTTAGGGAAGGGCTACCTTGTGATCGACAAGTTGCTACCACAGCTTTGTTCAGTGCTCGATTGTACTAAAAGACACTCTAAGGAGTCAGCTCCTCGTTTTTTCTAATAGCTACAGTTTGTGTTAAGCATTTTTGGCTAGCTAAAATTGGCATCCCAATTAATGCCACAGTTAACATGAATTACAGATTTACCTTGTTAACCAAGCTAGCTAGCAAGCACTAGAGTTGGTAAATTAACACTTTTTAACAGTATCTTGACCTACCGGGCCTCACTCCTCTCCAGCTCCACCCTCTCTTCAAAATATGGTCATATGTGGTTCTAGCTCCAAAATAACAAAATTACGAAGGCATAGACCAAGATGGTAATTGCCTAAACGCCAAACTCTAGCTTTCAAAACCGTAGTCCTCTACCTCTACCAATGAGTGACATCATGGTGACTACATCCACTTCTAATATGCGATCTATGGTTGAAATACAACAATGTAAATGAACTATGAATGTATGGAATACAACAAGATCCTATCTTTTGTGGTATTAATTATTAATAAAGAAATAAACACCTGGTGCCATTTTAAATTTAGGGCAGTTTCATTAGCAGTTAGTCTACTGATTATATTTTCAATTAATGATAATCTCATAATGTTAAAATAATGACAATAGTTCAGCAAAAATAAACAATTATTACAATTTATATATTGTCACTGATTCTCTCTATCAGTTTATGATTTGTTGTTTTAATGAAATAAATACTTTAAAATGTTTGTTTTTTGTGCTCTAGTTATCTATAATTTGTTTTATATAATTTGCTATTTTATAGTTTGTTCTAGCATATACTGTCTATATCAGTATGTTGTAATATGGAGGCTTCAACAGGATCTGTATCAACCTGATGCATTCTGACCAGGGTGCACCCAGAACACAGGTGACACCAGGCAGACAAGTACCTTGAAGGTGGGCAGCATGAGGGACATGTGACCTCCTCTGGAGATCAGCCCGAAGGAGATGGGGCAGTGCGGTCTGAGCATGCCCAGTCGCTCCAGACAGATGCCGTCCAGCTGTTCGTTGAGACCCCAGGCGTGCAAGCAGGACATGAAGAGTTTGGCCGTGTCCATCGTCAGGTTGTACTCCAGCAGACTCAGAGACTTGGACTTCTCTTCCCGCCTCCTCATCTCCTCCTCCTCTTCCTCATCTTCATCCAACAGGTGCTCCTTGATGGTCTCCTTCATCGTTTCCTTCACCTGGACAGATTTGACATATTTATTTAAAAAAACTAAACTAAACTGGAAACAAAAGATATCATATAACACATCTACGCTTCATAACCTTTATTGGTCAATTCGAACAAGCTGATTTTCATTTACGGACCTGCTTGAAGATCTTGTTGGCCAGGAAGGACCCCCCCTTGTCGGCCCCGGCCTGGCTCTTCTGTAGCGTCTCTGGAGACACCAGCATGGGGTTTGGTCTCTGGGCTTCCTCCGTCAGCAGCTGAATGATCACCGCCTCCACGTCGAAGAACAGCACATGCATGTCAGGGTCCGTCAGGTTGGTCTTCATCGCCTGGACTACCAGGGCATTGTGGGAGTACTTCGGCAGGTTTCCCTAGGGGAGAGAGAGAGAGAGAGAGAGAGAATTGTCAAAAATAAGCGATGAATGTCGGTCGGTGTTTCCAACACGTAAACTTAGTGCCCACAGTTTGCTTTGTTCCTACTGAGACTAGAGCTACCTCTTGGGACATTTTCAATTTATCACCTGACCAACAAGTCAGAGTCCGTATGTCTATTGTCCTTCCTTATAGCCACATGTGCAATTTTTAAGCATCTTTTAAATTGTTTTGTTGGTATTTCTTTCAAGAAAATATTAAACAACCTCAGTGAAAATGGCTCCATTGTATCTATTGGGTGGGCACTAAAATAATTAATGGTGATTTTTCTTTGGCACTTTTGGCCACTCCGAGTCAAACCATTTCAAGTTGACTTGCCTTTTCCATTACCAGTTTAACCGTGCCGAGTTGTGCCCAAGATGGACCAACTCTGAGTCGGGCCAAAGTTACAATACACTATGTTTTCATTAATGTATAATCACCTGAAATTAACGATTGCTGTCTTTTTCGTTGTGTTAGTTTAGAGTGTCATATCTACATAGGGAGCGGGTCCTCTTCACAGAGTCTGCTATCTGGTCCCACCATGTTTCTACAGTAGCCCAGAACAGACAAACCAAACACTGGCTCTAGGGAGAGCCTTTAACCATTACTTAAAGGCCACCGTAGTTTTCTGACGCGCTTATGAAACTGCTGTAAAGTGGCCAGCTGATTTTCATTGCTCCTGAGGTACTGTTATTATGATGTTTGTTATTTTATTATAGGATGGTATCTGAGTGAGGCAAATGGCGTAACAATATTTTACACTCGGAAAGTCACAGTCTTGGAAAGGTGCAAGTGAGCAGAGGCGTATTCAGTTGGTTGCAATCTGCAACCAAACCGCTAGATGCCACCAAATCCTACACACTGTACCTTCAAAGACACATTCAAGTTGGTGGCCCTGTTGAAATGGAGATGCAAATCCCTGCCATGCTGGGCTGACGCACCGAAGCAAACTGAGCCAAGCCAAACCAGTACAAGCCAACCACAATAGTAGCTACATGTATATCTGTCATTTGGGGCACATAAATCAGAGGTGTGGATGAGTCACATAAATTGGACTTGAGTCAGACTCAAGTGACAAATTTGACTTGACTTCATCTGATTACTGCTTGGTTATTTCCGTGCATCCAATCATGTTGCACTTACAATCAAGAACCATGAATAAGTAATATTATGTTACTGAGTGCTGCCGTACACTGGTCCCTGAAAGCACTGATTGCATTAATTGATTTTTTAGCCAAGCAGCGAAGCATACTGAAAAAAACATCTGACATAACACCATCTATAGTTGCTGTAGCTAAAATGTTAGCAAACAAATAACTTCAAATTCCACATCTAGCAGGCAGATGAAGGGGAGTCCGATATTCACTCTCCTTTTTCTCTGGTTTGGTCTCCACCAACTCCTGAGAACTGGCACCTTAGCTGGAGGAAATGTGCCATTAAAACAAAGCTAAAGCACTAAAAGAGGGTCACCACGAGTGACACTTTTCACATGAAACATGTTTTCTATTGTTAATATAAAATGTATGATTAGCGAAGCTTTAATAACCACATTTAGGAGATCAAATACAACCTGGACTGTCAACATTGTTACTGATTCAAATGAACAATCATTTAAATGAGTCCTCCCTTTTAAACACAACTGTCATTTACACACACACACACACACACACACACACACACACACACACACACACACACACAACAACAACAACCCATTAGTTGTAATTGCCACCAATACTCCCACACTGCTCAATATTAATTGTATTAGCAGAAACACCTGCGTGGAGCTGTATGTAGAACAGTGCTGTGCGTTTACATGTTAATGACCTGATGACTGCAATCAGACACCAGTGATCCTGTTAGAGGAAACCTGGAGGGAGGAGTGATTAAGGGAAATGAAAAAAAGGGCAGAGACAGGGTTTAATCAGACAGTTTCATGAAAGATTTTCTATTTGTTGTTCTAAACTCTCGCAGCGGTTTCCTTCTGAATGAGGACTGTTTAGTTTAGTCTTCCACTGGAAAGCCACTGTGCGGATTTTAGTTCCAAATCAGCCGCCGCAGACTAGTTTTAGAAACCAGATTTCTGCCAGATTAGTTGCTGCCTGACGTGTAGTTTGAAGTGGGTTGCCTGATTAATACATGAACAATCAACGATCTGGCTGAAATTTTGCTCGGCTGTCTGTAGCTTGAGCAGCTCCACTGTCTGATTTCCCACATGGTTGCTGTCTGAAGATCCACTATAAACTGTCGTGAGCTTGTTTTTATATTACTGGAATAGTATTTTACATGTACATCCAAATTTTTCTTTTTATTTACTTTCCAATCAGTAGTCCATTCAAGTAATGATGCCTTTCTCTCTCACACACTAGCGCAGTGCCCGTTTGGGATGTGGCCATTCTAAGCATGTGCCTGTTCGGGATGGGCCGACATGCATGAATGCATGTTTGTTGAACGCTTTTCCAGCGGGCAACATCTGGAGTCTGAGAAGTGAAGCCAATATCTTAACTTGCATTTTTTTCCTAACAGCCAGCAGGGGCGACTCCTCTGGTTGCAAAAACAAGTCTGATTGTGATGAATTCTATGAGAAAATGACCCTACTTATATTTATTACCTCAGTAAACATTGTAAACATGTTTAAGGTCTCAATCACTAGTTTCAAGTCTTATTCAATACAGCTTGAAGTCTATTCAGTAAATTATGGCCCCATTTATAGTCAGATAGACCTTAAAGCAGGATATGCTTTAGCGTGGCATGACAGGTCACTACCACGGCATTGTCTGTGTTTTTGTCTAACACCTTTAACCCCTGCACACTGTTTTGTCGCCTACAAATGTCTTTTTCAGCATTCAATTGTACTTGTACCATTTATGTATTGTTGTTAATTAAATCATTAGCATTTCTCTGTGCTGAACTTTCTGTTTCAGAAACAAAAAGGTTTTAACCTTTCATGCTATTAAAGCTTATTGAATTGAACTGGAAATGTGTAAGAAAGACACAGAGAACAATAGTTAGCAATGGAGGCTGCTGACTGAGGAGGAGACACTATACACCTGCAGCTAGGACACACACACACACACACACACACACACACACACCTTCAGGGAAAACTTTCCTGTCAAAGCCTTGATGCTGCTGCTCTACGTTGCTTTGTGTGTGTGTGTGTGTGTGTGTGTGTGTGTGTGTGTGTGTCTACCAAATACACGTAAGGTCATGGTGCATACGGTGCATGTAAATGATCCACGCGATGCCACTATTGTATTGTATTGTATTGCTTTGCCTTCTTTGAGTTTTTTTTTTTTTCTATGCAAAGAGCTGTTTAATTTCAGCTCAAATCTTTACTGCAATGAGTGCCAGTAGAGCACCGTGTGTGCTGTATGGTAAATACTTTACACGATGAACCGATCTCAGTTAACACAGTGAACATAGTTGAGAGAAATCTTGTATTTCTTACCAGGGATAAGCCAAAATATTTGTGCCTCATTTCCATGTTTCAGTGTGTGTGTGTGTGTGTGTGTGTGTGTGTGTGTGTGTGTGTGTGTGTGTGTGTGTGTGTGTGTGTGTGTGTGTGGATGTTTTGGTGGATGAACACTGCCACCTAAAGGCGGTCATCGCATTACACTTGGACAATAATACACACAAACGTGGTTGACCTGATATTATTTCTGAGGCTGTGAATCCACACAGATACACAAGCTACAACTGGCCAGGTCTGGTTTGGATGAGTCTGAATTTTCTGTCCAAATTACTTCTCATATTTTGAAAAATGTCTCTTGAGGTTTCCCAGTGCAGTACTCCGTCTATGGACGATAATTTCTTCTTCTCTCTTCTTTCTTATTCACACACACACACACACACACACACACACACACACACACACACACACACACACACACACACACACACACACACACACACCCCCCCCCACACACACACACACACACACACACACACTGTCCTATAGCTCCTGGGCAGCAGGTCTAAAGGTCATTGTCCTGCAGGGCCCTTCTGGCAAACACCACTGGAGTCCAACGAACACAGTCTCTCTCACACACACACACCACAGTTCCTGGTGTGTGTCACACACACACTGTATAGAGACATCAGATGCACAAACAAAGAAAATACTTTCTACATATTTCTATGAAACTCTGATCTACTCACTTCCACCTGTTTAACTTGGTAGACAGGTGCATAAGAGAAAGAAATGCAAAATTAGTTAGCATTCAACACTTTGGACTTGGAAAGAAATTTACATTATTTTATATCTTTGCTGTGTTGTTTTTACTTTCCTCCTCCTTCTGGATACATTTAAAGCTTCGGTAGGAAAATATTTTTTGGCATCACTGGGAAAGATTTCCAAAATAACCTTTCAGCATATTGTAATCCAAGTGTTCTGAGACAAAATTAGACTTCTGCACCTCCTCATGGCCCAGAGCAGGGCTGTGAAAATTACGTCCTAATGTCTTATCCTCACCACTTTTCTTTAACCTCGATGGAAAACGTCATGAGGTCAAGGAAACATGTGAATTCAGAAGGACTTAAGAAAAGACAACTGTGGTGTTCAGAGAATCTGACTACTTACACTCGTCTCCATAGTTATGATGCAACGCCAGCGGATGTTAGTGACGCAGGTCTGCCGTGGTGAAACTATATGTTCTGAAAATGGACAACAAAAGGCGCTGCTTCCCCCCCGTGCATTGTTAAATATCTCCTTCAGTAACAGGCTGCTTCATGTGCGGTGATTAAAAGAGAGCTATCACACGTCCTTCTGCTGCTGGAACACTTTACATCAACATATAACAAAGGATTATCTGACCTAACGGGGACGCAACCAGTGAAAATATCACTTCGATACCAAGGTTGGAACTGAAACTTAATTCTGGCAAAAGTTGAATCGAAGGCAACTGGACTTAGATTTGTCCCTGAAGACATTTCGCCCCTTATCCAAGTGGCTTCATCAGTTCGAACGCTGCAGTCTGACTAGTCCTACTGTCAGACTAGTGGGGACTAGTGAATATGACCTGGATGAATGAGAACCTTCACAGACTTATAACTGAAATTTAAAAAAGGAATATGGATGTCTGTTATAGAGAAGGCATTGAACCAAAAATGTTTATTTCTTTCTATTCCTTTTCGGCCGTAATATTTATTTATGTTGATTGATATGTGTTTACTGTTCATTATATTCGTTATTCTTGTTTTGTTTCTTACTTATTTGTTACTTCTTCGACATAAATAAATAAAAATAAAGTGAAATGAAATGGTTGTCACTGTCCACTCATTTATTAACAGCACAATGGTGCGTTATCTCCTTTCCTTTCATAAAGGATGGTCCAGTGTGTCCAAAGGAGATAATAAAGGAGGCACTGAAGCACCTTTCCTTAGCATATAGTGAATCTGACCAGCTTTCATTACGGCTGCTACTGAGATATTTCTGGGTTATTTCACTCTGTTAGGAACCTTTCTCAACCGCAGCCCAGGTCTTGTTTTGTCAGAGCAACAGTCCAAAACATAGAGATATTCACTTCACAAGAGAAAACTAGCAAATCCCCACATTTAAGGCAAGGCTAGAAAATGTTTGACATTTTTATTTTGATAAAATTGTGGCCGCTTTCAGTTTTTCCCTTCATGTGAGAATCACATTCACAGATCAGCAGGTTCAGCACACATGCCAGAGGACAAGCTCTAAGTCACACATCGACGTCCTCATACACAAACTGAAACGTGAACAACAACAACAAACACAAAACACAAACACAATAAACACACACGGACTGGGAGCTGGCTATAGTCTGACATTTCATGGCCATTATCTGTCATTACGCACAGTAGGGGAGTACACACACACACACACACACACACTCACACACTCGCCGGGGACAGCGGGTGGAGAGGAATGACACAGAGGTGGGAGACAGAGAAGAGAAAGACAATTATGTGTTTCTGATAGAACAGAGGGGGGAAAGATTGCAGCTGTTGTGTGTTGGCCTTTTCAGAGAGGAGCTGTGATTATGAGCAGTTATGGCAGGAAAAACCCGAGAGACACCTCCAATAAAACCAACACACAGACGGGAAAAAGAAACAACACAAAGGTCATCTGGTGGAAGGGAGGACAAGAAAAAGGACGAATCCAACAGAAGAGGAGATGCTGAGCTAAATGGAGTCCAAGTCAAACTATAAAAGTCAAACTGCACGAGCGTCTGAACTAAACACAGTTGAGACACTAAATAATTCAGAGCGTTTGTTTTCTGAGCCGGGAGGCCCAGGTGGGCGGGGTTAACTCCGTCAGGGCAGATCAGATCATCCGAGTCTGACAAGTGAACCTCTGATCCTCTGAGGGGTCGACACAGACAAGCTGCTCCACATAAAAACTGTCGTTTGAATGGTGATTTGCTGGAACTATGAATACTGAAATGAACTGAATATGGCTTACTGTTGTGATGTCAGGGAGTCTGACTACTTGGATTTGTTCGACTGCTTTCAAATGTGGTGCATTTTATGGATGTGACATACGATGGTATTTCAGTAATGCTGTGTTCACACAAAGAGCAAAGCGGACTTTTCGTGTGGAATGACTTCGTACAAAGTCAATGTAAAGAAGCGTCATTCGCCAGAGTTGAAATATTTCAACTCAAGCAAGAAATTTGCCTGAGTCATGAAAGTCTATAAGTGCTGAGATTCTCCTCCTGTCGTCACTGACATCCTGATGTTGTTGAATCAGAAATAAAGGAAAAAAAAAATATTGCATCTGTTTATGGTCACCCAGAGCTACGATAGTACATGATATCTGTATAGAGGCCAAACAAATCTCTGTATAAATGTATATGCATAAACCACAGAAACCGCTGCCGTATTTATGCGTAGGTGATGCGATGCGATGGAGCAGCTGCATAGCCTCACACTGATCGATCCAAACTCCATTCAGAAAACAAGCATTTTAAAAAACTGTTTGCTTGTCATCTTGTGGACAAACTTCACAAAGCATGAATTACGACCTTTTTACCAATCAGGATTATTATGGATTTATTTTGGCATCCTTTTGATCTGTTTATTGCAATTAAATCACAGCATTATCTGTTTATTTTGGGTCCATACCGCAACAGCAACGTGCTTGTTAGACTCAGCCAGCGTAGTGGCACTGTATGTGAATCCAGCTCCCCATTGGCTGATGTTATGAACCCAGACACTGTCTGGGACTTCCATAACAATGGATATTTCTTCTATGATTGATGGTAGAAAGAGAAGTTATTGATATCTATGGAGACAAGCTCCTTTAAAGTTGCTTCATTCTTGGTGTGAATGCGACATAATGTTGTTCCAGTGATGTTGTACCAATTTGTCTTTGTGTGAATATTGAAATAATTGATTTGAGCCAATCATGCTCCATTATGAGGATGAATTGTTTTTATTAAAACGCTAATGTAGGGCTGGACGATATGGCCGAAAATATTATTATCACAACATGTTTTGTATTTTAATCGATGTTGATTGGACTATTAGTAGGCTATCAAATAGGCATTATCAGTTGCTATAAGCACCATAGATGTGGGTTATTGGAGGCCTACTACATTGTAAAAGTGAAAGTGAAAAGTTTAAGTGAAAGCAACACCTTCTAACATGTTGTAAATCTGAATGAAACGTGAGGTTTTGAACACAAACAAAAAGACTTTTTTAGGTTTAGGCAAAAAAACAGTGACGTTTTGGGAAAAATATCATATTTTGGGTCAAATTAACAAGGAACACAAAAACAACTCGTAGATAGTTTCACACGGGATGCGAACTCTGGCCTCCTGGCTTAAAATCCTGTTTTGAGTTTCACACTGTCTATATTACAGCACCTGACTTTCACTTCTGCTCTTGTCATATTTACTACGGACACTAGAAGTCGCTGTCGTTCTTTTCTAGCTTCTTTCAGTGATCTACCATGTGAATAGATAATAAAACCTACTAGTGGGTGCAGTACGCCCCTACTGACCCACATCTATGGTGCTTAAAGTGACTAATAACAGCTATTTCATAACCTGACAACAGTCTGATTGGTTGATAATAAAATGGCCGGAACCTCTGACTGAATCGACTCACTGCACTGGATGCGGGTTGAATCTGCCTCTGTGGATGAGATGCAGATAAACTAGTGAGTACTGCGTACAATATTCTCCCTGCAAAAGAGGTCACATTAGACTACAGTATTACAATAATAATAATAACAATTAACTGAATTTTAATATAAATTACAAAGGTTTAAAGACAAGAGTTTAAAAGCAGAGTAATGGATTCACACATCTTTACATTTGGGCGGCTTTCTCCTTTAAACTACTAAAGCTGCTCTCTGGAAAGTCCAGCGCAGAGAAAAGAAACACTGCACTTTTTTTTTTTTTTTTTTTTTTTTACCATTTTGACATTTAAGATAGTTCATCCTTCCCTGGGAGACACCAGTGGTGTCTCACGCACACACATAGTGGCTGTAGTGTTGACCTTTGGTTCGTCTACAGCAGTTTTAATTGGTCTGTGACTTCAGCCAGATATCTGACCGAGCTGACCAGGCACACAGACTGTGTGTGTGTGTGTGTGTGTGTGTGTGTGTGTGTGTGTGTGTGTGTGTGTTAAAGGTATTGTCTGTTTGTAATGAATGGAAAAGAAAGAGAAAAGACCTGTGGAGAAAGAGACACAGGAATCAGATCTGAATCAATTTAGCCTCAACACTGGAAGTCAGTAGAGTGACGACATCTGACAAAACTGGACCATTCTTCAGCCTGCAGCCTGAGCGACCGCTTACGTCATTTCTTTTGTCTGTTTTGTTTTCTCTAAGATTGATTTCTCATGAAAAAGTTGTAAGGTAAGGCAGACTTTAACAGCTCACATTATGGCTAAGAAAGAATAAAACTGTTCATTTGCATGACTAAGTTTTGCATCATCCAATTATATATAATATAGTCTGGACAGACCAACCCCATCACCCCACTGAACTGGCTGGAAAACTATGATGAAACTTCTACAGTCACACCTGCAGTTTGGTTATTTTGGCCTACTTAACATAGTTTAGTTTAGTCAGTAATTGCAGCACAAGGGTTTTGGTTGCCTAGTGACAGCTTCAGATGTTGCACCACAGGGATACAAGGATGAAAGCATGCTTGTTTTCTCGTTAGAACCTCAATTTACGCTTATAAAAAACACCCAAGCAACAAATGTGGATGTTTGAGAAGCTGAAGAAGAAATCCTAGCTAGTTAACGAGAAAATAACATATTAATGCAAATTTGTTCTAACAAATTTAAGTTGATCGCATTAACACAACCTTCTTTTAAAAATTTTTAGGTTGCAGCAGTTTTAAAGCTATTATAAACTATGTTGATAAGAGTATTAAATAATTGACAAATTTCCCTTTAAGGTACGTTTTGAACAAAAAAAAAATGGGATTAATTTGCAATTAACTTTGGACAATCATGCAATTAATCGCAATTAAATATTTGAATCAATTAACACGCCTAATCCTCCCTGTAACTGTAAATTTAATTTACTTTTTTCACTCCTCTTGTCATGGCTGTATCTTTGATTAGAATATAACGGTCGGCTACTCAAGATGATTTTAAAAGGAGTTCAAAATAAAAAAAAAAATAATGAAAAAGAGATCCTCTCTACATATATATATATATATATAGAGCTGGAACTAAAAAATGTTGACAACTCAAATCACATGGCTGAGAGCTGAAGTCATTAACCAAACAAAGCCTCCCTTCTGCTGCAGGTGACCGTTTGACGTTTGTCAGTACCTTGTCGGCGTTGTCCGCAGCCAGCAGGTTGGTGGCGAGCGTCTGCAGCTTGTGCTGGGCCATGTTCTTCAGCGCCGCCAGGCTGCGGCGAGTCATCGCCTGCTTCAGGTTCACAGCTGAGTGGCTCAGAGCGTCCACGGTGGCTGGAGCCAGCTCGTCACAGGCATTCAGGATCTCTACTGCCGTTATGCCCATCACACAGCGGTCCAAGGCTCCTGAAAACACAAACAAGTAAAAAATCAAAAAGACAAACAAAAAACGGCATAGTGCACATAGTACACATACTGTCCATCCTGTATGGCATAGTGTACACAGTGTACGTACTGTATGTCCTGTACGGCAGAGTGTATATAGCGTAAGTAATGTATGGCATAGTGTACATACTGTACATCCTGTATGGTGTAGTATATGGCATAGTATACACCATAGAGTACATTGCACAAGTCCTGTACGCCATAGTGTAGGGTGTAGTCATAGTGTAGTAGTCGGCATAGTGTGCATAGTGTACATACTGTACGACCTGTACAGCGTAGTGTATGGACTGTATGTCCTGTAAGGCGTAGTATATGACATAGTATTTGGTGTACTGCATGGTGTACGTCCTGTACTCTGTCATGTACGTCCTGTGCATGGTGTATGGTGTAGTGTACAGACATCGGACCACACTGATGCTCTTGTGGCTGAATGGGAGCAAATCGCTGCTACGGAGGCTGTTACAGTAGCAGATTAATGCCTATGCTTTTGGAACGCCATGTTCACATGTTCAAGTGTCTACATACTTTTGGCCATGTAGCGCACCAGTGAATAGTTTTATCTCAGTCTCCCTCTGCCTCTCTCTCTTTCTTCATTCCTATCACCTATCACTTGCTCTCTGTTCCCATCAATCTTTCTCTACTTGTCCTTGCACTCTCCTTCTATTTATATCAATCTTCCATTCTCTCACACCGTCTCCCACTATTCATCTGTTGTCTCTTGAATATGATTCAGGTCACAGATAGTCGTCTCCATCTCTAACTGCAACTATTCTCTACCTTTACAGACAGAGTGAGGCTTAGAGAGACATCATTAGCTGACAGGGCTGACATCAGTATTGGTTCAGGTATTGAGTGAGAGAAGAAGTGGTGCCATTATACCTCTGTGTGTGTGTGTGTGTGTGTGTGTGTGTGTGTGTGTGTGTGTGTGTGTGTGTGTGTGTGGGAGAGAGAGAGAGAGAGAGAGAGAGAGCGAGATGAAGGGCCTGTGAGCCATGGCCCTATTACATGTCCAACGCCTGAGTACACACACACCTTCCTTAATTTCACACTTAGGTACCCTGCAATCTCCCAGCACTACAGCTCATTCAGGTCACACACCACACACCACACACACACCTGGTCTTCTCCACTGGCTAAACATCACTCAAGCTAATGTTACCTCAATGCTGTGCCACATACATTTTTACTACAGATTGTGTTGCCATGGTAACATCTAAACAGAGGATAGAGGACGCAGAAGAGAGAGATTTAAAGGAATAGTTCAACATATTCATTTATTTATTTTATTTTTTGTTCCTGAGAGTTATATGAAACGATCAGCATCAAAACCCATGTCGAGTACGTAGCTGGATTCAGGACGTGGTTAGCCTAGCTCAGCATAAAGACTAGAAACAGCTAGCCTGGCTCTGTCAAAGTACAACAATACACCAACAAACACCTCAAATGCTCACTAATTAACACAACACATCACACATGACTGCATTAGATGGAATTTCAGCCAGGAATCATGCAAATACGCAAGCATGGAAGAGAGGATTTATTATTGTTGGAGCAGCTGGGACAAAGTGAAAAAGTGTTTTTGCCACTGGATTTAATCCAATAAACAAACTATCAAAGAGTACACAGGTCCTATACTTTCAATGATTTGGACTGAGGGCATACTGGACACTACAATAGCCTCTTTCGCACAGAGATTACGCAATACTGCCATAAAGAGGATCCGCTGTTCCACAGGCTTTGCGTTTTCACACTGGACCAGACAATGGCGGCATAATATTGTCCCGGTGTGTGATTTCAGACAGCACACCGGCATCACAGGAGCAAAATTGGCGTGACAATAAACACAACAGCGTCAGTGTCTCACTAGACATTTTATATATTTACATTATTTATTTATATTTATTTATTATACATATATTATGTATTCAGAGGTTCGCTGCCAGCCCACTTTGGTATTTATTAATAATTGTAAAAAAAGTTAGTGATTGCTTCTTGATTTCTGTCACAAGTTTTAAGTCCCAACAAAAAGGAAGTGTGGAAGAGGTTACTCACCTGTATCCATCTGCCAGACGTACACGGAGCCGTCGGAGCATCCCACCACCAGGTAGTCGTCTGCCGGGCGCCACTTGATGACCTGGATGGGGAAGAGGTGGCGCGACGCCAGCATGATGCACTTCCTCTCCCTGAGACTGAGCAGGCCGACGGAGTGGTCGCTGGCCACCGAGCAGACGCAGTGCTGCACCCGAGTCTGCAGAGCAAACACAGCAGGTAACAGGGATCATCCCAAGAACTGGACACGTGATTCCTGACTGTGGTACCTTCTAGTGTTTAGGGGTATCACAGAGTTAAGGAGTCCACTATTTAACCAACAGGCAGTGCTGTGTTTAGCATGATTCTTACTTTCACATGATTATACAATAATGAAAGCAGTTATTAATATTATATTCTTTTTTTGCTAATAGATGCCCTGAAATGTTACACACTGTTCCTTTGATGTGTTAAACACCAATGTCTGTATATATCTGCATTATTTCACACAGCTATCCCCTGCACATAATTAAACCATTAGCTTGCTAGTTAGCTAGCTTAGTTATGCATGTGATTCTTAATAAAAAGTGTTTTAATGCGAAGGCAGCACTCTGCGTTTACTGTGAAACAACCATAGGAAATGTTAGCAATGCTAGAGATGTTAGCTAATGTTTAAGTTCCTTTAAAAAAAATGCAGATATTTTTAGCACTTCTTGTCAGAAAGAGTTTGAAACGTGTCATGGGTGAAATGGACCTTTGTTACATCTCTGACGAATCATGACAAAGTAAATAATATAATATAATAATAATAAATGATAATATTATTTGACCTGTCTTAGGAATAATGTATTCTGAAAATGGGCGTAGTTTCCCTTTAAACTACAATTACCACCTCGCATTGCATTCCTCTGCCAACCAGTTTTCAGTTTATATCATATATATGTCATCATATCATCATTTTATCCTGTTAGACATTTGTGTGAAATTGTCATGACTAATATTTGAATTCTTGAGTTACGGCCCAAAACGTATTTTGTGAAGTCACAGTGACCTTTGACCCTCAAAATCACTCATCCTTGCATCCAAATTTAAAGAAATTCCCTCCAAGCAATTATCACATTTATGAGAAAGGGATGGACAGACAGAAATATATAATTAAAACACAGAAAAACATGGATCCCCACTTTAAGTCTTTTGCTGCAACTGATTGTCTTTTCACCGGCAAACAAAAATGCCAAAATTCTACGCCTTCCTCAAACTCCAAATTAGCCTAAAAAAATATTGTTACTCAAATGACAGTAATATTATATCAGAGTTAAACCCTAACCTGTAAGTGGAATTTCTACTGATTTTGTGTAGTAATCTGATTTTGTGTAGTAATCTGTAAACTAAACTTTATTACACAATAACCTGACTGGTCGGCAGTGATGTAACAGGTCGTTTAAAGGAGAAAGGGAGCACCTACAGCTGGTCCTCCTGCTGTATTCTTGCTTCCAGAGTTCTGGTTTTGTGGTTTTGCACAAGGGCCATTTGTCTCTACACAAACAGTCCAGTCCATCTACATCATTATTTTTAGCCACACTTGATATTTTGGCTCTGATAGATGAAGATGGACTCACTGCTGAGACTACAACTCACAGCAGATGCTCAGTAGACCAGCTGCGATGATGTCAACCTCTCTGAGAGAAGAGTCATATTACTTTTGTAATAATAGAATAAAAACTGAATTTAAGGTTTCAATAGACACAAAACATGAAATGTCTTAATTAAAGCGCATGTGATAGGTCATTCTCGTCCAGCTCCATTAATACAACAGCATCTGACATCTCACTTCCATGGCAACAACTCAGTTCTGACTATTTGATCTTAATGTCAGTTAAACAGCATAACATTTTTATTTAGTTCAGTGTGTGTGTGTGTGTGTGTGTGTATTTAACATTTAGCCACAACAACACATGGTCATTAAAGTTCTCTCTAACAACAATGAATCACCCCTGTAACATTTAACTAATGTCAGCAACATAACACACTCCTTCCTTTCAGTACATTCATCACACTCAGATGCAAAAAACAACAAAGGTAGCAAAGAAAAACAACCCAAGACTAAAAAAAGACAGAAAAGGCACAAAAGAAACCAACACATAAGGCTGCATGTGTAGATTTAGGTCTTACGCTGCAGTTTTCAGGTGGCACGATGAGCTGGGTGATCTCTCCTCCGTGGACGCAGAAAATGTGCTTCATCTCTCCGGTGAAAATGTCCCAGACGATGACGGAGAAGTCCACTCCACCGGACACCAGCGAGCGCTGGTCGTAGCGGGGGGAGATCTGGTACGGATACAGGACGCACGTCACCTTGTTCCGGTGACCTCGCAGGGTACGATGCGGCGGCCAGCCTGTGGGACGGATGGACGGACAGATATAATAATATTCTCCACCGTACAACAGGATGTCTTTGAAAACTAAATGCCAAACGATGTTTTCATTTTCAAATAGAAAACTGCATTTTCCTTTTTAACTGTGACTTAAATAATACTTCCACAAATGGAAAATTAGGCTGCATTCTTTTAAAATGCATTTTGATTTTAAAATTTCGATTAACAGACTATTTTAACTTTAAACAAATACATGTGTCCATTTTTATTTTAAAATGATGATAGAGCGCCCATCCAAGTGTGTGAAAATGAAAATAACAACTAGATTACAGCATTTTCATTTGAGTTTTTACTCAAAAACCACAGATAGGTGGGGAATAATATTTTATATAAGTTTACATTATCATTTAAAAAAAAAGTCCCTTATGTGCTTCAGTTACTCCTTTTGACACAGAGAAGAAAAATAAACACATGAGAAGTATTAAAGTCCCTCGTTTACTGTTGCTTTTCCAGCCTCCAGCCGCCCCCCCTCACCCCTCACCTCTCCTGAGCATGTGCTCCCCCTGCAGCAGCTGGACGATGGCGGTCTGAGTGGCAGGAACCAGGATGATGCTACCGTCTTCTCTCCCGCACACCAGGCGACCCTGAGAGGGGATGTACACGCTGGCCGTCACCTGAGGGATCAGAACAACACACCCAGACAGTCAGAAACCTGACAACCAATCTGTCATGGCAGTAGTAAGAAAGCAAATATATTGCCATGTCAATCAATGACGTTTCAACACTAAACTACTTTTTTCAGGACAGTAGAGCTGGAGTCTGCTACATGACAACACTTTTATAAAACTTTTTTATATACTTTTCTAAATACAAAGGTTGTTAAAGTGTAGTGGGCTGTGGTTTAAATAAATACTGTTTATCATTTCAATATGAAACTAGAAAACCTAAGGAATCCATTGGCACCACCCATGTTGTACTAGGTTGTCACGAAGTAGGCTAAATAACACTCCAAACTTATTCTGTCGAGGACAAGCTGCCATTTTCAAAGTGGTCCCACAAGTCTCCCATTAGAGACACGCCCATTTTATGATAATCACATGCAGTTTAAAGCAAGTCACAGTCAAGTCAACACACTGACAGCTGTAGTTGCTTTGTGTTGTTAATTGCTTTCCATTAATAATTATATACATATATTCACATACAGCAAATATATTAGTCCACTCCCATATTGATATGAATATTAAATACTTGAAAAATCTCCCTTTAAAAGGTAAAAAAAAATGTGCAATTAATCGTGATTAGCTATGGACCACCACGCGATTAAATATCTTAATTGACTGCGAGCCCTAAGAAATACATAGTGCATTTCTTCAAACATTTTATTTTGGTCAAGGACTAAAAACATAAGTGTCACATCGTCTGGGTTCAAACCTTGATGGGTCCATCTTTTCCAGGCAGAGTGCTGAGCTGGTCGATGATCCCTGCAGACACGGGGGTCAGCTTATCAAACGCCTCCTGAAGACTGATGGTGGACGACACCTGCAGCTCTGCACAGAGACGGAGGTACAGCCAAAAAGAGAGGCGAGACAAGTGGTTAAGTATTGAACAGACACTTTTATTAAATTAAAAACTACATTTAAAACAGAGAAATAGAACAGAGATGCGATTTCACGCAGCAGATGCAAAATTTAATGAGTGTGACTGTTATTGACCGTTATCTGCTAACTAGATGGATCATGATGTGAGATACGTCAGGATCTGGGAGGCTTATCACCTCCAAGATTTCCTGGGGGAACCCCTAAGATTTTACCTTAAAAAAGGTTAGAAATTTAAAGACATAATATATTTACAAATCCAAATTACATATTGGGATCCTCTAATGTATGTTTTTTTGTTGCTGTTTTAGATAACCCATTTACTGTTTCTGGTTTGATCAAATCCTACTGAGTAAAAACCCACACTGACAACCATCCTTTGTCAATTAAGTTTAATAAAAGTAAAATCTAAGGCATATTTTGGTTTTTTACTTAACTTTAATTTTTACAATATTAAATTCATATTCTTCAAATCATGAGCCCTGAAATACTAAAAAAAAAAAAAAACTAAAAATACTGTCAACAGCACCATGACACATATTGGCCACTAGATGTTACTCAACCTCCATGTTTCAACACCACTTCTGACTTTATTTCTCTATCTACCTCCCACAAACACCAACTATCAAACAAATCACAATCAAACCAATCACAACAGAGTGGGTGAAAAGAGGTATGGGGACTGTAACATGTTCTAGTAGAAACCCAAAATACGTATTAGTAAGTACGTAAGTATGAACCAGAAGATGAGCATAATAGGGCCTCTTTCATGATGAATACTGAGTATACTGAATAATGAATACTGATGAATACTGAATGAATACTATGGGGGATTAACGGAGACAAGAAGTTCTTGTCGGTGTTCTTTTGGTTGTTTTCCTTTCCTCTGCTCTTCTCTTATGTAATAATAGTTTTGTAAAACTAGCTTTTAAGAGAGATCATTCTGGAAATTCACTGTCCAAACACCAGTAGACTGTGTCGTGTCAGTCACGGCATCCTTACCTGCAGCGGTCGACAGCGGCTGCAGAGGCGAGGTCTCTGGGATGCTCCACAGGGACAATCTGCCTGCTGAGTCTCCCTGGATCAGCAGCTTATGGAAGGGCTCCCGTCGGCCGAAGAAGAACCGAGTCACGGGGGGACAGATCAGAAGCTGGAGGGGGGAAAAAAAGACAACTCAATATCTGACAGCCAGACGACTCAAATCTCTTAACAATTGGGGTATTTTTCCCTTAAAGACTTTTAGTTTAGTGTTTCATGCCATACTGGTTCTTCATCTGAGAATGTGAAGCTGAAATGTTTGGTTTCGCTCGCAAAACAAACAGCAACAACAAACAGCAAACATCGGACTCCTCTACAGGCTGAAGGAACGGATAGTAAATGCTGGCTGATTTTATCATGCTGTTTGGGTTTTACTGGGGCTTTCATTCAGGTAGGGGCTGATAGGATCAGAGGGACGTGAAGTCTGGCAGCAAACCACATGTAGCCACTGTAGAAGTCCACTGATCACACCTTAACTGTTGCTTCACCCATCAGAACAAGTGCAAATGCAGCACAGAGGAGGGACTGGTGGGGTCAAAACTACACCTACTGTTAGTTTTTTGCACAGCTGTCGACCCTATAACTGCTTAGTTCACTCTCCTATCAAGAAAAGCATACACAGCATCAGTACTGCTACTTTTTTTAAATGGCATATATGTGAAAAATCCCAGTTCGTAAAATAAAGCTGAAAATCGAGAAATCCCAAAGTTACAAGTTGTTCATTCCTGCAGTAGAAAAGCGACCGATAATGGCCGCTTAGCTGAAACATCTTCAACACTGTAGGGATAGTTTGGGTGTGTTGAAGTAGGGTTGTATGAGGTTCTTCTCCATAGTCAGTGTATTACCTACAGTAGATGATGGTTGGTACGCCCCCAGTTTGGAGATACAGACAGGAGTACCAGCACAGGGGCAAAGCAACATACCACAGCAAAATGGATTTAAGACACCTCATAAGAATCAGTATCAGTTTAAGTGTATGCTATATTTAGAATATTTACAGGCTTTACCTCACCGTCAGAGGCAGAAGGATAGAAAATAGCTTCAGTTCCCCTTCGGAAACACTTACTGTTAGCTATCACACAGCAAGATAAAGCAGCAAATATATTCTAGATTCACTTAAAATTATAAAAAAATTTAGGTGGGTGTCTTCAACCTGCAGTAGGCAGAATGATTTTGGCATCATTGAGCACAACTTCCATAATAACCTTTCAGCATATTGTAATTCAAAGTCAATCACTCACAAACTCTGATCAGACTGTTAAACTAAGCAGCGCTGGTCAAACATGAATCAATATTCTGTTACTGTCATGCCTATTTCTCACCACAAATGTTTTCAGAAACATCTTGTAGTTACTGTTTAGCTGTAAAATGAGAACGATGGTGGTCTGGCAGCCATATTAACATCTGTTGAGGAATTACCAAGCACCGCCCACCAGCCGGAGGAAACTTGCTACACATTTTTTTTCAGATTACCCGTCTCATGCACTACTGTCAGGATACAGTGACCATTTTAAAAACATAACTTAACCAACCAAAACATAACCAATCTTACCCACTGCAGCATTAAATCCATCTTGCTGCTGCCCCCGTCCACAGCAGCACGCTGCTTTGCTCCAATGCTGGTACTACGGTACTACGTTTGCAGTATCATGCTGTGGCAGGGACTGATAATTTGTACTGGACACCCTGACTGTTACTCTGACATGGTTTCACAACTGTCCATGTTATAACTATAGCCTATATTGTGGCTATGGTCAAAAGCTTGTGGACAAACACCCTGATTGGGATAAAAAGTTAACTGAATCTTTAACAAAGAGCTCATGAATAATATATGAATAAGGTCATTTCCAGAAGCTGCTGCCAGGTGGAGGGTAGTGATAATGATGAACAGGATGAGAGCTTGTGAACCTGTGGGCGTGTAAGGAGGATGGGCTGCCATCACCATGGCAACTACAAAATTCAAAGAGGTACAGAGGCAGGGAATGGTAGAGGTGTCCGGAGTACCACAACCGGTTAGTTCAGCTCATCTGAACGCTGTAGAGAGTATGCAAAGTGCCACCAAATGTTTTTTAAACACACAATAACTCACACACACACACATCTCGATATAAGATGAGAAGAGATAAATCCAACAGTGATAACAAGAGTGTGACAGCACTAGAGAGGCAGAGAGAGACAGAGACAGATTATCAACATGGTGACTTGCAAGACTGTTTTTTGTGTTTGTTTTAATGGTCTCTGTTCTGCAGATGGGTGGGGTTTCTACCCATTCAGCTGGACTATATTTGCCATACTTAAATTAGGCGTAAACATACAAGGATGAATTCTACCATGGTTGTAAATTGAGGATTATGTACATTACCACAGCATTTCAGTTTCCATTCACTACCCAACCTACCTCCAATCACCTCGACTTTTACTTTATTTTAATGGTCAAGCTACTGCCAGTGGAAGTCAACACTTCCTGCAGATGATTCAAACTAAAAGCCTCACAAGACAGAGGTAGATTACGCTTTTTAAGAATCTGAAAGGCTTTTAATGTAAACATCTGTAACTGAAGTTGTATTTTTGTGGTTTTATGCCTCCGACAACCACTCAAGTTGCATCCATGTCTGTCCAAAATGGCATCACTTCATAATCTGTTCCTGTCAGACACTTTTTTTTTTAAATTGTCATGATTTGAAAATGAATTTGTGTGTTAAGTCCAAAAACATGTTGTGTGAGGTCACAGTGACCTTGACCTTTGACAACCAAAATAGAGTCGGGCCATCCTTGAATATACGTGGACGTTTGTGCCAAATTTGAAGAAATTCATTCAGGCTCTTCCTGAAATATCGCAAGAATGGGACGGATGTGATGTTACATGACCTTTGACAACAAAAAGTCAACCATCATCGAATCCAAGTGGACGTTTGTGCTAAATGTGAAGAAATAAGCTCAAGGCGCTCCTGAGATATCAAGAGAAGGGGACAGATGTGACCTTGGCTTTTGACCTTTGACAACCAAAAGTCAACCAAAGGTCATCCTTTAATCCAAGTGGACGTTTGTGCCAAATTTGAAGAAACTAGCTGAAGGCGTTCCTGAAATATCACGAGAATGATACGGACGTGACGACACAGTGATCTTGACATATGAACTTTGACAACAAAAAGTCAACCATCATCGAGTCCAAGTCGACGTTGTGCTGAATTCAAAGAAATAAGCTCAAGGCGCTCCTGAGATGTCAAGAGAAGGGGACAAATGTGAGGACACAGTGACCTTGGCCTCTGACAACCAAAAGTCAAGATAAGATAAGATATTCCTTCATTAGTCTCACAGTGACCAAAGGTCATCCTTTAATTTAAATGGACATTTGTGCTGAATTTGAAGAAATTCACTCAAGCTGATCCTGAGACATCACAAGAATGGGATGGACGTGAGGTCACAGTGACCGTGACTTTTGAACTTTGTCAACCAAAAGTCAACCAAAGGTCATCCCTGAATCCAAGAAGACGTTTGTGCCAAGAATGGACCGGATGGACGGACATATGTATAGACAGATGGATGGACAGATAAACCAAAAACTTATTGCATCCAGCCACGGCTGTCGCTGGTGGGGAGGCATTAAAAACAATGCCAGAGCAGCAGACTGGTGAGTATGAAATGTCTCCGTATTTGGTTCAAGATTAACATTCCCCTAAATGTTTCAAGATACCAAATAAACATGGTGGTAGCATTTAATTTGCAGTAACAGCAAAACGCCATCAGCAAGTCAAAAGTAGAGACTATTAGAAATCACTCTTACTAAAACATGAAAAATACACTTAGAAACCAGGGAAAGTAGAAATAAAGGCCTGTATCTATTCACCCCAACTTTAAATACCTAGAACCAGGCCTTTAAAATAAACGCTACCATTTGAAAGGTTTCTGGAAGTTAAATATAAATGCCTGAAACCATTATTCAAACAGAAGCAGAGTGTTAGATAATAGGTAGCGTTGTTTTATTTACAGACGCATGAAACAAACACAAAAAAAACTTGGCAACACTTCAATTCACAGGTCTGTAAATTTCATGGTTATTAGGTGATAATTAGCAAGTAACATATTTGAAATTTCTTTGGAATTACTGCAAAAATACCCCAATATTAACCTCAAAATTTATCGAAAATTGCTTTATTATAAACATTATTTTATAATTATTCTGCTATTTCCCAATAGCATATAATGGTTAAAATAATGCGCTGCTCTTCATCGGAGTTAAAAAACTAAAATTATAAGACACTTCTGATCAGGCACAAATCTCACCATTGTGACTTATTGTCTACACAAATGTAAGCTGGTAGCTAAGTTTTTAGAGAAATTTCAAATAAGTTATTTGCTAATTATCATCCATTTATCAGCAGACATGGAAATAAAGCATATCAATTAATTCTGTATTCTTTTCCTGGAAATGTATTCAATAAATTACAAGCTATTGGGAAATAGCAGAATATAATTATAAAATAATGTTTATAATAAAGCATTTTTAATATAAATTTTGAGGTAAATATTGAGGTAATTTGGCAGTATTTCCAAAGGAATTTCAAATAGGTTACTTGCTAATTATCACCTAATTACCATGAAATTTGCAGACCTGTAAAATGTAAATAAAAAGTGTTATCAAAAACCTTTTGCTAGCAGGTCTGATGGCCACACACAGAAACACCATTTCCCATAGTCCTATCTGTAACTGACACTGTATTGTAAAACATGTAAAAGTTGCATACCTGATTTTAATATCTAAATGTGCAGAAGATGCAAGTGTTGTGTCCCTTTAATGTCTAGTATACATTATTAGTGTTTATCCTTTATGGTTTAAAGACAAGCATGATGCTAAATGTCATCTGAAATATCATGGCATTCCTGTCACTTCCTTCTGGTGTTTGGCGAAACTCAGGGACTCAGCAGGTCGGCATTTTTGTTAAAAAGCAGCTTGGGGGACTTTGCATGCATCTTCATCAGTATGAAGACAGATGAGGAGGGTGATGGTGCTTTTGGAGGAGGAGTATTGTTTTAGTGGGAAGAGAGTATGAAATCAGGTGAACCAGAATGAATTCAGTCTCTTAGTCAGGCAGGAAGGACACCCGAGAGAGGAGCGAACAAAACAGGCCGTTCACTTTCAACGTCATCGACTCAGCGGCTTACGCTTCTATCCAACACTGTGAAAATCAGTCTGAAGGCTGGGAATCCACAAACATCTGCACACATGTAGCACCTATAATTACAACTTCTACGCTACCTAGCTCCAAAAGTCCCTAAATCTATTTTTTTTCTTCTTTTTTTCTGTCAAAGCATTCTATTTACTGGTAACACTTTAAAATAACCACAATTTATACTGTAAATAGTACATTGATAGTTAAATAAACATTGTTAAAGTTATTTTACTGCTAAACAATCACATTCTAATAATGCTTAATAATTATTAACTAATTACTAGTAATGCTAGAATTTGTTATTTTACCAGAAGCTTGTATAACATGAAATGATTAGTTTATAAATTAAATATTGTATCATAGCTGATCAGAGATGATAATTTCATTCTGATTACAGTAGTAAAGTATTTTTCTTAACAGTTTGTTGTTGTGCACATTACATTTTATAAAAGAAATTCGATATTGTGATTATCAAATGATTTGTAAGCTTTTAAGAAATCATTTGTAAAACATCTGTAAAAATTAAATATTGTATATAACTGGGCCTGAAACCAAGTATTATTTATCTATCTAAATAATGGTTATAGATGCTTTATTAAGTATTTCTTAACCATTTAATAATATATTATATCATCAGTTGCAACTTTAATAACCCTTCACAAAGTCTTTAGGTAGGTTACAAACCAATTAACTATTAACAAATATTTCTAATGTAGTATATAAAATGTGTAAATGTATAATGTGTGCAACAATAAACTGTTAAAATTACATAAATTATAGTATTAGTAATAATTATAATCATTATTAATTATAATTTCATGGTGTGTTAACAATAAACAAATTGTTATTAAATCAGTAAATGTTAAATAACTACCAATTTACCATTTGTAAATGATGGTTATCAGTTAAGTGTTACTGATTTATTGATTGCTGTCAGGATGTAATTAGAATTTCAACAAATATGACAGAAAATGATTTTGAGGCACATTACCAACTGTAGCTTTAAGCTTTAGAGAAAATGAGCAGCGTCGCTCCATCGTACAGTAAAGGCCACGTATTTGATGAGTGAGGTAATATCATTGTTAAAGGCGTAAAAAGCAAATAATAGAACAGTCTGGTAAGTTCCCACAATTACATCGCTTTGCTGTAATACAGCATTTAAAAACAGGAAAAGACATAATTTATGCTATATTATGATATCCAAAATCTTATACAATATCTCATATCACAATATTGATATAGCATCAGTATATTGTCCAGCGTTAGTGCGTATCTCACAATGTTGGGCAACTGGACACACATTTTAGTCAACAGAATAACAGCAATCAAGATTAGGTTTAAATTTAGGCTTGACATGATTTTTTTGATAAGTAAATTATTAATTTGTAATAATTATTTTACTATAATTATTAATAGAATCCCATTTGTCTATGCATTTCTTCACTAAACAATAAATTTCATTCACACTTTTAAATGCCATTTTTGTGCTTGTGAAGATTTTATTTCTCTCTATAATATTTTTCCAGAGCAGAAATTTACAGAAATAAATGGCAGGAGCCACTTCGACATAAACACAAGAATAATAGTGTTAACTGTGTAAAACACAGTTGCCCTTTGAGTCCTCATACAGGCAAA
Source organism: Pterois miles (assembly GCA_947000775.1). Classification (NCBI taxonomy): domain Eukaryota; kingdom Metazoa; phylum Chordata; class Actinopteri; order Perciformes; family Scorpaenidae; genus Pterois; species Pterois miles. The sequence continues at coordinate 2,605,239 of CAMQGK010000201.1, read as the reverse complement.
TTAACGCTAACTAACAGACATTCATTTAGAATTCAGCCATTCATTTGGTTTCTGAAATGCACCAATTTAGTGTGAAAATTTTCCTTTAGAAAGGATAAAAACACACAGCATGAGTGTGACTTCACCAAGGTGCAGGGTGAACGTGAACCACTGAGCGGATGTCGTTGTTTCCTCAGCTGTTCTCACAGTTTGCTCCTCTCATCTCAGCTCATTACTTTCTGGCTGAGCTGCAAAGTCACAAAATATAAGTAATCTTTCAAATCAAATTTTCAGCCTCTTCATCTCCAAAGCAGTAAAACCCCACACTGATCTTAACTCTCACGCCCGACTATCTAAAAAGGACCATACCACGATTTTTTTCACAGATTTGACGTTTAACAAACTCTGACGTTGGCTTAAGTTCATTTCTGTGAAAAATCTTGGCTTGAAACTTGCTGCAGACCGATAATCCATCACAGTCAACATTTAGTGCAAAAATGATTAAATGATTAGATGATTAATCAATAACTTGGCTGGCGGAAAATGTATCACCAACAATTCTGATAATCAATTAACCATAAAGTATTTTTGAAAAGCAAGAACATCAACTATCCTCAGGTTCCAGCTTCTCCTATGTGAAGACATTTGACGTGACAGACTGTCTGATATTTACTATACTGAACAATTTGCCAATTAATCCTAAAAATATAATACAATATTTAAAACGACTGTTTCAGTGTATGAGTGTAGGAGTGTAGTGGCTCCTATGGTATCTTACGAAAAGTTATTCTCATTTTTTGATTGTTTTCCTACATATGCCCAGTGTCCATTTCCGCTCCAGTCTTTTCAAAATAAACAACCGTCATCACAAAAAACAAGTTTGTTAAGTTTAGGCAAGAAAACCACGTAGTTAGGTCTAGGAAAAATCATAACTAAGTTATGCCACACTGAAAGTGGCGTAACTAAAGTACAGAAATTACGTGACAAAAACTACTTACTTAGGTTTGGGAAAACATTACGCTTCGGGTAAAAGTAACTCCTGACGTACTTAAATGCGTCAGTTTTTTGACATATAAATCTACATGGACTTCTGGTTTCACACAGGACACAAACTGCAGTCTCCTGGGCAAAAATCCAGTGTTTCTTGACCCATCCATCCACCCCGACCTCCTCCCTACTTGGCTTTCGCCGCTCTTTATTCATAATCACGTGCATTACATTCAAATTGATTTTGTGGGATTACAAGGGCTGCACGGTGGCGCAGTGCTTAGCACTGTCACCTCACAGCAAGACGATCGCAAGGTTTGAATCCAGCCCTGTGTGGAATTTGCATGTTAACCCCATGTTAGTGTGGGTTTTCTCCCACAGTCCAAAGACAGGCAGGTTAAATGTTGACTCTAAATTGTCAGTAGGTGCTGTTGTCTGTCTCTACAGTGTGTGTCAGCCCTGCGATGGACTGGCGACATGTCCAGGGTGTACCCCGCCTTCGCCTAATGTCAGCTGGGATCGGCTCCAGCCCCCCATAACCCCCGGTTGCAGATAGATGAATGAATGTACAAATTACAGTTCATTTACTTTTCATGGGTAGAGTTGTGAAAGGTGTTTGAGAACAGCCTATTGTTTTGTAAATTTTGTTATCATACAGAAATATTTTTTCAGGGCAAATTCTGTGACCTCTGGGCTTCAGTTTACATATATCCAACCAGTATGGAATATATTCAAATACTGTATATTCAGCTGTAATATAAACAGCAGACAATTTGTAGTCAGTGGGTTAAAACATGTTCTATTGACTGGTATGGTCCTTTAAAAATAGTGGAATGTCTTACTTTCATTTCAAGGTGCAGAAAATCTAACTTGAACCATTTTGCATACCTAAACATTTAGCTTTATGCAAAATGGCATGAATTGATTGATTTTATAATTCAACTAAAGCCTACTGAAATGTTTGAGGTGTAAGCGCTGTAATTCTGTCCATTTTAGCTTTTGCAGCTCAGCAAAGAAGGTGAACCTTCTTCTTCCTGCCTTTGGTATTCAGAGTGCATTTTCTGGGCCTTACTGGTGCCTCTAGAGGCCGGTGGTGGTATAGCAGCTCTGGGGTGTAGAGCTCCAAGTCGCACCCGCTGGCAGGGAGGCACATCACCTCCACAACCACTTCCTCCTCCTCACCTCCTTCTCCTTCCTTCTGAGAGGAGTCAGGAGGTCAAAGGAGGGAGGGAGCATGGCAGCATCAGAGGACAAAAAAATAAATAAAAAGGGAACAACAAAAATAACAAAAAGGCACAGACAAGAAATAAATACCTACAAGACAATAAATTATAAATACACATAACATACTGAAGGTCCAAAATGAAATCATAACTACACAGAACATACAAAACACCAAGGGTCAGTCTCACGCACATGGATTAAACCATTCGCCATCTGATTTCAGACTGAAAGGTACTAATGATTGAGCTCTTTTTAGTAAGTAAAAGTTGTACAGATGTTAAAGTGTAAAAAAAAATTCATTGTTATTATCAAATTTTGAAATAAAAGCTGGTATTATTCAAATAATAGCCAGCACAACCAAATAAAGATTGGTGACTAATGAATTACTGGGTCTATAATGGCTCACATGGTAAGTTCAATAACCAGCAACCGTCAGCAAAGCCACGATTTTTTTGATGCCTCTAAAGATTATATTTCCACAGATTCCTGTGGTGTGGGCCATGTTAAACCTTCAGTAGGCACAGAGTTTTTGTCATCACTGGACAAAAAAAGCCATGATAACCTTTCAGCATATTGTAATTCAAATGTTCTGAGAGAAAACTAGACTTCTGCACCTCCTCATGGCTCATCTGTGTTCAGGCTTTTAAAATAATCGACAGGAAACTTCGGCCAATCACAGGTCATTTCAGAGAGTGTGCCTATTGGCTGTGCTCCAGCTGGTGGGTGGAACTTAGTATTTCCTCACCAGATCTTGTCTTGGCTGCCGGGTCACAAACTTTCTCAGCTAAACAGTAACTACAAGATGACTGTATGTGTAACATTTAAGATGAGAAAGAGGCATTACAGTAACAGAATATTGATTCATATTTGATCAGAGCTGCCTAGTTTGACCATTTCATCAGAGTTCGCAAGTGACTGACGGCTTCTCAGAGACGTCAGGCTCTGGCTCGGCTCTGATTGCTTGTTTTCCTCCTGTCTGTGAAATCTTGCAGATGCCATTAGGAGCACCACAGCACACAGAGGAAGATCATTTTTTCAGAGTGCCTGTGTCATGCACTACTGTCAGGATATAGTGATTGTTTTATAAAAATAACTGTTTTTAAAAAAAAACATATTTGCTCCATTTCTATCCACTGCAGATTTAAGTTACAAAAAGGTTGAGAACCCCTGGAAAGTATGAGAATATGAGAAAACTGGTGGTTGCATGATATCTTTGCCATCAATTTAAAGGTTGATCTTGACTCATTTTGTCAAACAGTACAGTGTGTCCAGCTCTGGTGAGGCCAACATCTCCAATCACGTATGTCTATGAAGTTCCTCTGTGAGGACTCTCTTTCCTTCACACCTTTAAAAAATGACGAGGTCTAATCCATGTGCCTGACATGAGCCCTGATGATCCTAAATCAAATCAAACGATCAATCAATACAAACGAAACACAGTCAGACTGCCAACCCAACACCACAGGACAACTACAGCTAGCTGTAACGGATGTAGCCAGCGTACAACGGATCATTTTAGCTGGCATCATGTTAATTGGATTATTTAAGCCATGTTTGAATGACAGGGCTTTGATCATTACAGTATGTTTAGTTCAGTGCAAGACTTTTTTGCAGTTTCATTCTATGAACGAACTGATGACAGTATAACTGGCATAATTACCGTACAGTCTACTTTTTTTGTACGTACGTAAAATGAAATCCAAAGTGCCGGTTACACACAAAAAGTTCCAGCAGTTGCTAAAACAAGCTAGTCAGATGAGCCAGTGCAGTCGCAAGGAAAAAATGTTAGCATTATATGTTTCCGCAAACCACAGATACATTGTCAACGTTTCTGCATTCAAACAGAAAAAAAGTACAGCAAGTATAGCTCAAAGAGCGAGAGACAGAAAGTTCCATGGTATAATAATAACGTGGAGTATAACAACCGACGAAGTCCGCTACGGGTGGGTGTAACGCCTCATTTCCACAGGTTTTTGGTTTGTGTCCGTAAATCCATATGTCAAATGGATTATGCCCCCGTCTTCAATAAAAACACCTCCACAGATATGGGAGAGTTACTTGCTACATGGATAGAAAGCAATTATTATATGTATGAGTTCCTGTCTGTCTAACATTATTACATTTTACATTTATAACAACATTTTTTCTGCGATAAATAGTTCTGCAGCATATTTAGCTATCATTGGTAGCATGCTAGTAACAGTAGTAATACGGTACATATAGTGGTTCCTTCGTCTTTTAGCAAAATAGTTCACAAAACTATACTAAATATGCCATCAAACTTTTCACTTAAAAAAATAAAATAAAAAAAAATTATAGAGATGAATAGCGTTCAATAATCAGTCAATTAACTCACTAATGTTAACTGTGTGCTACAGGAAGTAAGAATGTGCTTAGCAAAATACTTCACAAAACTGCTAAATATGCCTTTCTGGACTTTCACCCTGGAGACCGTTGTTCACGTCCTATGTGCAAACAAAAACAAACGTTGACTTTACGTTTGTTACGTAACGTGATGTAAGAAAGTCCGCTGGAGACGGTTGTTATTTAGTTACGCTAGTTATGTTGTTATGTTATTATTCTAACACAAACCATGATGTCTTTTCCAACCTTAACCAAGAAGTTTTGTTGCTTAATCCTAACCAGTCGTTTCACAACATTAATCATGTCGCATTGTGCGCTTTTTCCAAGCGTGATACAAGGTTGATATGAAACAGATTTATGAAGTATATTTTTCAGAAACATTGATATTCAACACATCTGTGGTTTGCAGAAACACACAATACTAAAATGTTTTCCTGCCAATTACGCTGAGTTATCCCAGCTCATTTAATTAAGGTCATTATGAAAAACACAAAAGAGAAGCCAGATCTGAAATCCACATCAAGTAGATCCCCTGTCTCATATTGTCATGGCAGGTACCTCAACAGCTAAATCATTAGCAATGGCAACTGTCTATTACTGAAGGAACAATTGGGTTAAAACAGACTGAGGTGAAGTCCAAAGTAAGTAAACCAAAGCATCCTTGACAAGACATATCTGAAACAGCCAAACTACAGTACACAACATCATAATCATATTTCTGGTGAACTGCTGGAGCTGGAGTGTGCACTTTTCTGAGCTGTTCCATGCCTTCCAGGTCTGGGCAACAATCTGTTTTAAATATTATTCAATATACAACAATTACAAAAACGTAGTTTACAGAGCAAAGGACGGAGGACTGACCTGTTTGTCTGAGCGGTCGGCAATGCTGTAGACCAGCGGAGGGATCGAGCCTTCTTTGGTTTTCCCAACATCACTGCGGAAATGTTCACTAGCAGGCAGACAGCTGAGAAAAACACACACAGTAAGTTTACAGCATTTGTCTAGCACACGTACTGTCAGAAAATATCATGCACGCCTTTAATCCTGAGCCCTATTCCTCGGAAAAACACCTAAAATAACTACCCAAAATGAACCAGGACTAGCGCTTAAACCATAAGGCTTATATGCACATATACAGTCTCTTTGAAAAGGTAGGAAACTAAGGAATATGAATCAATTGTAACTAAACTACTTTACCATGGAGATTACAATGGACATGCAATACAGTTTAAAATGTTAATTTCAAAGGCAGTATTACCATTAAAACCAAGATCCCACAGACCTATAACTTTGATGATAATAAGCTGCAGACGTGTGAGTAAAAAATCTTCCATGTGGGGCAAAAATAAAATATGCATTGGTGAAATACTCTGACAGGAACACAGATTTATGTCAGTGTAATGGTAAAGACTGTTTTCTTTCACAGTTCCCTGCTTGCTGTGTGTGATCAGAGCAGAGGTGTGTTGGAAAGCTCGTAATTTCTAGTTTCCAACAATACCAAGCATGATATGGTTTCCTTATGACAAAATTATCGTAAATCCTTTGATCACAATTTGTTCATATATCTACAAAGTTTATTTCTACATGACTTTATTTTTACTTCATAATAAAACACAGCTTGGACTACATACAGTTGGTTTACAGATTCTGAAAGCTGAAGATTCAACACAGAATAATGTTAATATCTTCTATAAATTAATGATTATGAAATAGCGTTTTTTGTAAATACTAGGTTTCTCACAGTAGTCGTGTTACCGCTGTTACATGGAGGTCAGGCACACAACGATTACATTACATACTCACCGCCCCCACCGTTGTTTTGCTGATTTAGAGCAATAAAATCAATTTAGTTGATTTTGGCGTATCAGCAGCATGTTATCGATAGATAGCCAGACGATGGACGCTACAAACTGAAAGTGAGTGCATCTGCTCCATACAGAGTCTCAGCTCAGAGCAGCAGGTGGCAATATTTCATTCACACTGGACGAGGGAGAGTTGACAGAGAGAGAGACGGCAGCAGATTTGGTGTTGAAGTGAAACGTAAACATGCCTATTTGGCAATATTTCAGATTTAAACCCAATGCTATAAGAGAACCAGAATGTTAATGTTACCGGGGGTTCTTGGGTTCTAGAGGGTCACCTCTGCCTGTACAGCTCAACATGACTTCAGTTAAGCATAATGTTGAGTCTGTGCTCTTCTTCTATGGTGTTCACACCATCAGATGATACTGGGCGGTGATGTGAGAAGCAGCAGGTTTACCTGGCGGGCAGCTTGTAGATGTAACTGCAGCCGTCTTCGGTCCAGATGATGACTTTGTCGGCGGCGATAAACTCTCCTCCGGTCCAGGCCTGGTCGTTGTCACTGGACACTGAGCAGAGCAACGAGTAGTCACCTGCATCAAATACCTGACACATGCAGGAAAGAGATACATGCACTTATATATTAATACAGTACAACTCAGACTAAAGCAAAAATAACAGGTCTAGGGCTTGATGCGCAGTTTTACTTAGAGGTAATGCAGGTTCTTACCCTCCAGTACTTGGAGCAGACAACCAGCAGGCTGCTCTGAGTGAAGGTACAGAAGGAAATACTCTGACATCCTTGGCAGTAGATGGGTTTGGACTCTTCTTCAAACACAGGGTCCAGGTCCTGAACACATACCAAAAATTAGAGCCTAAGCTGACACCAATCAATATTTGAGATTGAAAAAGATACTCTGTTAGAGGGTCAACCCAAAAATGCCATACAACATGTGACCCTTCAGTATTTTATTTCAAAATATAAGACCCTTCCCAAAAATTAGGCAGGTGTGAAAGCATGTATATGAATCTTTTCCCATGCAAAATGAATTAATCTATAGGTATGTTTTATTTTAGTAATTATGTGTTTACTGGCTTTTTTCATTATTTATTTTTATGTGTTTTTTATATTTATTTTATTTATTTAGTTTTATTTAATATTTATTTATTTATTTATCTTACATTATTTTTTATTTTTATTTCTTTTTTTTTCAATTTTATTACTTAATTCTGAAACCATCATTCCCTGTGTAGATATGTTATTATAGGTTATTTTGTCTAGGCAGTGGGGGGTGGGAGTAATCTGTGAATAATATTCTTTTTCTGAAATGAAAATATTATTATAAAAAAGAAACGGAAAAAACAGATAATGGTATATCAGCTGGTATCTTTTCCAGTCATCATTTTCATTTATAATAATATAGAATGACCATAATAGTCTGATACTGTGAAGGCCCATGTTCACGTCGACTTGAGTTTACAGTAATCTGGCAGTACACACAGGTCTGACACAAACCTGGTGTATACCTTTAATGACCAAACATCTGTATGGCAGTGTACCTGCATCTTGCTGACCTCAGCTGTGATGATCCAGACCTTCAAAATCCCTGTCACTGACACTGCCACCACTGTGTCCTCTACATAGAGACAGAGAGACAAAGTACCACCAAGTCAAAGTTAGTGCCTGAGCTATTCACGAGACATACCATCTGTTAAAATGTCTGTGGATGGATTTAAAATTACAAGAGTGCCAGCTGAAAAACAGCAGGTCAACAGGGCTGTAAATATTAGAGAGCAGGAGGTGAAAAATCAGACATATGAGCAGCACTTTTAATATTAAAATCACACGAACACCCCTGGAGAAACAAATTCCATCAATTTAATCTCCAGTGTCTTTTCCAGGTCCACCTGTGCCTCTCACCTTGTGTTCGGTGGGATCGAATGATGCTCATGGAGCTGATCCAGTCGGGAGAGATCTTGGACACCAGCGAGTACAGCACCTCAAGGCTGGTGGCGTCCACCACAAGGATTTCTGGGTAGTGGCCATTGCAAAGCAGACGTCCTTCCCTCTCAGTGCCGATGGTGAACTGATAGAACTGGAGAAGCACAGAGTAGGCAGAAGAAACATGGAAGAGAGAAACCAGAGGGTGAGAAGTAACAACAACAGGAAACCCATCCCTCTCCTCCTTTGAATATGAAACATTGGTAGGATGTGTTGATTTTCATTGACAGTAGCTTCATAGCAATTGAAAATAAGCAAAGTAGAAGAGATTGAAAATAAGTAGTGAGTAAAAAAAGTTGTATTAAACAGAGCAGCAGAGTAGTGAGTATAGCCCATTTCCACTGCAGGAACTCTCCCCCAGAACTAGGAACCTTTTGAGGAACTCATTGCGTTTCCACTCCAGGAATTAAATCAAGTTCTGGGAGCACTTTTACCCCTTACTTTAATTTTCCCCCTCTGCATTTCATTCATTATATCCAACGTGCACCAGCAAATATATGCAGCAGTAAATATCGCCGCAGAGACAAAACTTAATGTTTATTTTCCAGCATGTTTTTTAGAGTAAACAGGTGGACACACTGAACTGCAGGGTGCAGTGTGTTTACTGCTGTGACCACCAGCAGCCCTCATGTCATGTTGCATTTTAATAAGTCAGTGGACTCAAGGAACCTTTTAGTTCTTTGAAAAGTACCTCAAGTCCCAGGAACTTTAGGTGGAAACCCAGCTTATGACATGACTTTGTTGTACTGGTGGAATTAGTGCTGTGGAAATTTATGTTATTATGATGACTTTATCATGTGAGCTTCAGTATTACAATAACTGCACATTAGCAACTGGCCTTTATCTGGTTGTGCTTATGTGAGACAAAGGCAGGATTCAAACAGAAGCTTTTATTTGAAAAATTAGGGTGTGTGAGTGTGTGTGAGTGTGTGTGAGTGTGAGCGTGTGTGTTACCTGTATGCCAGTGTGAGCACAGGCAAGCTTTGTGAACTCAATACAGCGTCCATCGTTCACATCCCATAAACACATCTCTCTGGAAACATGAACAAGCTGAAGTTAGACATAAGTATGTGTGCATCATCTCCTCTATTTGATTGAGATAAAGTTTTGTGTAAATATGGTAACTTAGGATTTAGCAAAGCACGATGCAAAGTTAAATAAATAAAAATATTTTTTAAAAGTTCAGAGATTATTCCCGTTAACGGTAACAACAATTTCAGTGGTCAAGTTGGTTTATGTATAGAGCCCATTAAACAGCACATCCTGGCCATGGGGCTTTACTTGATACTCTACGCTGTGTATTTTTATCAGATCCCTGTGTGCAACTCAGTAGTGCTGCAACCACTGATAAACTTATGAGTCATGACATAAAATTAGCTGGTTGCATTTTAGATAATCCCTCAAGTATCTCAATCATTTTGTCGAGTCAAACAACCAAACAAGGAAAACACAAGCTGGTTACATCTCCTCACATGTGCAGACGTGGTTTTAAATGTGCATTCTAAATAAATTTGGTCTGGATTGTATTGGGTAATAAGAGATGGTTTCCCCTGGGTAAAAATACACTCACCCGCTCTCTGATGCGCTGACGATGTACTGTTTGTCACTAGATGCACTGGCTTTAGACAGACAGGTAATGGAAGCTGTATGACCAAACAACATGGCCCTGGGACAAATCTGAGCAGTAAGAAAAGAGCCAGTTATAATAAGACGATGAGGAGCTTAAAAAAAAAAAAAAAAAAAAAAACATACCCAACTACATCATTACACCACCTTCACCCTCATCAGTACCTCCAGCTCAGGTGTCATGTCCCACAGGCAGATCTGTCCATCATGGCAGCCGGTGATGATGGTGCTGAAGTCGTCCATCACCAGCAGACTGCTGATGCAGTGGGTGGGAGCCGTGCGGCCCCAGAGCACTATGGGTAGAACCAAGTTGTTCCCCGACATTATGCTGATGTGTCTGTAAAGAGAGGGAACAGTTAAAAAGAGAGACAGAGAGGGACAAAAATCAAACACACAGACAGACAGAGATTAAAATGAAAATTATGATCTGAGGACTAGTAGTAAATTTATTTTTGGTATCTATTTTAATATGTAGCCTACATTACATAATAGTTCTGTGTTTATTTTTTAGCTCTTTCTACAGCTTTGTTGGCTTGTTTTTAGCTCTAGCCATATGGCTGCTAAAGATGCTAAACACGTAGCATGTTAGCATGCTAATACGCTAACGTTTAACATGCTGGCACAATATTATGTGTACAGACCCTACAGACAGACGATACACGGATATTAACATTACTCCCAGTTTACACGACCATTAGGAACTGTCAAACCATCAACGTTTCACTAATGAATTAGTCATGTCATTGATACAGTCCGACACGAGTATACCGTCAGTGAGTCACGAGTCACTGTCCTGTCACGAAGAAAGGAACAGAGGCAGCAGTGATCCAAAGATGGTAAAAATAAAAAAACACGAAGTAGTGCACACTTAGACAACCCATCAACAGCTTGTGTGTTCGCACTACATTTGCATAATTAACCTTGGCGTTACATTCAAGTTAGCAGGCTGCTGTGGGAGTAAAGTGGGATTACATTTAATGCTGAATGATGCAGATGCAGAACAGTCACTGACAGCTGAGTGAAAGCCAGCGGCAGATAATTCTGCAGACATTTTGACAAAAGGCTAATGGTCATTGATTATCAGGTATTAGAGGACATAACTGTCCAGTGGCGTGCTAACGCTAAACCCTAAACTATACCTGCAATGTCGCGACTTCCGGGTTAGCAACACGGCTAACGGAACCAAAACACCATGTTGAAAACAGTATATACGTACCACAAAGAAGTCCTACTGGGACATTTCCTTATAATACAAAAGACGTGTCGACGATCGCTTGCCTCCGTGGTAAATAAAATCTCAAAGTGCCCCCTTTTCGTCCTATTTTTAGACGCTAGCGCCACCAACAAGCCGATCAGTTCAGTGAGTTGATCACCTGACAGCTGAGAGCCGCATCCGGTCTCATATTTTCAAAGTAAAGATATGCAGTATTTGTATTATATTCGTAGTATATGGATTTTTAGGTACAGTATTGTACAGTCAAAATCAACACACACACACACACACACAAATGAATGAATATGTTAATAAATAAAGCAATAATTATTAACAGCTTCAGATATTATCAAAGGTAAGAGAACACAAAAAAAGAACAAGGAAATGATACCTATATTTCATTCTCTAATTTCTGCAGCTATTTTTATATTTACCAATTATTCAGTTGTTAACTTTTGAGCACGAACGTTCATTATTGACTTTGGAAACAATATTTTGACCAATTATTATTAGTAGTAGTAGTAGTAGTTGTATTTATCAGAAGAAGAACGATAATAATGGACATACTAAGCATAGTTGTAGTAATAAAAATACTAATATCCTATTATAATTACAGTCACGTCCCAATGCCAGCTCTACCTGGCTACATCATCATTATAATAATCATTATTAATTAATTAATAATGATTATTAGAATAATGATTAATTAATTAAATAATTAATACTCCACCGATGAACTCCAGAGCAAACCCCCAAGCTGCAGTTGAAAGTTCCGGTTTTATTTTGAAAGTTTACACAGTCTTCATCGTCCGCTCCGACTTCAAAATAAAAGTCCAAATGACTGCGTTTTAGTTGATGATTTTTTTGATATGCCTATTCATCTGTTGTCTTATACGTTTTTTGTTATCTAACGTGTCATTTAATCCTACGTGTTGCCTCTTTATGTAGTTGTTTGCAAAAAATAAAAAATAAAATCTGACCGGAAAGACCGGAAGTCGTACTGTTGTTGTTGTCAGATGCCGCCACGGTGAGCTTGACTGTCGTTGTCGCGAGTCTGCACGTGTTCGGGGATACAATGAGGATTTTGGACAATTTTTAACCACAGTTCTGTGTCTTTTCGGACTACTCTGTTTCCTCTGACGTGTACAACTTGTAGTTTGAGGTGCTGAACGCGTGTCACAATGATCGGAAAAGGAGAAACTAGTTTATTCGTGCTAGCTAACCGCAGGGGCTGGGGAGCTAGCGTTAGCCGAGCCGGAGAACAACATGTTCAGACTTGTTCTCAGACACACTGAGAGAGTGAAGGAACATCGACACACGCATCATTAGAAAACCAGACAGTTATTTTAATTCGTTAATGACAAATAAAATGGATTACCAGTTCCCACAGCGGCTTTTTCCTTCGTTTTACAACTGTGGACCACCGGACTCGGTCGTGAAACACTGTGCCGGAAACTGGGGCAGCTACGACCGAGTCAAACTTCAGGTGAATCAGCTGTCAGATCAATGACTCATAATAATAAGCGAATAAATGTTATTATACAGGCATTGCATTACCATATCCACGAATATAGTCAACTAAACTATGTTCGACTATGACAGTATTTACATGTGATTTTATGTCTATTTTTTTTAAAGATTTCAAAATTGAGGTTCTACTTGTTGTAGTTTAGTGCTGTTTTCATTATTTATATCTAAATATATACCTATATTTAAATATATAAACATCTACTACTACACACATATTTATACATGCATACATAAATATATACACATGTATATATATATACACACACACACACACATACATATATAGTTAGAGGTGTATTTATAATTCGATTATTAATATTCTCTTATATATGTAACTTTTAGATTATATAAATATAAATTTTATTATTTGAATTAAATAAATATGTTTTGGTCATTTTTACCAGAACGTATTTTTAAACAATTTTCCCTGTCTTTACTAAGATGTTATAATATATTTTTGTGTCGAGCAAATGTATTAATAAGTCAGAACACAGCAGCTGCAACCAAAACAAGTACAAAAAAAGGCTTTTTAAACACGCCAAATAAAATTAATAATATAAAGTGTTATTATTGCCAAAGTGCAAAAACTTGTGTCATTGGTCTCACTAGTTGAAACTTCTTGAAGCCCATTTCTAAGATATTCCTTTATTGGTCCCACAGTGGGGAAATTCACAATGAATCTCTGGAGGATGGAACCTGCCAAAATCCAAAATAAATAAATCTATGATTCAATAAATAAATAAATGTGTTGTTCCATGTAGTAAAAATAACATTGAAAATAAAGGTAGTTAATTGATAAAATGTGTCCTAAATTGATATTTCAGTTTTAATATGCTTCTTTATTTTTATTTACTTATTTTGCATTCTGTGCATGTCTTGTATTTATTTTCAAAGAAATAAATGTAATATTTAAAAATAAATCTAAAATAAAAAATAATGTTAAAATAAATACATTTAAAAATGAATAAAAAGTAAAAAAAAAAAAAAAAAGGGGGAAAAAGAGTAAACAGAGACAAATAAAGTAGCAAAATTAATACAGAAATGTCACTTTGTCATATTATATCAATTACTTAATGGCTACTTTTATTTTTTATATTATTTTTGCAACATTTAATGACATATTTATCGGGTCATTTATTTATTTATTCATTCATAGTTTATTTTGGCAGGTTCTGTCCTCCATACATTCTGCCAGGAAAAGAAACAATGTAAAGTTATGCATGATAAAAATATCCATGGCAAGTCAAAATTATGAGATATTTAGTTTTTAATCAAATTTTATCATGCCTAACTTTTATTGTGTGTGTTGCAGAAATAGGCTTCAATGGAAACTAAATGCAGTCCACTCTGCATTTTTGTACACACAAACTAGACACATTGGTCTAATATAGTTTTTCTTTTAAAGCTCATTTAATGACAATCCAGGCCTGTTTGTTTTGTTGTTATTTAAGAAACAGCAAGTTGTGAAGACTTATGGTTTGTTCCACTGAAACCATTAGTCAAATAACTGAACACTGAGCCGATCAATAGGAAATACTGCTGATCATGTTGCTAGTTACAACAAATGTAAATTTTGTGAAAAACACCAACATGATGTACTTTCAGATTCTCCGTTGTGGTGATTTTTGGACTGTAGGACTGGATCAGAAGTTTGAAGATGTCATTTGTACTGTCAGACTTTCTTATCGTTTGGGTGTGTTTGTGGTTTCAGGGCAGCTCTGGTCCTCACTCCAGCTGGACATTTACATCCAGGCATCAGGTCAGAGGGGAGACTTGGCGCCATACTGAGTCTGTACCACTTCCCCTCCTGTCTCCTAAAAACTGTGAGTCCCAGACACGTCACTGGAGGTCATTCAGGTCTCGGGGCAGCAGTCCCTGTTTACCCTCCAGTTCAGATCTTGAGAGTACACATGATTTTAAAAATGATCCAACCAAAAAACCCAGCAAAGTGTTGCCAACTCTTTTCCATCGAAAGCAGCTGGCAGCACTAGCTCCAAGTGTCACTAAATCTAGAGAGAAAGCTGCCGAGTCAGCAACACTGACTCATAATTTATTTAAATAGCACCAACAACCCAAACCAACACATTGGAGGGTAAATAAATAAATAAATAAATAAATGACAAATGAAACAGTGAGCTCATACAAAATGTTGATTTTTTTTTTTTGTATTAAATCATCTGTATGTGTGTATGTATTTGAAAACATTTTCTCCAGCTTTCCTTTGGCCTTCGACGCCTCCAGATCCGCTGGACTTCATAGAACATGTGAGTGATGGTTAACACACAACAAACCTGTCTCAGATTTAAGAGATGTGCATGTATGTTTGCATGTTTTTTAAGACTTAAATGCACTTGTACATTGCTTTATACCTCTGGTCTTAAGTGATAAGGCACTTAATATATATACATAGTATATATTAATATACTCCCTGGTTGTTTTTTGTGTTGTGAGGTTTCTAAACCGGATTTGTCTTTAGATGCAGAACTTCTTCATGGACCACAGCCAGGACGCCTTTGGGTGCATGAGTGACATTCTGAACTTCAAACCAGGACCCAGACAGGTGAAATTCACAAGAATATACTTTCTGTTTGTATTTTTTTTTTTTAAATTATTCATTCATATATTAGTTTATTTGAATGCATGTTAGGCAAAATAAACAAGTTACAGACATCAATTTGGGGTCTGGAAACTTTATGATTTTATAGACTGAAATATGAAAAGACAAAAATCATATTGTAGTATTGTTCTGTTGCGTCATCATTCTTGTGTATTGATCAATAATATTTTAAATCTAAGTGAATTAACATACAAGTAAGTGTCACTTCAAATTGCTCCTAACTTCCCCACCTGTCGTTATTTAACAAGCAGTGACTTAGTGCATGATAGATTATTAACATCTGTTATTTAAGTATAGGGGGCTGCACGGTGGTGCAGTGGTTAGCGCTGTCGCCTCACAGCAAGAGGGTCGGTGGATTCCTTCCTCCCTCCCCTCTTTTTTTTGTGGGCTTTTTTTTCCCCCCCCCCCTGGGCGTGTTTTTCCCCCGCGCCCCCGCCTTCCCCCCCCCGTCCAAAGACATGCTGTTTAGGTTAATTGATTACTCTAAATTGCCCGTAGGTGTGAATGTGAGTGTGAATGGTTGTCTGTCTATATGTTGTCTGTCTCTATGTGCCCTGCGATGGACTGGCGACCTGTCCAGGGTGAACCCCGCCTTCGCCCAATGCCAGCTGGGGGCCCCCCCCCCCCCCCCCCACCCCTAACGGGATAAGCGGTTGACGATGGATGGATGGATGGATGGATTTAAGTATAGATCTAGATATATGAAAGATAAACTGAAGAAAACCTTGTGCAATGTCAGTGTTTGTTGGTCATCAGAATGTTTTTTTTTTTTATTCAGAAATATCACAGGGATTCAGTCTGCGAGGTTGGAAGCGTCCTTGACGTACTGAAGATAAAAATGTGAGTGAACCTGACTGATCAGTGAATATCTCTGCTTGTCTGATGGGTGTTTTTATTTCGTCATGTTGTGTCTTTCGTCCAGGTACTCCAAGTCCCATTCCTGCCGATTGCTGGACACGTACGGCGCCCTGCTGTCGGACGTGGTGCCCGCCATCCCTCCTGAGCTGCTGGGTTCTCTGCTGTGCGAGGAGCTGACGGAGCAGAGGGACCGCATGCTGTTCTCTGAAGGAGCCACAGGGGGCGCTTTGGCTTTTGTGCCCTTCTCACAGAGCAGCAGCAACTCTCAGCGTGGTTGCCTCCTTTACCCCAGAAACCAGGGACAGGACTGCCTCAGTATCCTGCAGACCAGATCAAATACTGGAAATTAATGACAAATGAACCGACATTTCTTTTGTGATATAAAACAGTAATACATCAGACTGGCACATTTGGGTACTTCCCAGAAATCAAGGCCACGCCCCCTTTTGGGGGATCGAAAACTAAAAATCCCATAGACTTCAATGCAATTTGACTTATGTTTGATTGTAATTTTGACAAATTGGAATGCATTCATCTCATATTCTGCAAACATGTTTTATACACATATCTTATATTTACTTTGCGAGCTTGCCTCAACCTGAGCGTTCGCAATACCTTAATAAATGAAGGCTGATCGCTACCGTGTCCCTTCAGTCTTCCCCTGTCCAACACAGTGGCCGGATATTGCTTATCCAGACTTCCCTACATATTTGATTGAATCAGATTACGTTGCATGTAAATAGCCAATTATTTGATCTATAATCTGAGATTTAGTCAGATGCAGCTGTAACATTAATGTATGACTGTTTTGCTGCAGCAGCCTCCCACTGAAGCTAACGTTAGCTAGCCTTGCTAGTCACTGTCGCCAGCATCGTTTTTCAGCGATTTAAGATAAGATAAGATAAGATGAACCTTTATTAATCCCCGTAGGGAAATTCAGTTTTACACTCTGTTGTTAATTTCACACAGTACATATACATGCGTCAATGGAGAGATGTCAGAGTGAGGGGGCTGCTCCTGACAAGCACCCAGAACAGTTGGGGGTTCGGTGCCTTGCTCAGGGGCACCTCGGCAGTGCCCAAGAGGTAAACTGGCACCTCTCCAGCAACCAGTTGGTCTTGGTCCATGGGGGACTTGAACCGGTGACCTCCGCCTCCTAAACCAAGTCCCTACAGACTGAGCTACTGCCGCCCCCATTTACCACACTGACGAAGCGCAGCCTCGGGCGCCGATGCCATGCTGGTCTTGTCTATAACTTGAAGCCACAAAGCCCCTCTATTACGTCTTTTAATGACATGGCAAGGGATCAAATCACAGATCAGCATTTATGGGTTTATTGTTGGTGCAACCAGCTACACAGCAACCCTCCGGCATAGCATTAGTACTGTAACTGGATTGTTTAAAGAAGAAGTTTGGAGACATGTTTCAACTTCTCTTTAGCCTATGCTGTTACCATTTATGACAGATGCAGGATTGTTTTCCCTCAGAAGGGCGCGTGGTCATGAGAGCGTACTCTGGATGACGTATTGCCAGTCTAATGTATGGGTGAGGATGGGAAGCAGAGCAGTGTCCTTCACTGTGTTTCTGCTGCCTCTGGTTCTTAACACAGTACTTCAGACTTCCACAGAGTGGAGCTGCAGTACCACAGAGGAAGCTCTTCCTGTGTGAACGCCAGCAGCAGCGGCTCAATCAGCTTCCAGCTGAAAGGCCCCATCAGACAGATCAGCTCCGCCTCCCTGCTCGATGACTGTAAGAACAAGAAAGCACTGGGACGTCATCAGGAGTGTGATGTACAGGCTGTGCACATTTTTTACATATGTTTGTTGTTTGCAGGTTGTGTTGCAGTGCGGTCAGACCGCTTGTGTGGAGTTTGGAGGTTCAGTGAAAGAAATGAACCTCGTCTGCTGCAAGTTGTCAACACCAGAGAGGTCGCGACCTGCATCAGCGTCAGGTGAGGGATCACAAGGGAGGAGCAAGGCAGCAACCGTACTTGCTAACCCTCACAATTCGCCCATATTTCTCCTGATTTGTGACAAATGTTCACACTTAACCCGTTTCTGGCACTGTACAGCATATATAATCCATACTGTTTCCACCCGGATGTTGTGTGGTGTCAGTCCTCATGTTTTAGGTGAAGTTCTGGTGGCGAGTGAGAGCGGAGCAGCAAACCTGTGGACAGTAGGCAGAGGGTGAGAATATTTTTACTCATTCCAGGGTTCCTACTGGGTCGTAAAAAGTCCAAAAATAGATAAAATCAAATAACCCAAATTTAATCTCACAAAATGTCTTAAATCCAATTTTCAAAGGTCTTAAAATTAATTAACATTACTTTAATTTAAAAAGAAATGTATTGTCTTGCTTTTAAATGTTTTGTTTTTTGAGCATGCTATAACAAAACTATAAAGTGGAACCAAAAGGGAATGACCTCCAGATACTGACACTCGGTAACAAAGAATTAGTCATATAGCAGCAATTACGATATTAATGTTCAGATTTTCTTTCATATCCTTAGTACTGTCCTACCAGAACTGGGTCTTAAATTGCATCCAAAATGGGTTTAAAAAGGTTTTAAGAAGTCTTAAATTGGACTTGTTGAAACCTGCAGATGCCCTGTCATTCTCCTCAGATACTGGTGTAATCTGTTTCAAGTCCTATAAAAATGAAAGTGACTCTGTGCCATCAGGATGCAGAAGGTTCGAGAGGAGAACGACAATCTGTACTTCAACGCCAAGTCGCCGTGGCGTTGGTGCGAGTTCTCCGCCCACCCGAGGGTGATGCTGTACGCAGACAGGACGGGGGTGGAGCTCACAGACATCAGGGTGAGACTTGAGATTGTGATGATTGTCAGTTTGCCCCTTTTCATTTTGGACAAGTTTAGCTTCTGTTTGTTTTCACCGTGTAAATGAGAAACACGGGAATCATTTTAATTGTTTTAGTGACCTTTTCCATATGACTTTTATATGAATTTTAATACTTGATTTTTTGGACTTTTGTCCTCTTCTTACCCTTCTGACCCACCCTCCCTCCTCTCTCCCTCCAGGTGAATCCTGTCTCGTGTCACACTCTGTTTCGTATCAGCAACACCCCCGAGTGTCGCAGTGGGGAGAGACTGATTCTGTCCAGATATCTGGGAGACGTCCACTCCTTCCACCACCTCATCACCACTCAGGTACAGCAGCACCATTAACACTAAATTACACACAACCACTTTGCTTGTCCAAACTTTGTTCAAACGCACACAACTTTATTTTAATTTCTAATGTATTAAAAAATCTGCGCAATATCTTGTCATCAGCAAATGTTGGCAAGTTAACACATTAAACTAAGATGAGATTAATGCTGAACTTTATACCTAACATTGCTGTGTGCATGTTGATGTTAGCATTTAGCTCAAAGCCCCCTTGTATCCAAGTACAGCCTCACAGGCCTCACACAACTATACTACTATACTTCTACTATAACCCTAACCCTAAGGTTATTATGGATTTTTTGCCCAAAGATGCCAAAAATAGTCTGCTTACTGCCACTTTAAGTTAGACAGGGAGATTCTGATGCCTGATTTGACACAATCGGGTGATTTACTGGAGATTCGCCTCACCCAAGCATCTGTCCAGCTGATACATTCTGCTGGGTATCATATGGCAGTCTGTTTGTCCTCTTTCAGTGTCAGAAAGCTTTTTTTAATTCAATCCTGCTCTCCCTCCATCCCTCTTTCTCTGTCTGCCTCTGTCAGTACTCGGCCTACATCATGGACGAGCGCTTTCCCTGCATGCCCATGCTCAAGTGGGATCACCTGATGCAGGCCCCACCCATGTTTTGTCACACTGTTGGTGGCTCTGCTTCCTCTGGCACAGCAGTGGACGGGGCTAGGACCACTAAGGTCCTGCTGGGCTCCCACAGCTCTCAGGAAATCACCCTGCTGCAGTACTCAGGTCAGTCCACTTTGACTTTTCTATAAATTACTGTTAAATGTCCTAAATGTTTCAGTATATTGGTCCCTTTGGAATCTCAAGAGTGTTCAGGTTCAGTACTAAACATCTGTACTAAACTCCCTCTTCGTGTGTGTTCAGGAGGCAGAGCGGAGGCCTGTTACAGTCAAGGTCCTCCTCAGGCACTGCTCAGACCCAGAGACAGTCTGAAACACCTTCCTGTCCAGATCCCTCACCGCCTGGACCTCGCAACCAGCAGATTGTCCTCCCCTGCTGCAGGTATGGGTAGACGATTGCAACAAATTGAGTATCTGTCCGCTCACTCCTCCCTTTTAAGACTGTGGTAACACGAGCAGTGAAGTCCAAAAACTTGCTTTTGGTCTGAACACAGCATTACTTTAAACAGATGATCATACATATAGTGTATGATGTGGCTGATCTCTGTGATTTTTGTGTTATCAGGTTTGACTTGTATCCAGAAGAGAGGAGCGGGAGAGGCAGGTGGCGAGGAGTGTATCTGTATCCTACAGCTGACGGAGGCGGGAGATATTTTCTACCAGATGCTGGAGCCTGAGCATCCGGACACCTCTGGACCTCCAGCAGCAGAGGACGAAGAGCCGCCACAGCCAGCTTTGAAAGAAGCCACAACCTCAGACAGAAAGAAAGCCAGACAGCCTCACTCCGTTTCACAGCTGGTTATATCAGACACGTCAAGCGATGAGGGCATAATCGGACCGACTCAGCGTCCAGCTGTGCCGAGGTTTGTGGCGGAAACGCCAGAGAAGGAACAACCAGCGCTGGACTCTGACTCTTCTTCTGACGATACAGAGTCCAAAGAGAGAGGTCAAAACTTGAGGCAGCCACTGCTGCAAGTGACCGTCAACGATGATCCAGAGCTGGATCAAGTGAGTGGATTGGACGCAGGTGTGAAAAATGGAAAGGTGGGTAAAGCTAAGGGTGGTACTACTCAAGAAGCCAGCGGTGTGGAGGAAACAATCAACAGCTTGAGTAGCTCAGAGCAGCAGACTGCTGTAAAGCTCAGCGACGCCACTCTTGTCACGTGGAAACAGTGGCTCCAGAAATTGATGCAAAAGAGTTGTGAAAAGAAGCCCCGTCAACACCGCCTGCAGCACCTCACATTCAGAACTGAATGTCTGCTCCCCCGTTGTGACGATGAAGCGAGAGATTCGACAGAAGAGGAGCGCGTACGGAGCCTGAGGCGTGATCTGAGAGCGTGCATGTCCAAGCGCTCCCTGCTAGTTCACGGCGCTGTTTCTGCCTCCCTCAGGTCTCCAGATGTGGTAATGGTGCCGGATGTGGTGGATACCGACAGCTGGAGAGATCAGATCAGCCACCGCTTGACCCTCTCCTGGCAGGGCGAGGAGGCATGGAGGGCGTGGTGGGAGGACCAGCTGGGGCTGAACAAGGAGGAGAAGACGGCAGCTCTGAGGAGGAAGAGGAGGAGGGAGAAGGAGGCGAAGAGAGCCACCGGCCGACGCCTAGAGCTCTCTGGGAGCTTCACCTCATCTGTCAGCTACCAGTCAGAGCTGGGCAATTTCTACGATTCGACTGGCTTTTCCTCTGCCACAAGCCAGGGGGCATGGTCAGACACCGATGGTAATCTGTCCCAGTTGGAGGACATTGTAGAGAATGGGACACCAAGAGCCGCAACACCCTCTACCATGATTGACACTCCAGTTTCTATGCAGACCCCTACACCTCAAAGTGTTAAGTATAAACAAAGTCATCAGCAGACCCCCAGCAGCTCCCACACCCTCACCCCATCCCGCACACCAAAACCTGACTCCACACCGGCCAATCAGAGCAGAAACAAACGTCCAGCCAAGGACTACCTCAGCTCTCTGTTTGCACCACAGGTAAGAGGAAGGAGTTCTGTAACTGTCATGTTGGTCGACTACATTTGGCACATTCACACCAAGAGCAAAGGAAACTTTTCACGGGGCGTGATTACATACAATGTCAATGCTAATAGATGAATAGATCCAAATTTAAATTTAAATTTACAATATTCATTATTGGAAATAAATTAACAACACCAAACAGTGACAAATATTGTCCAAAAACCCTCACAGGTACTGTATTTAGCAAAACAAATATGCTCAATTCATAACTTGGCAAACTCGAGCCCAACAGCTGTCAGTGTGCTGACTTGACTATAACTTGCCCCAAACTGCATGTGATTATCATAAAGTGGGCATGTCTGTAAAGGGGAGACTCGTGCGTACCCATAGAGCCCATTTTCAGTCTCATATCTTGAGGTCAGCGGTCAAGTGACCCCTTTGAAAATAGCCGTTCCAGTGTTTTCTTGCCAAAATTTATCACAAGTTTGGAGCGTTATTTAACCTCCTTTTTTACAAGCTAGAGTGACATGATTGGTACCAATGGATTCCTCTGGTTTTCTATTTTCATATATCGGTGTCTTCACTTAGGGTTTAAAACTGAGCTGAAATCATAAGCATTAATGTGCTAATGAAATTAGTGGCCTTAAAACACATTTGCGCATTATTATTGCATTAATTTTGTTTTTTTTTTCCCGGTCTGTCTCTAGGATGAGCCGTCGAAGCATGACAGTTCCTTCCTGGAAGAGGGGAGCACCGTGCGCCCCCCACCTCGACCGGTGGCCTCGTCCTCCTCCCAAAGGAGCCTTCGAGTGGATCTGTCCCAGGACACCACTGTCTTGTCAGGTTTCTCCCAGTCCCTGCCCCTCTCCCAGAGCTCACAGGGTCGGCTGGGGCCGTCGCAGGCATCACAACCCAAGAAGAAAAAGTCTCGAATGGGATTTTGATTCACCAGTTGGTCTGTCCGTCACACGGAGGGGGAGTGTATCATGAGGAATACCTGTTCTCAGGAAAACAAAAAACAGCCTCGCATTTAAAGGAATATTTTTCCTGCATCACATACAAAAAAAATGTACAAACTGGATCTAATGGAAGTGGATAAACTGCACGCTGGAAAAGGATCCATTGCACTGTTACTGATCGCTGAGGGTCCAGACTGGCTCAACAAGACCAACTGCAGACTGGTTTGGTAGGACCGAGTGCTGTTTATTATCTTTGTTTTGTGGTTTGTGTCATTTGTTTGCTGAGGCGATATCCTTGAGTGTGCATGTGCAATGTAAGGAACGTCAAATGAGCCAGCACTCGGGCTGCTAGATTGTTTTTTTCATCAGGCGTTCACACTGCAGGTGACATTTCACTCTGAATGATAATGTTTAGAAAATTTGAAATGAAAGGATTCAATAAGACAGCATTTCTAGGACTGGGATTTCCTGATTTGCCTATATCAGCATCTATCTAGTGGCTGATAATTGTGACCCTGTGTACGACTGAGTGTGAAAGTGTAAGCTTATTTTTTTACAAAAAGTGTCGTTTGACATTTCTCTTTACCGATTTTGTTTCTCAGAACTCACTTGGTTGTTTTTTTACTTTGATAAATGAAAGTACACCTCGCTCACTGTGATAAGTTATTTTTATGAAACATTTCTACATGTGCTTCTCCAAACAAAGAAGAACTGGTTTGAATAAAACCACCAAAGAATATTTGGGTTGTCATTGAAAAACAGCAGTACATTGCTAAAGCTTTAACACAGTAGTCTCAAAGACAAAAAGGGCCACATTAAAAAAAAAAAAAAAACTTAAAATGGAAATTACGCCAGGTTAAGTTGGTTTACTGAAGGGATTTCCACTCTAACAAACATGACAAATGTCAGCATTTAAAACAAAAAAAACCTTTACCTCGGCAAGAGCGCCACCATGTTGCCAATGAGTTTTACAATGTTAAAACCAAGGGCAAAACAGCACAACACTGTAAAACTCATCCTTACATCCAGGAATACTGTCCCCTCCATCTTCTTCTGTCTTGCGTCTCATGAGTCTATGTATTTGATGGTCTCTACTTTTATATCTGTGCAACTCAGCCGAGCCAACAAACCTGGTGATGTCACAGGCCAGAGAACTACAACATGGTGGAAACATACTATCAGGGCCAAAATTTTTCAAACTTTTCAAAATTTGTGGCAAAATATCTAAAATAGTTATTGAAATATACCAGTGTCTTTTAATGTTCCTATGCATTGATGAATATTTGAATATTTGAACATCACAGTGGACAACAATGGCCCGAAATGCTCAGTCATACTGAAACAAATATCTGGGGGATGATTTAAATTGCCCTGTAATATTCATCTCTAAATAGATCAGGACTGTTCAGTTTTCTGCATTGTCTCGTCCATTCAGTTCATACTTTAAGCTTGAGTTAGAAAATTAATCTAAGCTGATTGTTGTTTTCAGACGTGATGGAAGAAAAAGACGGACAACAGATTAAAAATAATATTTTTATAAGATTTTAACCTTTTTTCAGTACAGGTGACAAAAAGAATAAATAACTTAATATCTACAAAGAACTATTAACATTTTTTTGTACATCATTTACAGTTTTATATGTTTTTTTGTATTAACATTTTTTTTACATTTTTGAAATTTAGACTTTTTTTTTTTAACACCGTTGGCATCACTTAGTTCATACAGCATTCTTACTGAACAGTTTCAAAACAAACTTTTTTTTTTTTTAAGCTACATCCTAAACAACTTAGAATTTTAAACCAGGGTCATACATGCACACATCCACAAACACACACTCGTTAAATGTTTTCATCAGCAGGGTTTGAATGTGAATGCTCTCTCGCCACTCTGTCTATGAGCAAGACACATCACCCTGACTGACCAAGAGCTCTGAACACACTGAACAACTTCTGAAACATCACCCCCCCCCCCACCCCACAGACAAAAAGTCAAACCTCCTGTCTGCCCATTTAACACTTCAAATGACATAAAAAGAAAACTGTGCAAATGAAAGTTTACTACAGAAGATGAGAGCAGACGTGCGCACTTAAGGTTTTCTGTCAACCCTGTTATCCAAAAAAATAGACCGTTTAGTGATCAGGACATTACCTTAGAGGTCTTAAGTCATAAATTAAACTTTTTTTTATCGCCAACCACAGTTGCTCTCAGCTTCTGTATGTCAAGAAAACTCTTTACCCTTAATAAAAGCAGTCTTGGATTAATAACAGTCCAAAAAAAAAAAAACATTCTATTAAGTAAATACTACGTTTTGGCAAATTATCTTCTTGTCGACAGCATGAACAGTTTCTGGTCTGAACTGGCATCTGAGGTTGAGAGGTTTCTTATCAGACTGGTGTCTGCTTGCTCAGCACCTTTTAAAAGACCAGACGCTGCGCCGCGTCGACCAAATGTTATCTAACATCCACTGTATATCCTTAAAATCTGGCATCCTGGAATGTGACATCTCAACATGCACCAACACGGCTACAAACTAAAATCTACCAGGAAGTGTTCGGACTGCTCAGCTGCCAGTTTTTGTGCGATTCTCCACCAGCACCGGAGCTTATTGAACAATAAATTAAAGACTTCGGGTAAAGAGGTTAAGAGGGGGGAGGGAATGAGACAGTGAGGCGTGAGGGGAGGCGTCAGGCGTGGAGGTGTTGGCGGTGTTTTTGGCGGCGGAGGTGCAGAGGGAAGAAGGGCCCTTCGGCATCGCTGCCCAGAGAGCTGCTGAGAGACTCCTCACCTGAACTCATCACATCCTCACAGGAGTCCTCACTGTAGAGACACACACAGCAATATACTGTCAGCATACAGCTATAGAACACAGCTGATCTGTACTAGTAGTAAGTTATTAATAACTTACAGAAATATTGCATGCAATAGTCCTTCTCTTCCTCTCTCTCTCTCACAAACAAACACACCCAAACGCGCTGTGGTGACAGCACAAAAGTTTACACAGGATCCGTGCCATCGCTACGTAATGCTCAGTCAAGAGGTGCCGATCTTTGCACGTGAGCGTGAGATGACATTGCATGCAGACACGCCGCTGTGCTTAAGTCTGCTTGTCTTAGACCTCAGGACTGACAGCTGTGCTACTGTAAGTTAATACATAAAGTTTGCAGTTTTCAGGTCAGGTGCAAGTTCCTAATTGATGCACGTTCTTGCGAGCCGGGCGGTGCGGATTGGCTTTCATAACAAGTCGGGTGGGTGCAGGTTATGAAAAAAAACCTAACCCACACAACACTAATTAGTACAGTTGAGGAAGAAGAGTGCTTGAATGAGAGCAGAGAGGAAATGACACTGTTTTTAAAATTATTTTGTTAATTATGTTATTATGAATACTGAATAGCGTGGACAATAGGTCAAATAATGGGTTAGTTGTCAGTTTCCTCCTTGTTAAAGTAAATTTAGTGCATTTGTGTTTTCTTGGCTGTTGATCAGATGGAGAAATCTGAAGATTTAAGTTGACACTGGTCATAATTTCTGAGGTTTGAAGTAAATGGTAACTATGGGTAATAAAAAAATGCAATAAAATATGATTGAGGATCATTAATAGTGAAAATAAGCATCACATTGCCCACTGAGGATTTCATTATTCCTGACCTTGTTAACATTTATGTAACACTGGGACAGAAGAGACAGTTGAGTAAAGAAACAATTCTGACTCAGCTGACTGTTAACATCTGCTGCAAGTTCAGGTGTGGAAAGGCTTTAAACAAAGCAGGTTGATTTGTGTGGCTGAGCTGCCCTGTGAATTAATGATCACTGTGTACTGTCCACTGGGTAAACTTTTCATGTTTCAGTTCCTCATATTTCTTGTTCTACACTGCAAAAAACCCATGTTACATAAAGGCAAGGCCTCATGTGACGTCATGGAAACGTTTGTCAGTGAGACGTGATTAGTGACTCGCACACACCCCATCATCCAGTGACAGGAGATATGAGAGGCCCTGACAAGCTCAGACAGTCGTGTGACGTGATGTTACAACACACCAGAAACTTGTGTGTTGCTGCACAGCTGGTTACAGCAGCAGTGTTACAGCATATACAGTACACTGTAAAAAAGTAATGTAAACTTAAACATAATTTAAATCTGCTTATGACAATAAGAGGCCTTGTTTTTAGAAAAGAGTTATTTTCACTTCCAGTTGATCTCAGTCAAAACTAACAATGAGATGATTCACAGCGGGATTACTACTGGTAAATGAACTGGATTACCCCCTACAGTGTTTCACTGTGATGATGTGTGTTTGACACACAAGGTGTGTCTGGTTCCTTTGGACCTGAAATGCCACTGTTACTGCCATGAGGAGTGGTTGGTATTTAACAGCAGATGTGTGCTGTCATCACATGATGTCAGTTTGATGTCTACATCACAATGAAACTGAATCCAACGCAATCTATAGTTCAGTTAAGCAACTCTGAGTCTGATTGTTGAAGGTTGCTGTGAAGCACAGTACTCTGCGTTTGTATCAAAAAACATTTGTTTCTCAACGTTAAGGCCGGCTGTCGGACAGTTTGTGTCCGTCGGTGAGTGTCCGGCAGCCTAGATTTTGCGGTGTGTCCCGCACCGATGGCTGTAGCCTGCCCGGCCTAGCCTTTGGTTGATTCAGCATGTTGAATCGGTGAGAGAAATATCACTCGGATTGGTTCAGCTTAAACAAATCAGTGCACAAGAAACGTAAGTGAGGAAAGAAAGCAAATGAGTAAAGTCAAGAGACAGAAGCCTCCTCATTTTTCATCTGATCATTCCAATACGCAGATATTTTCATAGCAACATGCCCGTCTGGAATGAAGCTCAGTGGTGAGTGAGTGGTGTGAAAATGGTCGGTAAGCGCTGCTTTGTTTCATGTACGTATCATAACAACAGCTTATATGGATATTTCATCTCACGCATGCGCACAACATATGTGGTAAATGGCTGTAGTTTTTCTGGTGTGTTCGAGTGCAACTCTTTGGCTAAGACCAAGGTGATGTACGGCAACGCAACTAGTGGCTTTCGCCGCCGCTAGTACTTTGATGTCAGCTTGGTGTGTCTGGGCCTTCAGTAACTTTTTTAACTCAATTGTGTTTGGGGCTCTGACCTCTCGCTCTCATCCCAGCAGCCCTCTGGGATGGTGGGCAGCTCAGGGACGGTGCGGTAGCTGTGCAGGTTCTGGGCGGTCCGCCGTGACACGATCCACTGCAGCTTCCTGTGGTTGGGTTTGCTGCATTCGGGGGAGGCGTAGTCCGACAGACACAGAGCCACACGCTCACTCCACAGCAGCAGCTCGCCGTCCGTAATCTGAAACCAAGCAGCAGTTCAGTTTTGTTATTTGCCCTGTTCAGACTGGCATAGGTGCATTTAAATTGATCTAATTACCGAACTGTTTGTCCCTGTAAACAGTAACCTCTTTTTTATCAGGTCAGGAGTTTGACAGACCAGGTTAAAAAAGCACTTAGAGGTTTGTGCTGGAACCTGATCAGCTGGTCATGCAACACCTGAACTTTAAAGTGTTTATAAGTGGGAGGGTTGAGGCAGCAACACACCAGGGTCAAAAATAACCCAAAAGACAATTTAGGATGAAAATACTGTACTGCTATTTTTCCATAGTGGTACATAAGTTATGGATTTTTTTTTTAAAAATATACCAATACTGGTCCTATATCACCACATATACATGCTACAGGGAGGTAGATGTATATGTTAACTGAAGATGGTAATTAGGTAAAGGAGGGTGGAAAAGCCCAAAAATATTAGCAGTTCAAGCTCAAACATTTGGCAGAGTTTTCAGAAATCCCACCATGAATGCAAGCATTTAAAAGTCTCATTTCCATGTGGAGTCGAGCATTCACAACACTAGACACCAGTTACATAACCACAGCCGTCAGTAGAAAAAATGTTGTGGACCAGCGCCGGGCCAAGAATAAATAGACACCCCCACCTCCCGTCACCTCTACAGCCACTCCTACTGCTATTCAGAAT
Organism: Pterois miles; assembly: GCA_947000775.1. Classification (NCBI taxonomy): domain Eukaryota; kingdom Metazoa; phylum Chordata; class Actinopteri; order Perciformes; family Scorpaenidae; genus Pterois; species Pterois miles. The sequence goes on along the minus strand of CAMQGK010000201.1, from coordinate 2,576,281 downwards.
AGAATTATAGGTATTGTCTGTGTTGTGTTTACTTCTGTTAGTTCTGTGAAACTAAAACTTTAGACTCTCATTTCCTCTAAATTGAATTTGCTCCGGGCTGCTGTTGTGAGTGGTGTTGCCCCTGTTGTGGGAAGCAAACTGTCTTTTTTTACTTTTCCATTAGGTTTCCACAGGTGTTACTTTCCCTTCCTAGATGAGTTGTTGTGTAACGCAGTTGTGCGTGTTTACCTTTAGGTGTCTCTGGATGTGATAGGCTATTTCCAACATGTCCCCCGACTGAACGGATTCGATCTCCTGCCGCAGGAGAGACAGGGCGAGGATGGACGGCTGGATGGACAAACAGGCAAAAGGAGACCAGAAGTGAAGGAGTTACAGGGATAAACAGACAGAATTGTGGTTAACAGTCTCATTGTTGTCAAACTAAAGCCAAGTTCACACTACAAGACTTTCAAAGTCGTCAGATCGATGTACTGTTTACATTGTTGGGGCGCTCCAAGAACTGTCAGGGAGCGGAAAATCAAGGCTTAAGTTGTGTAGGGTGAATTAGGCATAACAGTGCCGTAAAAAAAAAAAAAAAAAATATGAGCAACCCATTAGATTGTTGAGCTACTGTAATCCTGTCTGACCTTTGACCCTCTGTTGTGAAAGCCTACCTTTGCTTTGGAGAAGGAGATCCGGCACAGACATGCTTTGAGTTGAGCTTCCAGCTTCTCCAGGCTCAGAGTCTCCTTCCTGTTCACACACACAGAGTCAGGTTTAGGTGTGTTTTTTAGGTCAGTGATGTTTCCTGGACAAACAGCATTTTTTAAGGAGACAAGCCTGTGTATGCAAGTGTGAGGTACTGGTGCCAGCAGCATCTGACGGCAAATCTTATCAGTGCACGTCAGTCAGACACTGATAGTTGACCTACATCAGGTGGAGCTGCTGTGACAAACAAGCAGTGGTGTGGAGAAGCTGCGCCAATCAAATCATGGGAAGATCTGTGCATTCACACACCCCTCTGAACTGAACTCTGGTATTTTATGTTGACATTCAGAGATGTGAAACAAATCCCAAATGTGCCCCAACAAGGCCTGCAAATAAGAGTGTTTGTAGCTGATGCAGAAAAAAGACTTGACTAAATGTTTACTTTGATGGATTATATGTATCTGCAGGGTTCAAGTCTCTACAAGTAGATCTTCGTAAAAATGAACTGAAACCAATAAATGTAAAAGCCGATGACAATCATCAGGAATTCAGTTACCCATAATTCCCTGTACGTGGTGGTCTCACCTGTCTGTGGAGTGTGAAAGTGCGATCTGGTGGTACAAGTGCAGAAATGTTAAGGCAGTGATGGCTTTGGACTTGAAGTTGAGCTTCTCTGCGACGATCTTCTCCATGCGGCAGAGGTCGGACACGGTGAACCGGCACTGGCCGATGCGGATGAGCTCGTCTGTGGGCGTAAGGTCACACTCCTCCTCCGTCACTTTGGCTGCCATGTGGAGGCAGCTGATGCTGACGCAGGACAGGTGCTTTGGCTGGATCTGAGGTGGATGACACGTGAGTAAGAAACTGTTCGGAAACGAGTGGTTTGCTAATAAAAACTTCACGCAAGATCACTTTACTTGCTGCATTGGATTTATTATTCATAAACAGGATTTAGCATAAAATACTTTACAAACTAGAAATATTGTTTTTTTTTTATTTATTGTATATAATCCTGTGTTTTAACTAAATTAACCAGTTTCTTTGTTATACAACGTGCTTACTCCTACATCTGCTGTTCAGGTTTCAACACTTTTACAAACCGATTAAGCAGCCAATATGTCACCAGACCCAGTTAAAAACAAAAGCTTAACTGTCTTATGCTTGGTCCTATCAAGTGTGAACATCGCTCACCCTCATCATGGCCAGGAATCTGTCCAGCAGGTTAACAGCCAGGACAAAGGTCTGCGTGCTATAACCAAAGAAGCTGGTCAGACTCCACAGGTCCTCCACTTTGGCATCTCTGCACTTAGCCGAGATCCGACTGTCATCCTGGAAAACAAAGACGCACTGTTGATTCGCCTGGTTTATCTGCCACACACCCATGATTACTTACGTGTAGGCAAATCAGGTCAATCCAAAATGAAAATAACATACTTGGAACTTCCAAATGTGTGTAACGTACAGAAAATTTCCCATTCACCTGCCACACTGTGGATTAATGATCCATTTTTTTCAGATGTGCTCACCTCTGTTGTGGATTCGATGAGGCTCAGCCCCGTCTCTTTAGGGAGATAATAAGCCTCCTGCTCATAGTTCATCCTCAGCTCCCTCATCAGCTTGAAGGCGTCCATGTCTCAGCTGGCACTGGAGGAAGTGATCTCTTGTTTGTTTGTTTTTTAACCACAGTATTTCCACTGCAAAACAGAAAAACACCCAGGTTCAACTCTGAAATATTACCAAGTATTTTATGTCAAAAGGCTCTTTGACCAGTCCGAAATACAAATCCAACACACAAAGAAATGACAACTGTAATCCAGATCTATTGTCAATCTTGCAAGTGTTGTTTGTGCCTGTCAGCATAAAATAGTACTACAAAATTAAACTAAAAATATAATATGTTCTAAAAATTGCAGAAATCAGAAGAAAGGCTTGTACCACCATAATTAATCAAAAAACAATAATCAAGTTTCTCCCATCTAAATACACATGAAAACATCACCTCGGGCTCCGGAAATTAACGTTTACACTATTTTTTTCATATATGTAGACCAAACAATTACTTTTCCAGCTGTAAAGGACATCTGTTTTATCTATAATGATAATTGTCATTATTTTAAATAATAAGACACATTGGGAGACAACATCAAACAGCATACTCCTTTGTTTTCACAGCTATTTGAAAATTGTACTTAAAAAATAAAAATCAGGAAAATACAACTCTATTATTTATGTTTTATGTTTGTTCTTCAGTGATATCCTTGCAGTATTACTACTCTAACAGTTACTGTATATTGTTGGCCTACATTTGCATTCAGCCCTGCCAGGGGTCACAGCTCAGAGCCCAGCCCACTTCCCTCAGCTGAGCTCCGGTGTCAGATTTCCTCTGCTAGACGCTTTCTCTGTCCCCCGACCGAAAAACAACCGCTTTCATAAGGCTCTGTCTGTCACTTAACAACCTAAAACACACAAAAACATAACCCACCGGGCTAGGAGTAGCTAGTTTTATCGCTTTAGTTGATGATAACCGAGTAAGCTAACGTTAACCGCAGCTAGCTAACGTTTTAAATCCTCTCTGGCAGGAGCGGGGGAGGGGCTGCCTTTTTCATTCCTGAAACCTTAAAAGGTCTATTAAACTATAGCGTTCACACCATAATCGATGAAAAACGAGTGTTTTCTAGATTATAGTGCGGTATTAATGCTGTGCACCGATCAAAATGTGCTTGTAGTTGTTTATCTTTGTGAATATAATCGTGTTTAAAAAGCTCTGCTTTAGACAGGGGACGGATCCAAGGGATACCAATGATAACAGACAAGAAGAAAAACATCTTTGGCAGCAGGGAGGAAACCGACGGTGTAAACGAATATCAAACACTTATTCTTGTATGTTTAAACCACTAAAATAAAAAGGAAACACTATGAATGCCACCATTCCCTTACAGAGATTGCAAATAAGAAATACCCATTTCTGTACGAGTTCTGTCAAAACTGTGCGATGGGGATATATTTGCAGAAGTAAAGGAGACACGTTATTCATTTCCAAGAATAATTGAGTTTTGTTAATTAAAATTATAGCTAAATGTAAGCGTCAATGTCGACCGTTCACTTACATTTGTTTTTTTTCTCCTTCTCTTTAAGTGTTTAGCAGAAAAAGCAAATGTAACGTAAGTTCGCGTATACTAAATATAATTTCAATATATGTTAAAGGTTTATTCTACCTGTTATTGCAGGTTAAATCCACATATCTGTTGTCTTCTGCTGTTAGGTTTAGCCCTTCTCGTCTCCTCTCTTCTTTCTCCTTTCTCTTGTTCTCTCTTTTGTTGATGTTCATAACGCTCACGCCCACCCATCACGTCACACGGCAGAAACCAATCAAAAGCTTGGGTTCAGTAATAGAAATCAACCCCTTTCGGGCATAAAGGTATAATTTAAAGCATACGCGTAATGATTTGATATCGTTTTGACTTAATTTGTGATATTATCGTCGAGAGGTTTGTACTTGAAATCGATAGTCAATCTTCAATTTGGCGATAAATGCTACTGGAGTCGAAATACAGCTTAATCATTACATGAGACGATCCCCCTCTGAGTGATGTCTCCCTTAGCCAATCAGCGAGCAGTAGTATGGTACGTTCAAATAGTCCGCCCAAAATAGGATACAATGATTGGCTCATGGCTGTACTGTTCTGACGCAATCTTAGCATTACGTAGTGGCTTTTGGCTATGTTTTTTAGTAATTGTCTACACAAGGTTTTATGATAAATGTCAGACATAACGTCCGTGAATGTTGAAAATGGCTCCCTTGTTTCTCTGCATAACAGAGGGAGACAGATATAGTCAATGGTAAAATGTAAAAGTGAGTAAACATCAGTCTGCACTGGATAGATAAATACAAGTAGTCATTGTTAGGCTACCATTTTCAGAAAACTCTAGCGATTCATATATAATCCTGACTCATAACCCCTAAAAGTGAAATCATTTCTTCAAGCAGACTGTTGTAGTGGCAAAAAACGTAAGAGTTCCCCTTTATTGAAGAACCACTACATCTCCATGTATGTCCCTGGGTTACATCATAGTTAAAGTTACAGAAAAATCCACCATGAACTTGACATTTTGCAAACTTATCATAACTCAATCTAGTCTAATTGTTGCAGAAAATTGCTGTCATCATTCCTTGGACAAATGCTCCGCATGCTGTGGGTTACATTGGTCCTGTTCTCTAGAACAGCTGACCAAAGTGTCACAACATCAAAAGTCAGCTGAAAACTATTACGCTTATGATTACTGTATGTGTGTGTCTGCACGGTAAATATGGATTCCTTAAATTAATGTTGATAATAACACGTTAACGCATTTGTTTTATTGACACGAATTTCTTTTATGCATTAATGCAACAATTTCACAGGCGGTTCCTTGACCTATGACCTGATATCAAGAGATGTGAATGAAAATAGGTTATACGGATAATCACAAATGATAATCATATGCAGTTCTGGGGCGAGTCATAGTCAAGTCAGCACATTGACACAGCTGATGTCTGTTGGGTTTGCTAGGTGAGGCTTTGTGGACAATATTTGTCACTATTTGGTGTTGTTAATTGATTTCCAATAATAAATAGAAATGTAAATTTGCCTACTCCCATGTTGAGAAGAGTATTAAATACTTGACAAATTCGTCTTTAAGGTATAATTTGAAGAGATAAAAAAAAGTGTGGTTAATTTGAGATTAATTATAGAAATTATTCACAATTAAATATTTTAATCAGGCATTACTTTTGACGTAAAGCAGAGTTGAGGTATATATTGTATATTGTATTGTAATATACTAATAAAATGTCTTTGTTTGAGTTTAAAAGTTATGCCACCGAAGATATCTTAAAGTACAGAAGGCCCGCTATAAACTCACACTTGAGTCCCATTGACTGGACTTATGGAAATATGTTATTATAATGTTATTCACCGAGGGTATGATTGTTTTGTCCTCCCGGTCTGCCTATGGGTGGGCGGAGCCTGGCTGTCTCTCTCTTCCCCCAGTCCCCTCCTCGGAAGTAGACGCATCCGTCTATTCCGTTCTTTTATTTTTATATATTTTTTACAGCAACCCCTTTTCCCCAACACAAAGCACCATGGACGCCAAGATGGACGACTAAACTGAAGAACGGGTCCCCGATTTCACCCCTTTATTTATCCTTGAACTGAGTGGACCGGATGAAATCCAACTGTGGTGTTCTCCGCTTAGCAGGGGAGGTAAGGCTCGGGGCTCTGTCTACTTACCGGGTCGGAGTCAGCCATTTAAATGGCCATGTTTGTATAGTCAGAGCAATCAGCGCCCTAAACGCGCTCCAACTCCTTTTACATGACATCATCCGAGGGTACTAAGCACCCTTTGCAATATGTAGTGTTATTGATAGACGCGTATCAATTTCAGCGATACGTCACGTCAGCTAGCGAGTTGCTAGCGGCGCCTGGCTGTCAAAATAGCTCCGTTCCAGGGATTAGTCGTATTCATGATGATAATGGAAGGAAACGCTCAGTAATGCACCTGCTTCAGGAGGCCCGGTGGTTCCCAGAGAAGCGGGACCGACCGGAGGGGGTTCAAGGTAATTTCCCAGTCCCGACAAAGTAGTCTGATTACACCCTGTCACTCTTTAGACGGTGACTGGTGTGATTAACGTTAGTTACAAAGGTTACTGCATGCAAATACAGTGTGATTAAAGCTAGCCATCTTGTAGGTTAGTCAGGTGGCTGTAATGTAACTTAAGTTTATGGTGACACCACCACGTCTTGTGGGCAACATTGAGAACTGTTACTGGACGGATCTAAATGTAGTCAGTCAGGAAATGTCTGGTTTCTGTTCGTCCAAATTAAACGTGACAATTCAAAAAACTGCATCACATTGGCGCAAAAATCACATCAAAATCCAACATTTCTGTAAAGCAGCCCTGCTTATGGGTTTGCAACATAACCACCCAGATACACCCAGAGATATTTTAAACTCAATAGAAATGGTCCACCATTGCCTGCATTGGTGGTTTAGCTTATTATTAGCTTATTATTATATTATATGTACTTTTTTTTTTTAGATCTAGTGTAACAGTGTTTTGATTCTGCTGCAATAGAATGAGTGCTCTTGTTATTACGGTTTTAACAGGAACATGTAAACACCAATCTATTGTCTATTGTCAATCTATTACATGGCAATACTGCGTGTTTCACCATGTCTTATTCCGCACATAAGGTTATAACGCTATCACAAGTGTATGTGATGATGATAGAAGCTTTAGTTTTATGCTGCAAAAACAATGAATGCACTTAGCTATTATGGTTTTTATTTTCCATCAATTTAAACAGGATCAGGCAAACAACGATCTCCCTCAGCAGGGAGACCACCTGGAGGTGGTCCATTTTTCAACAGTTAAAGGGATGGTAGCTACAGTATAAACAAAAACCTCTGACAGCTGACTAATTTATATTGTCATACACTCTAATTTGCTGCATTTGCTTGTTTTTTTTTTTTTTTTTTGGGAGTTAGTTGTATCTGTTCAGGCCTCTAAAGGCCCAGACACACCAAAGACCTAGCAGCGATGAAGGCCGACTGTTGCATCACCTCACATCACCTTTGTCTTGGCTGAGAAATTGCACTTGGAACACACTGCAAAGACTACAGCCAACAGCTAGTTAACGTTTATGTTTTGTGCTTTGTGAGATTGGAAATGAAATTGGAAAATGGAAATGGCTCTCCACCTGGGATGTGACAGTGAGGAAATTTTCCCACCGGTTAATAAATGTGTGACAACACCAGTGTTACTGAATATACCGGACATTTTACAATAAAAGATGCCGGTTATATATGTAGCATGCTTGCATTATTTACTGTCAGGTGGCTGCCTGTCTGGGTATGTAATGTAATCAGTGTGTGCCCGACCACCGTGTAACACCAAGTACCACTACATGCCTACTCTCCTCACCAGGAGGCTGCAGTAGTCCGTATTCAACTTTCAAAAAGGGAAACTGGAAGGCCGAGGATGGCCTATATGCATGCTGTTATTAGGATATGTTTATGAAACGAAGCGGCATTTGCCGACCATTTACAAACCACTCTCACTCGCCGCTTAGCTTCATTCAGGTGGCCATGTCGTTGTGAAAATATCTGTGAAGTGGAATGATCAAATGAGATGAAGATGAACAATGAGAAGAGCCTTCTGTGTTTGCCATCTTAACTTTACTTGTTGGGTACTGTTTGTCTTGTCATGCACAGATTAGCTTAAGCTGAACAGCCAATCAGAGTGATTTCTCTCACCAACGGGCTCCACTACCAAATTTGCCAGAAAGCCTAGAGACAACGTTGCAGGACGCACCGTAAAAACTAGACCGACAGATGCTCACCGATGGCCCCAAACTGTTCCAACTGTGGGATTGGTGTGTCAGGGCCTTTAAAAGTCTAAAAACCATTAGCCTTTGGCTAGTGGTAGCAGGGCACGACTTGATAACGTATGCAACTGCGCCGAGGGTTTGCAAGGAGATATTGCTTCACTCTTAAGGGTCTAAAAGTAAAGCGGTTGAAAACCAAACTGCTATTGAGCACAACTTCAGCTGACTAAATATTGTCCATGTTGTCCAAATATTGTCCATGAAAACATCCCACACTACTGTCATTCTACTGTCAATCCCCTGTGTTTTATTAGGCAAATCGAGCTCAGTGAGTTGGAGTATGTGGTGTGCTGACGTGCTGTGTCACTGTGCAGGTAGCTGTATCCAGTGGGGAGGTAGGCTCAACCAGGGGAAAGAATGAAGTTCTTCGAACCCTGGGGACGCCAGAGGCTGTCTTTTCTTCTGGAAAAGGCCGCCTCTAGGGAAGCCAAGATGTGGAAGGTCTACGTGCCAAAGAAGCCCCCCTCACAGGTGAGGATTTACCTCTGAGTGCCGCCACTCATTAACTGATGCATGGATTCACTGACAAAATACATCTCAACATTGACAAAACTTGCTTTAGGAGTTATAGTATATAAGATATTATAATATGTGCAACAATAAACTGATAATAAATGATTTTTTACTGTAATCAGAATGTAGTTATCATTTCCTGTCAGCTAATTATTTATTTCATATTACACAAACTAATGATAAAATAACTACCCTTCTAATTATAGCATTACTCATAATTAGTAGATATTTATTGTAATTTGATTGTTAACAGCAAAATAACTATGAACTAAGTTTAATTATCAATATACCTTGTTGGTTATTATAAATAACCAAAATATATATTTTTTTAAATTCTGATACGAAATGCATTTATGGGCTTACTACAGCTTCATAACCAATAAATATGAAATAACACAAAATAACATTCACTCTGGTCAAACCAGTGTTTCTGGTTTAGAGCTGGTAGGGTTAATCAACTTATCATTTTGGCAGTAAATTCCTGTTTGCTTTGTGTAAGGAATCAATAAAACTTTTAGAAAATACCTGACAAATGTATTTGTGTTTGGAAACAGGCAACACAGACTTTTTTTTAAAGACTAAATATATGAAATAACTTGTGAGGTAGAGATTTTCTTTGCAGAAAGTAGTCTGTACCCAGCTCTGGTGCATCAGAGACACGACAGTAGTTGTGTAGTAGTTGTTATCACGAAGCAGCAATGAATCAGAAACTGAACAAAGACTCCACTGACATTCGTTTCACTCCATCCGTCACCAGACTCAGCTGGTCTCACCCAGTTTCCATGTCTCAAGACACGTCCTCAGATGATGTCACAATATTTAGTTTCATCACACCCTCAGCTGGGCTCACCCAGTTTACTGACGCCATCACGGGATGTGAAATCACCTACTTTTCTTTCCACCAATTCAGATTAGTTTTGCCCTTCTAGTTATTGAGTAAATTTTTTTGCTTTTTATTTTTCCTTTTTATCATCATTTCCTCTTTCAAAAAAAAAACAAAAACAGTGACCATAAGAACTCCACATCCAGCATCTGTCTTGCATGAATAAAAGTCAGTGAGATCATTATTGGCCAGTAAATGCTCTTATTAGTAGATCAGGAATAATTGCCTTTTACTGTTCTAGCTGCGTGAGTGGAAAAAAAGGTCCAGGATCAGGAGCAGTTAAGTTAGCAGCACAGTTGCTGTTGGGCTAGAAAGACCCAACTAACCTATCTCTTTAACTACATTTATCATCAAATTGATGCATGTTGTATTACACAGACTTGTGATTGAAGTTTCAGAATCATTATCTCGTCTACTATGAACAAACATGATGGGCCGACACAGTCAGTGACTATACAAACCATAGACAAACCATAGACCATATATAGATATCTTTCTGTACAGATCTTAATGTTTGTAATAGAAAATCCTGATTATGGAGAGTTAAAATTACATCTCCTCTGCACGTTCTCAGTCTATGCCCACTTCCTGAGCCTCTGGCTATGCGACTACTTCACTCAGAGCAGACAGTCCACAGTCCATCCCACCCCCTTTTTACCTCCACCAAGGCCAAGGGCCTCAGGCCAAGGAGGTTATGTTTGTTTGTCTGTCTGTTAGCAGGATTACTCCAAAAGTTTGCAATAAATGAATGAAATGTTTTGAAGGGGTGGGGTATGGCACAGTGAACAATCCATCCAAAACTCAGTGAAATTAGAGTTGAGTTCGATCAAAGCACACTTGAAAAATGTCAGTTTAGGTGAGTTTTATTTTGTTTCTGTCCAGTTTTAATGAAGTGTTGTACGATGCTCCGCTACATACATCTGATCTTAACAGAAACAAATATACACATGGATAATGGGGACAGATGAACTGAAAGGAGGTGTGCGCTCTCCGAGTGCCATTTTAGTTATAGCATCAAACAGCTTACGTTCACTTTAATAATGCAATAACATCCCTATGGTGGACATCTAGGTGAAGATGGTTGACAGCCTGCTCTCATTCCTCCTGATAGTCTATTAACATGAAAGCTAGCCAGATCAAATTAACACTACGTCCGTGGTTCCCCAGTAATTAATTCATTTGTCTATTACATTATCGTAAGACATTTTTTCCACATTTTCAAATGTAACTTTTTATTTAGGTTCTGCCTTATTTTTGTTGTGGAAAAAGGGTTGTCGACAAGTATTTTTTGTCGTATTTTTTTGTTGATAGATACCCTGAAATAAATATATTGTTTCCCCATGATCTTGTATTAGGACTGTATACAGTAATAGACAATAAGGAAGTTGTCCTCCATTATGTTGTATCTACCCTGCATTAGTACTGTAGTATTTCCTGGAACATTCCCTGTCAGACTTGTTGTTCTCCCAGCGTCATGAGGTAATGATTGTAGCCTCATCTAATCGAGCTAATCATGCTAACCAAGCTAATGGGATTGACAGTGGGCTATCACTCAGCTGTCCATGAGAAACCTACCCAGTTACACCGCTGTAAAAACAGTGCTACACACATACACTGGTATATGACCAAGAAATGTGTGTTAATTGTTGATGGTGGTGGCTTTACTTTCCTCACTCGCCGTGTTTTAACTCTTCAGACATCTATGTGTGTCCACTATGTGCTTTTTATTTTTTCCCTTCCCTATCCTGTTTCCATATGACACTAGTGCAGTTACCTGCCCTTTGTTTCCATATGCACAGCTGATCTAAATGTGTGGCTATTCAAATCACACGGAATTAGCCGAGAGGTAATCTCTGACTGTTAATCCTGCTGAGTCACTGCAGCACGTTCACGTTTCTCTGCCAGTTTAATCCGGCCGATGCAACACAATCAACCTCCTGTTGTCTGACTCTGGATCCCAGAGCGCAGACAGGGGAGCTAAGCATCCAAGCACTACTTTTTTGTTATTTTCTGATGTTCATTATGTCTGAATATGTAATATAATGAAAAAAGAGGAGGAAAAATCTCCTCAGCATAACCATAAATTAAATTAGCAGAGGATCAATTGCTGGGAAAAGAACATCTTCTTACATACTCACTTCTAATTTAATTCAAACAAATCCTGGAGATACAATAAAGGAATAAAGTAAACAAAAACCAAAGTTCTGTTCAAAATCACATACTGTTTCTACTAATTATGGCATAAAATTGAATATGTAGTACATACCAACTGCATACTATGTAAATTTTGTGTATGTGAGAAATGTATACTACATTAGCAAGAATGCGACTTGAGCATACTGGACAGCCCCATAATGCTGATTTGTAAAAAGTCTGGATGCTTTGCCAGGTCTGTCTACCAGACGACAAGCAATCAGCTTTTAAAATGCTTGTTTTCTGAATGGAGTTTGGATCGATCAGTGCCAGGCTATGCAAGCACAGTAGCTGCTCCATCAAACACTCAACATAAAGTCATCGCGGCATAAATATGGCATCAAAGTTGTTGATTGTAGTCTGTGGTTTATACCCATACATTATACACAGTTTCATCCAGTCTGTACAGATATGATGTGCTATTGTAGCTCTGGTTTTCCTCCTCTTCTGATTCAACGTCAGGACGTCAGTGACGACAGCTGGAGAATCTCAGTGCTGATAGGCTTTCGTGACACAGCATCACACGAATGAGAATTTGCATTTGCGTTTGTGTCACGTCAGTCGTGTCGACCAATGTGAATTTGCATCTGTTCGCCTTTTTACATTGACTTTGTGTCTCAGCAGACTGTGCAGTGGCAGACTGCGACGCAGACAGTTCTGGCACCAGCGTGTACAAATGTGAAACCGCAGGAACCTGCATATATAATATTAGAATAAAAGTTTAATTTGCCTTAGGGTAATACTGGAAAATGTTACATTGGGTGGAAGAGGTAATGTTGATTTCCATTTGTGATAGTTTTCATTCAGCGGTAGCTCAGGACGTGGTCGGTACAGTCATGTGATGCAGAGAGGACGTATTGCTTCAGTGTACCTCAGTGATAACTGATATATAGTACACAAGACAGCCTTAGGCCCATGTTTGTAGTTATGTGTTGACAATGACGAGACCAGTAAAATGTGGTAAATGACACCACTGAGACAGTTATGACCCTTATCAGTTCCTTTAGGAGGCCTGTTAACTGGTGTAAAAGGTCAAGGAGGAAGTCGGTCTTTTCAGAGGCATATAAACAACAGCGGTGTTTACCTGTAGAGAAGACGTGACTACTGTAGGACTCCAGAAGATGCTTGTTTGCCTCTTGAAAGGCCTGCTAGATGTTTTCTGATAACCACTTTTTGACAGATAGGACTAAACGGTGTTGCCTGGCTGATCTGAACTTGAGTTTGTTACTGGACTTGTTTACTGGTTAAATAAACTACCCCCACCACTATGTATTACCAGATCTATGGCAGACACTCAGGGAAAGAGAGGGGAAGAATTGTCCTGGTTGTGAGTTGGATGGCATGGTGTGGGACGCTGCCGGACAACCCGGCTCAGTGTTTTAGTGTCCACCAAAAAGAGCTGAAAGAAGGTGCTTATGAAAAAAGTCTGGACCACTTTGCTTAGCTGCACGTCAACCTGGGGAAGCATAACAAAATGGATGGGTGCCACTTTGACAGATTTTGTCCTCTTCGTGCAGCAGTGGAAACAGGCTGGAAGTAGGCCAGTTGTTTTACATTTGGACAGTTAAGAGCTGAAAGGCTGAGCAGTGTCAAGTTGCAGATTAGATGACTAACAGGATCGGCTGCTTTTGGACCTTTGACCTCTGCTCCTGGTATAGACAGTGTTGCACATACACTCACTGAACCAGTGATTTCACCTCTGAGACATATCAGGAATACAAACATCAAGAATCTGAATGTTGAGACGTTTTTTTGGTCAGATGTCTTTGGATGCTTTTGAAGCTGTCCCTCAAAATAAATCACATCTTTTTATCTTTTTAACCTGTTTTTGCTGCTCAGTCTGTTTGACATCCTAATACATCCATGTATATTGTACACTCTTCTGTTTGTTTCTCTCTGAAATAGTTTTTGGTAATTTATTTAGTACAATAATTAACTGTATTTTAAGTCTGTCTGTTGCAGAAACGTGTTCAAATTTTCATAACAAAGCTGGTTGTGTTTGCGACCTTTTAAACCCAGGTGACATGATGCATGTTGACCCTCCTTCAGTTTGAACCAGCTCAACACACAATATTTTCACTGGATAGAAGCCAGTGAAAAGGAAGTGTCAGTTTGCGTGTTATTTCAGTTGTCAGATGGTTAACAAATGGAATTGCCGAAATGTTTTTGGGTCAGGTTACATCTGGTTGTCGAGCCGGTTTAGAGAGATGCTGTTGGTCCTTTCACTGGAAAGTATGTCAGTCACAAAGGCCTCCCTAAATCCTTATTAAATGTCCAAAACTAGGTGATTCAGTTGGGTAAGCAAGTACTGTCTAACCCTGTTTGGCAGTGGAAACCAGGCCAGGTGTTGACCTGATATAGCACTGCTGTCTTAAAGAGAGAAGCTCCTCAAAACTCAGGGCCTCTTTCTTCATTAACCTCCTATCTTTGACCAGAAATAGTAATAACAATAATTATTATTGTTATTATTATTATTAGTGTGTACTGTATGTATGTATACACTGTATGTATGTACATACATGTACATGTTGTTAACTTTGCTTTTTGCTGTCTGCTGTTTGTTGTAGGATACAGACGTCTCCCCTGCCCAGCGGGATGAGGCCGTGCGCTGGTTGACGGAGCTCCACAGCAGGCTGCAGCTGTACCCAGAGACCCTGGTGTTAACTGTTAGCATCCTGGACCGCTTCCTCGCTCCCATCAAGGTAAATAAATACCACCGGTACTACTTGAATGCTCCTGATGTTGCTACGAGTGTTAACAGGACTATTTCTTTTAATGCCACTAATTTCTTTAACACATTAACACAATGTACAGTTTTTCAGTTGTAGCAGGCTTGAGTGCAGATACTAGCGTCATATGATACTAGACCTAAAACTAGACTACACCTAAGGAATCCATTGGTACCAACCATGTCAGACTAGTTTGTCGCAAAGGAGGTTAAATAACGCTCTAAACTGATGCTAAATTTTGGTGAGGAAAAACTGGCATGGCCATTTTCAAAGGGATCCTTGACCTCTGATCTCAAGTTGTGTGAATGAAAATGGGTTCTCTGGGTACCCACGAGTCTCCCCTTTACAGACATGCCCACTTTATGATAATCACATGCAGTTTGGGGCAAGTCATAGTCAAGTCAGCACACTGACGGCTGTTGTTGATGGTTGGACTTGAGTTTGCCATGTTGTCATTTGAGCATATTTGAATGCATAAACTATGAAGTGAACTATGAATGAATTAGATATATTGCCCTCCCCTATGATAAGAAGAAGAAGAAGAAGATAGTCCTTTATTAGTCCCACGAGGGGAAATTCAATTTTTTCACTCTGTTGTTAACTTATACACGGTACATGCAGACCCGAACACACACATGCACAAACATGCATCAATGGAGAGATGTCAGAGTGAGGGGGCTGCTCCTGACAAGCGCCCCGAGCAGTTGGGGGTTTGGTGCCTTGCTCAGGGGCACCTCGGCAGTGCCCAAGAGGTAAACTGGCACCTCTCCAGCTACCAGTTCACACTCAGTTCTTGGTCCATGTCGGGACTTGAACCGGTGACCCTCCGGTTCCCAAGCCAACTCCCTACAGACTGAGCTACTGCCGCCATGCATCCATGTCAACTAGATAACTAGAGACAGTTTTATTGTGATATTGTGAATTGCTGCCTTTTACTAAGACAAAAATTTGAATTTGTATTGAGCTGAGTTTGGTTGTGTGGTGGTAGCGTAAAGCGCTTCACCATTAAAGGACTAGTTCAGGTGTTCTTAAGCGATGTTGTATGAGGTGCTTCTCAATAGTCAGTGTATTACCTACTGTAGATGACGGTCGTCACACCCCCAGTTTGGAGAAACAGGAGTACCAGCAAGGGAGCAAACAGTGTACACATTAGTTTGTTAGGAGGGTGTTTCTTCAAATACTGTCTGCGGATCAGTGGGAGGTTGTTGATAGCTTTGTCTTTGATTCAAGGCTTTTGTTACCTCTGACAATCTGTGTTAAACACAGGAACAGTGAGTTCTGAATGTCCTGACACCAAAGACGGCAAGTTTTTAACTGAGGAATAAAATGTTCCAGGACTATTAGAAGCTGGACTCGATAAAAAAAAAAACTCTGTGTGCGCGTGCATGAGCATTTGAGTTTCATATCTCATTTTTTGGTGAGCTCAACTATGTGATCAATAGATACTGCTCTGCTGCTGTCTGTAGAGAGCAGACTGCTGCCTCATGCGTTCTGCTCTCAGTCTACTACAAAAATGCTGATTCATGTTTTAAATAGTTGCGTTGTAGGCATTATTAATAGCCAGTGGCTTTGACATGATATTGATTGGTGCTGACAAACAAGACTACTATTGCTTAAAGGTGGAATGACTAAATATATTTTCTTTTGTGACTTTGATTAATCTTTGCACGGTTTTTGTTTTGACTTCAACACAAAACAATATAATTATTAGAGCTGTCAGTCGATAAAAAGATTTAATCAGGGTTAATCACAAATTAATCACACTTTTTATCAGTTCAAAATCCACCTGAAAAGGGAGATTTGTCAAGTATTTACGTAAATAAACTCAAATGTGCTTGCTTTATGCGAACGTATGTATATATTTATTATTGGAAATCAATTAACAACACAAAACAATGACAAGTATTGAATGCCAGTTTTTGCTCCCCAAAATTTGAGAAAGTTTAACCTCCTTCGTGACAAATTAGTATGACATGATATCAATGGATTCCTTAGGTTTTCTAGTTTCATTTCAGATATCTTCACTTTAGCGTTAAGATACAACTAAAAATCAGAAAGAAATTAGTGGTGTTAAAACCAATTTGCGTTAACGCGTTATCACGTTAACTTTGACAGCTCTCATAATAACACCACACTGTATGTCTTCCGACATAATTGTCAGCCGATGTCAGGTTGATGTCAGCACACTGGTGTAAAACCGACTGTAAACATGACTGATTTACTGATTGATGGGATTATTCATTTTCAGGCCCGTCCAAAGTACCTGCGCTGCATCGCCATCGCCTGCTTCTTCCTGGCTGCTAAGACCTGTGAGGAGGATGAGGTGAACACAAACAACACACACACACACACACACACACACACAATAAACAAGCATACACACACTTGAGTCCATCGCAAGGCAAGGCAACTTTATTTGTATAGCACATTTCAGCACCAGAGTAATTCAAAGTCCTTTACACAAACAATCAAGAACATTAAGGCAAAGTGCAAAAGAACATTAAAAAAAAAACGTGAATAAAAACATTCATAAATACATAAAGGCATTAAAGATTAGAAAATAAAAACAAGCTAAAGATAAAAGCTAAAATAGAGTAAAACACAATAGTAAAAATTATAGTGCAGAGCTTGTTCTAAATATTTGGTGCATAAAAACTGAACGCTGTTTCTGCATGTTTAGTTTTATCAAAGACTATGCAAAGTTAATGGCTCTTTTTACAAGTGTTGGAACACAATGAGCAATGAGTTCAGTGCATCAGGACAGCTCAGGTAACTCTGTGTGCGTATGTGTGTGTGTGTGTGTGTGTGCGTATGTGTGTGTGTGTGTGTGTACTTGGCTCAGTGTGTGCCCTCTTTGAAAGAGCTGGCTGCCTCCAGCAGTTGTGGCTGTTCTCCATCAGAGATCCTGAGGATGGAGAGGATCATCCTGGACAAACTGAACTGGGATCTGCACACCGCCACAGCGCTGGACTTCCTACACATCGTACGTCTGTCCCACATTCTGACCTGTTAGTGACACCTGGTGGCTAAAAGATGTTACTGATCCTGCTGGATAATGTGTTTTCTTTGCTTCACGTCCTGCAGTTTATTGAACAAGTTTCACTCAACATTTGTTGCATCATTTTTAATTCAGTTATTAGAGGAGTTTCTCTCCATGTGATGTTTCAATACATTAATCCAAATCAGGTTTGTTCGTACCATCTGTAGTTAAACAGCTTTCAACCGTTACCGTTCTTAAAAGCTTTCACGGTAATATATACACGTACCGCTTTGACCATCTTTTTCGAAGTGGAAGCTGCCAGCTTCCATCACCGTTTCCAAACTCAACAGATGTAAAACTCACATTGGCGCTTCACTTCTTTTGCGCTCACTCTCCAGGCTCTTTTCTTTTTCTGTCCAAACACAAAAAAACACACCTCTCACATCATACACACTCGTCTATTTCTTTTAGTGTTTGTGAGAGGGACACAGCCATCGGAGAGAGCAAGAGAAGCAAAAAGCCAAAGCGAGTCTCATGCAGACGTCTTAGTCAAAAGATTGTTACAATTTGCGCTCGATTTTCAGGATAGTCATTTACTTCATCCCACGCAGAACAAACTGCAATACAGCGAGTATATTTGATATATCTCCCACCCTACTTGGAGCAATTATCATGAGTAACGACAGAGTACTGTATCATGTAAAAACTGAAGCCATACAAAAATGTTGAGGTACTTTGAATCTCAGTTTTTTGTTGTGTGACTTCATTGCTGCTCTGTAGTGAAATTGTATACAAATGTATTACTTTTTAAATGTACTTGATTTACAGAAACTAAAATCCTTTATCAGCTAGCAAGATGTAATGCTAATTATTTTTTGCACCTCCTCATCCCATAGTTCCATGCGATGGTGTTGTCGTGCCGTTCCGGGTTTTTGGACTCCATGTTGGGACTGAACCGCTCTCAGCACCTCACCCTGCTCACACGGCGACTTTACCACTGTCTGGCCGACCACACGCTCACACAGGTTCGCACACACACTCTCTCGCTTTACTGTACACCAGAGATATCTCTGCTCCTCCTCCTGTGCACCCCGTATGTAACACTGGTGAAGTTGAAGCATGTTTTTTTCAAACAGAGGGAAGTTTATGTCCCCTCTGAAGCTCAGGTTTTCTTACACTCGGACATGGTCATCTGTCTGAACACTGAGCAAGTTTGTCCCTCATGTGTTCCTGTAGCTCAGAGGATCCATGCTGGCCTTGGCCCTCATCACCCTGGAGCTGGAGACCTGCTGCCCTGACTGGCTGGCTCTTACCATTGACCTGCTGAGGAAGGCACAGGTACCACACTAGCTCGCTTTCATTGTTAGCTTCAACTTGTGGCCAATCACAAGCACTAATGCTCAGCGTGGATCACATGATCAAAACAAATAAACAGAAGTGTTGCTCCTTTGTTTAGTCTGCAGATTTTATCAGGTTAGGTGCAGTTGGGTTTTCTATGAGAGGCTCTGGAAGAGAGGAAGACAGGCAGACCAGCAGGCGAAACATGCAGCCTCAGGAATCAGTCTGGTTGAATATCTTTGCAGCTGCTGCTTCTTGGTGTAAACCCTCCCCATCTGTTTGCCTTCACAGCTTTTAAATATGGTCAAAAATCAATTAGTTGTGCTAACATGTTTGTCCTCAAGCTGTCTGTCTTTGAGCAAGGCAGTGAACGTGTTGGCCCACACGGTGGCACTGCTGCAAAGCAGTTTGTGGCTGCGGTTGAAAAGTCTTTTTTGCTTAAGAAGGTTCCTAACAGAGTGAAATGGCCTGCAAGTATCTCAGTAGCAGCCATGATAAATAAGCTGTTTGAATTCTCTAAATGCTAAAGAAAGGTGCATCAATGCTTCCTCTATCTCCTTTAGCATAGGGTACACTGGACCATCCCAAATAACTCGCCTACACATTTTTCATTTTTTATTTCAGTTCCAACCTTGGTAATGAAGTGATATTTTTCACCGGTTGTCCACGTTAGGTCAGATTTTTACTTTATGATATGTTGATGTGAAGCACACGGAGGGAATTATCACCTTTTGTAGTCCATCTTCAAAATGTATAGTTTTACCACAGCAGAATAACACCCACAGCCGTCGCCTCGCATGACGGAGCCTAGTGTAAGTGTAGTCAGATTCTCTTAACACCACGGTTGTCTTTTCCAAAGTCCTTATGAACTCTCCTTCACATCTTCTCTTGACCTCTTGGCGTTTTCCATCAAGGTCAAGGAAAAAATGGTCAGGAAAAAGACATGGTTGTAATTTTTTGACCGCAGCACTCGTGTTTAAAGCACGCTGAGCATGAGGAAACAGTAACTCAGCATATAAAACTGCATCTAACTGGTCAAATAAAACAGTTTACTGTCTCACACATAGTAAACACAAGAATTATGGGGTACTTGTGTTTTAGTTTGTAGGATATTTTGAAATAGGGCTGCAGTGGTTAGCTGAGAGAGTCGTAGGATCGAAACCGGCCCTGGGGCCCTTCTGTGTTAGCACTGGTTTTCTCCAGGTTCTCCGGCTTCCTCCTACAGTCCAAAGACATGCAAGTTAGGTTAACTGATGAATCTAAATTGTCCGTAGTGTGAATGTGAGTGTAAATGGTTGTCTGTCTCTATGTGTCAGCCCTGTGATAGTCTGGCAACCTGTCCAGGGTGTACCCCGCCTTCGATCAATGTCGGCTGCGATCGGCTCCTCCTAATTTTATATGTTGATTTATACAACCATGTGGTTTCAGTTCTTCAGTCATGATGCCTCTATTTTGAAATAAGAGCACGCTGTTTTTTAAGATTCATTCATCCAAGATGAGCAAATCAGCCCTCCAAAGGTAGCGAGAGTAGAACGAACAGGAACATTTTAGTTGGTGAACATGTTAGCGATGCTAAGCCATGTTTGAAGAGCTGGTAAGGCTCCAAGAAAAATGAAATCATCAGTGGGGTGTTTGACATTTTCATATTGTGGCTGTAATGAATCCTGCAGTCTCTAGAGGAGATATCTCTTAATTGTTCTTTCCCTCTCCCTTCTTCTGTGTTCATCTCCTTCCTCCTCTTTTCCTCCTCTTCCCTCTCTCTCAGATTGACAGCTCGGAGTTGATTTGGAGCCGAGAGCTGGTGGCTCGTAGTCTGTCCACACTGAGAGCTTCCCTGCCTCCAAACACTGTCTACATCTACCAACCCCTTCAGAGCCAAACCACCCTGCAGCCTCCGGCCCAGGACCCCACTCTCCCCCGCTGCACACTGGGTATGTTTAAAGGGGAACGCCACCTATTTTACTGGGTCAACATCTGTCAGGTGTTAAAAAGAGTTTTTTACAAAGTTATGAAGAAGTGAGTTTACCAGACCTCTGTGGCTGCTCCTCCTCTCTGCTGCAGGTTAGCAGCCCAAGGCTATGTTAGCCACTACTAGCTGCATGTAGGCACACAGTTTTAACAAGGCAGAATGTGTAGAATACAAAAGACAACATCTCTGGCTCTGCTGCATCATTTAAGTTTTGTTTGTTTGTTATTTAATACTGAGTTTTACTTGAGAACTCTCTGCTTTCAGCTCAAAAATGTATTCAAGTATTTC
Organism: Pterois miles; assembly: GCA_947000775.1. Classification (NCBI taxonomy): domain Eukaryota; kingdom Metazoa; phylum Chordata; class Actinopteri; order Perciformes; family Scorpaenidae; genus Pterois; species Pterois miles. The sequence continues at coordinate 2,555,274 of CAMQGK010000201.1, read as the reverse complement.
TATAACTTTTTTTTTTTTTCCAGGGATCATCACCTCCACCAGTGAGTCTTCTAGGGACCATGCCTTCGTCACCGCCGCTCCTGCCCAGCTACAGGCACCTGCTGAGGGGGAGGAGGGGAGCCGGCAGCCATGGAGCTCCATCTCCTCCTCCGCCAACAGCAGCATCCCAGTTCTACTCTCTCCACCCCAACACCTCCGCCATCTTAACCACCTGCAGAAGGTCACACTGCGCTGCAAGTCATCCGCCAAGCGCAAGGTGACACAGTCTCTCTCTTTAAAAATAAAAACAAAAACTTAATGTTGAGACTTGAGAATTGTTGGCGCTGTAAGCACTGTTAGCTACAAGCTTGACAGCTGTGCGGATGCAATAGAAATACTCCCAATCTTGTTTTTAGCGCCTTTAATTCTTATGTTTATTTCCAACAAGTTTCCAACTTCTCAAATGTATGTTTGCCTCCCATATACTACGAGACTTTGAAAGGACTTTTAAAAGACACCCTCTCACATCTAAATACAAAGTGTCTTAAGTCTCAGGTTTTTAAGTTACTGACTGTAAGATTTTGCAAATACTGGGGATCGTGCAGGGTCACTATCAAGAAGACTTTAACTAGATTCATTTGGAGATGATGCCACACACAAGAAAGTGGTTGAGAGTTGAGGAAGAAGTGGACAGAGATTGCTGCAGCGCTCAAAATCCCAGTAAGCTTGCTATGGCCAGCACTGTAACAAATGGGGCTACTTGCCAGCTCACATTAGCTTAATGCAACCAGATTTATATGATTGAAGCTTGCAAGCTTCAGCTGAAATGTACAGTTAGGTCATAGGCTAATAACAAACTTTCCAGTAGCTAATGTTACTGTTCTTTCATGGGACAGTGGTTAGCTAGCTAGCTATAGCATATAGCATTCTCACTGCAGCTTTTTTCCCTCTTCACTCTATTGTGGTACAAATGGGAGGACATGTCAGAGACACTCTTGTTCATGCCACAACTCCACCAGTTTCTCCATGTTTACTTTCTACCCTATTTGCTGCTTCCTGTTTGGTGCTGGAGAGAGCACAGCTATCGGTTAGATGATATTAAACTTTGAGTTTTACGTCCACTTTACACTAAACGATTGAGATCATGAGAACGCACCACAACTGCAGCAAAACTCGGGTTTTATTGCTACATTGGAAATATGTCTGCGACAGTGAAATTGCTTGAAAAGTAGCTTGGTGTAAGGTCAACAATAGTTGCAGCCCTAAACCTAAGTAACAATAGAAGTCTGTTTGTGCTTTCAGGTGGAGGAGATGGAGGTGGACGACTTCTACGATGGCATCAAACGCCTCTACAACGAAGATGGCACCACCACCGCTGCTGTCCAGGAGGGGGCAGCACCTATACCTTCGATGGGGGCCATAACCACAGGTGGAGGAGGAGGTCTGGGTGTCTGCAGTGTCCTGTTGTCCCGACAGGAAGGCAGCTCTTCCCCCTGCCCGCCTCTGCAGCCAGTCAGTGCCTCCTAGAGACCAAACAGGAACCTGTTAACCAAAACCACCCTCACACCGACATCACCTCTCACTTTCAAATGAAACTCCTCAATCAGCGATGGGCAGCTCCCTCAGCAATAGGCAACCACGAATTCATTCAGTGTTCCCATTTGCATAAACAAAGCAATGTAAAGGCAGCTCCTGGGGAGATGTTGCCCATCAGAGACCGTTACATCGCTGCTTTTGATGAAACGTACAGTAAAAGAAGAAAAATCTTGATCTGCTAATCTAAATAAAGCAGCGAATCAGATGATTTCAGTGGTGAGGATGGTTTTGGTTTCTGTACAAAACGACCCCAGCGTGACCCCGAGCTGCTCAGCTGTCCTGAGTTCAGTTCCCATCATCCCCTGCAACAGGAAAACGGAGCCCAAAAAAAAAAATTCAAAAAAATAAACAGCTGCTGCTACTATCTTATTAATTATATTTGTTGAACACAAATACAATATTACAAAATGTTTAAAAAAATTATAAATAGAAAAGTTTCCTTAAAAAAATGACTTTTCAATCCCTGTGTGTCTCTTTCTCTGTCTCTCTGGGAGATCTTTGAAACATCACCATTGTTTGTCAACTTATATTTGTTGTTCCCATCTTAAACTCTTCTTTCATCTCATATATTTATGTTTTTATCCTGTCTTCTTCCCTGTCCCTCTTCACTCACTTGCATGTTTCCTCTCTTTCATAGAGTCTAAATCAAATGTATAGATGACTCTCTGTATTACTCACCCAGATAGAAAAAAAAAAACATTTGTTTTTTTTTCTTTAGTGAAGTGTAATTTGATTGTTAATAAGATGCTAATATAAATATCCCTCCTATAAATCCTCTGTTTTTCCCTCCCCTCTCAGCTTGTTGTGAAGGCTTGACTGAATGAACATTTCTCAGGTTGTTTTATTCATCCACAAACAAAAAGTTTCTTCTCTGCAGGCTGCCAAATGATTACTGTGCGTTTTGGCGCCCATTGAAGGTAGCAACAGCACGAGATGTTGATTATTTCCTAGTAATGTACCGGTACATGTGCTGACCTAAAACCTGAAAGAGTCTTGGTCATGAGAACTTTCTAACAGAAACATCCAGGTCAGAGAGAGCTGACGTTCTAGTTTATATATCTAGATGTAATAAAACAACCTTGTGCTATTTAAAGCATTTAATATTAAGCTAAAATACAGAAATGTGGGTTTGGAGATGGTGTCTGAGCTTCAGAAGGAAAAAGTGACATTTTGATGTTCAAAAAAAAAAACCCGCTAAAACAACATGCTCTGTTTTCATCTCTTGAACTTCTGTTTAATAGATTTTTATTCCTGCAAAAAGCTCTGTTGTTCCTGCTGCAGGGTCTGCTGGTGGCTGCTCCAGGTCCATGAATGCACCACGGCAAATAAATGAAGAGATAACAAAACATGCTTTGCTCTTTGTCTTCATTTTATCACACAAACATTTCAGTGATATAACTGAGTTCTGTCCAGTAGAACACAATTTCACTCCATGGATGAACATCATAATACAGGGAGGTAGTAAGAGGTGAAAGGTCATAACATACATGTCAGTAGACTCTAATGGGATGAAAATGTTGATCTGGATGTGGAGGCACTCAGCTGTTTAATAATTAATTACTAATGTTTTTATGTTAGAACAACTTTACAAGTCTTTGCATTAAAAAAAAAAGTTTTATTTACACACTTAGAGACTATAAATTAGCAAACAAGTGTGGTATGCAATGGGACTCTTCTCTCCGCACTTTCCACACTCAAAAATGGATCAAATGTTTACCATGTCCATCCTAATTTTATTAATTTAATGTATCACACACCGTCAGCAGGGGCACTCAGTCCTTGTCACGGAGACAGATGCAGCCGATACATTTCTCATGTGCTCTATTTTCATTTTACACATAATTCAAACTGAAACTTTCCTAAAATATGTTTATTTCTTCAGAAGACAATAATTACATAACTAATTACTAGGGCTGTCAATGGTAACGCGATAATACGGCATGTATGCAAATTTGTTTGAATACTACTAATTTCTTGAACACATTAACGCAACTTGCTTTTCAGGTGGTGGGATCACTTTTAAAGCAGGAGTGAAAATACAGTGCAGGCCGTAATCTAAAGTGTTACCCATATAGTATGATATATACATATTAGGGCTGTCAAAGTTAACGCTATAATAGTGCTCAAATTCGCTTTTATGCCACCACTTTCTTTGATGCATTAATGCAACTTAAGGTTTTTAGGTTGGAGAAGAATCAGTTTTAAAAGTACAGTGAAGACACTGACATCATATGAAACTAGAAAATCTAACGAATCCACTGGTCACATTAGCCTGGCAGGAGGTTAAAAAACACTCTAAACTGGCATGGCTGTTTTCAAAGGGGTCCCTTGACCTCCGACCTCAAGATATGTGACTAAAACTGGGTTCTAAGGGTACCCACGAGTCTCCCCTTTACAGACATGCCCACTTTCAAAGTCATAGTCAAGTCAGCACACGGACACACTGACAGCTGTTGTTGCCTGTTGGGCTTCAGTTTGCCATGTTATGATTTGAGCATATTTTTATGCTAAATTCAGTAGCTGTGAGCATTTCTGGACAATATTTGTCATTGTTTTTTTATTGTTAATCGATTACCAATAATAAAAATATACATACATTTGCATAAAGCAGCATATTTGCCCATTCCCATGTTGATGAGAGTATTAAATACTTGACAAATTATAATTTCAGGTACATTTTGAACAGATAAAAAATGCTTTGCAACTGATTGCAATTAATTATGGACAACTTTTTAAATATTTTTTTTTTTGAATGTTTTTTTTTTAAAAAAGTCTATTTAATTTTCCATACAGTTTGTATCACCGTGTTCAATAAAGCTGTTCTAATATAAAACACTTTGCTTAACAACACATGTGAAATCTGCATGTTATAGCTTATATGCTATTTACTGACTGGCTCAATGATTTTCTACAGTTGAATCATCCTGGAGGCATCAGGTGTCATTTCCCAAATCTGATCTGATCAAGTCCAACTGCTGTTCTGGACGTCTTGGATTTTAACACCTTGAAAAATATTTTTAAGATTAAGTGGATTATAGATTTTATTAAGAATCCCAACAGTATCTGGAATGCTTCTCCTGCATATCAATTTAAACCCATTTGTGACTTTATTTATTTATTTTGTTAAAATGCAGTTTTTCTGCTGACAGAATCCCAGTCACATTGGCTAACTTTCATAGGCGAGCTCTTTTAGCCTGGGTGTTAGTCATAAACACTATTTCAGCCCTCACAGTTACTTCATCTGGATCAACACGGATATTTTATACAAATACAGATCACTGTAATAACGTAACTATAGACGTACATTAGCATAAAGCAGCATATTTGCTTATCATGCTGATAAGAGTTTTAAATACTTGACAAATATCCCTTTAAGGTACATGTAGAAAAGATCCTAATATTTTATAGATTTTTATAACATCAAATTAAAAAGTTTATATAGAGCAGGTCCAGACCAAACTCTTTAATTTGGAGACCCAAGAGATCCCCCCATGAGCATGCACTGATATGCGACAATGGCAAGAAAAAACTACCCTTTAGGGGGAAATCTTGGGCAGAACCAGGCTCTGGGTGGGCGGCCATCTGCCTCGACCGGTTGGGTTTTTTCCACAGCCAAAATCCACATGCAAAGTGTCAGTCAGAATGATCTGCAGCTCTCATACACCTGATCTGAGGGCTCATCACTCTGCTGCCATGACATCTGACAACTGAGCAAGACAGTTCATATATTTTCCTTTTATTTATATATGTTTGATTTGGTTCTGGTTTGTTTATTAGCAGATATCTTTCATTACTGCAGACTGTGGCATGGGGGTATATGTGCGTGGTTCTGCCAAAGAAAATACAACATGGTTCAGCTAATGCAAAAAGCATTATACAGTATATACATACAGTATATACTATGGCTGTTTTTGTCATACTATACAATGACTTTTTTTTTAAACTTTTTTTGGACATAGTATCGTAATTAATTTTCAGTTTTAGAGGTTTTAAGGTCACGTTAGCTGCCACCACCTTGTTAATCTGGTATGGTCTGGTGTCAGAATGGATCACCACACATGGGGGTAGAATACAAAGCTTAACCTTATTAAATAGATCAATTCAAATTAAAAATGATGACTCCACAGGGCAGATGGACCATGTGGAGGCTGACTGTAGGGACTCAGGCACCCAGCCCAAGACCCAAACACACCCCTGCAGGCACATGGCACCCTAGGGCCAACCACCTGGCAAAGATCATGGCAAAGATCACACTGATGAAAGCCACAGCACACTCTGATAAAACCACAGTGCGCTCTAAGGGAACAACCAGTTAGGGGCCACTTTAAACTGTGGGCCAGTGCAACCCACTTCCACCCCTAGGGAGAGGCAGAGGACTGACCCCCCCTCTCCCACGTGGGGTTTTACGCGTCTGTGGACACCAGCAGAGCCCACAGGAGCTCTCTGAGCCGCAGCAGCAGCGTTCAGCAGCGGCACGCGTGAGGTGATGCACCGTGTAGAGTGGACACGGCGTCGTGCGGCTCAGGCCAAGTCACTCACTAAACCCGGTCCCTGTCTACCTAAAGGAGGCATCCAGCCTCCCCTCCTAACGCAAGAACGGACACCCTATCTGCTGTCTTCACTGCCGGCAGCAATAAAAGCTGCGAGCAGCACCCACCCGCCACCGTGACAGCCTCAGCCACGACACGACCCGTTCAGTCCCTCTCACGCGCCACGCGGCCATTCATCCTCCTTTTTTATCTCTCCCACCACGTCCTCCACCACAGCTGGACATCATCAGCAATCAGGTCCGAGCTCTTCTCCGCCCACCCAGCAGGAAACACCCTCCCCACGTTATTTCACTACACTACGCTTTTTACGACATACTATACTATACTATGCTTTTATTCGACATACTGTGACTTTTTTTGGGACATACTATACTACTACTTCTTCAACACTACATTTTTTTTTATCACTTTTTGCAGACTATACTCATTTTTCCCCAACATACTATACTATATTTTTATATACTATACTTTTTTGACAGTATACTATGACCTTTTTTACTCTTTTTTTCCAACATATTATACTATGGACTTTTTTTCTACATACAATACTATGTTTCTCTTAACATAAGACAATACTACCTATTTTTCAGCATACTATAGCATGTTTTTCCCCTAAATACTACACAATGAGTTTTTTTTTAACACACTATACTATGAATATTATTCAACATACTATTCTATGATTTTTTTATATACTATGACTTTATTTTGACATACTATGATTTATTTCGATAGACGATGACTTTTTCAACATACTAATCAATTTTTCAACATGCTGTACTGACTTTATTTAGACATATTACACTATGATTTTTTTTGACATACTACACTATGACATACAGCTGTGTGTGTGTGTGTGTGTATTGTGTATGTGTAAATTAACAGTTATTGATTTATTGGAATAAAAGCCTGATAGATTCGTCTATACGGGGCAGTGATATTCTAAAAAGCTTTCATGATAGAAATGATGAATAGACATCACTTCTCTATGCTCTTTGGTAAGTTTATGGTGTGTCTGACTATTCAGCCGTCTTTCAGCTGCATCCCCAACTCCAAAAAGTAAATATAAAATCATAATTCAAAGCGGTAAGCACCCACACTATACAGCCAGCTGTCTCTCCTGCATCTTTCAGTTTAAACTGTTTTGTTTTAGTCTGGATTATCATTTCAACTTCTTGTTTGTCTTGGCGGTGTTTTCACATAAAGTGATCTCTTATCTGGAACATAACCTGCTCCGGAGCAGGTCAGGTGTTCAGCATAAGTTACCATGGCAAAGAAGTGAACCAACGTCATAGGACTTAAACTTAAAGTTGCCTCGCTAACCCCAAATCCTGCTTCGTAGTACAGCCCCCCCCCTCAGTCTCATAGTTCAAAACAGGTTCTCACAGTTACGAGTGCACACACACAGTCATGAGCAAACATGTCCTTCAGCCTGCTGTTACTCCTCACAGATTGAACATGTTGTTACCGGTTTCTAAACCACTGTTAACAAGATGCAGCTGGGAGGAGCCACTGAACACAACCCGTATGTCACTGAGATGGTGTTCACATGTTGGTACAACCTTACGGTGCACACAGTCCACAAACCAATCAATACCAGTCCTCAGGTTTCTGTGCGTCAGTTCATTTGGGTGAATTTAAACAAAGGCCATTTTATTTTGGAATAAGAACCATGTTAGCACATTGTGATCTAAAATAATAAAAGTCTGAACGCAGGACCCAGGACCTTAGTTGATACTGCACTTCAGAGGTGCAAATCCTGGCACACATTTGCATTCTTCATGAACATTCAATCACATCGCAAAGTCTTCATCAGCCTTCCATATTCTGGTGTAACTGGGGCTGAAACTATTATTTCCATTAATGAATTGAATTCTCAGTCTAAATATTGAGTTTACTATGACATAAAAATGGAGAAAAGCAGCAAATCTTCACATTTGAAAAGCAAGAACCAGAGAACATTTGGCAGTTTTAGACAAATCAATATAGCTACAGACTAATCCTAATCCATTGATTGAAAAAGAAAAAGTCAGTAGTGACAAACAATACAGCTGTAAATATATTTATTATATTTATTATTTATTATTATTACTATACATTTTTTGGTTCTATTTTTAACTTGTCTGAATTTTTGTATGCCTTTTGTCTTTTTCGGATCTTCAAAGATATCAACTGAATCTGCAAAATAATGTGATTAAAATGTATCTGGGTGTAAAAGCCTCTTGTGCCAAGTTATTTATATCCATAAAAACTGACCAGAGTGTTTAAAGATGTCAAATACACAACGCTTCCAACAGTGAAACATATTTAATACTCAGGGTATAAACAGTGGTGTGAAAAATACTGTACATACTGTAGAACATCAAATCACAGTAAACGTCGGATTGCATAAAATTACAAAGCATAACACACCAGGTTTGTCCTGGTGGTGAGCGTTAAAGGACAATGCCAGTGTTTTTACATGTTTTTTTCACCATTAACTATAAATCCCATATGAGTTCCAATCCAACACCATCACAAGCTATGGGTTCAAAAATTAAAGGATCATTTCAGTTTATTACAACTTATTTTCTATTTTCTCATTTTTGTAGCTTGTCCACGATTTTTGTCAGTGCTAATAACATTGTACTCACAAAGTTAAAGGTTGGGTTGGTAATGTTGAGATATTCGCAAGAGTATGCTAAAATGATCAAACTGATAAACCCAGCCCAGTGTTGCCAACTCTTTTCCAATGAAAGCAGCTAGCAGCACTAGCTCCAAAAGTCCCTAAATCCTTAATAGCGAGAAAGTGCGTCCATTCAGGCCTGCCTCCAAAGCCACTCCCCCAAAATTATCATTATAAACGTAAACAACAAACATGGATATTGTTAGTAATCACAGCTGTCAAGTTAGCAGCTTGTGGAAGACTCCGGTGATGTGCAATAGAGTGCTGCAGGAACGAGTCCTAATGCATCCGATTCCCTCGTCAAGCTGAAGGGACTTTAACATTTTGTTCTACAACGTAAAATACATCAATAAATACTCCACTTACAAATTTTGAAGCTTTTATGCGTCTTTAAAAAGGCGGTTGCTAACAGGTGGCTAAATGAGACTACTAAATGTCATCACACCAACTTGTCTGCCTTTACAGCAATTTTGCAACAATCCAAAACTCAATGGAAAGCTCCCATTGGCTTTTTAATCGAGGGAACCAGGGCAATGCTAACTTCCTGGTTGGCCTACAAAAATATGTCATCCCTGCAGCATTGAGTGCATGGGCAGGTAGGTAGACAGAGAGGTAGCACGTCCAATCATTACATTCAGGCCGAATGAAATGATTGGACAGGCTTATGACAGTCCTGCGACAGCCACAGATATTAAATTCCTTTTTTTATTTATCAGAGTGCTTGATTTATTGATTGCTGTAATGAGAATTTCAACACATAACAAAATGTATCTGAACATCACTACCACCCCTACCTTTAAAAAAGAAATGTTATTAGAGGAGAAGACTGGCACAACTCTCATATCGGTGCAATAAATATGAAACTATAGCCAAGAGACAATTAGCTGAGCTTAGCACTAAGGCTGGAAACAGGGAAACCGCAGTCCAAAAGTAACAAAATCCACCTACTAGTGCATCTAAAGCTCACTAATTAAGTTAGATGAACATATTTTATCTTGCTTGTTCATATTTCACACAGTAAAGTGCGGAAAAAATGTCACACTGTGGTCTGTTTCTTGGCTGCTGCAGTATCTCACACTTACTACGCTTTTACAGAAATTAGCATTTTGTAAATGTTTGACCTGGGGGTTTGTTTACAGCCTGTCGGGTCATCTCATTGCTCATGTCTTTCAACCCGTCAGACTTCTTTTCAGTGATGTAACTGCATTCCCAGATCTCAGCTGGTGAGTACAGTGTTATTATGGACAAAACTACCAAAATAAAACCCAAGTTGTAACAAACCAGAATAACCACCCCGCCAATGTAAACACCTCTAATTTAGTGCCAGCAAAAAAAGTGAAGCTTTACAAAAGTAGTACCTATTAACGCGTGATTTGATTTTCTTGTAAAGGTGTTCATGATGTTTTGTCCACTACCTCCTGAAACTGAATTTCACTGCAAGTTCATTTTCACAGAAATGAACTGAAACTAAAGGCTGCATGGAAGGAAGAAAATCTATATAAAAACTGATGGACAGTATAGAAACAGTACGAGGACTAAAAAGTACACATTACATTACTGCGACGAGTTAAAAAGCAGCATCATCATCTCCCTGTTTTGGACCGTCTTTGAGTGCTGAAAGTGTTTCCTGTGAGCAAATCGCCGCTTCAGACTGAAACTGGAGCTCACGTTGCCTCACGGCTCATAAACTTACACCTTCTGCATTTTTTTGTCTCACTACATCAGACAATCACGCTGAAAACCGATCCCTTCCGCCGATCTGCAAGTGCTTGCTACTCACCTCTTGCCTCGAGCTATCACGCGTCACAGATCCAGCACTCTTTGTCAAACAATCATTCCTTTGGCATTTATATCGGCTGAAAGTGACTGCTCAGGCGCTGAAACTAGTGCTCCCTGTCATTGTAGTTATTTGGACTGAGGTCAGGGCTTTGGGCTGAAAGGGGTGGAAGCCATTTTAAATGAGGCTTTGGACAGTGTGTAGGCTCTGTTAGATCCACAGCAGGAGCAAGCAACAGATCCAAACGGAGGCTGAACAAAGGTTCATATAGCCGGGTTTCCACTAAAAGGCCCATAAGATGTCCCCAAAACTTAATTTTAGACCCTTGTCCCTGCTGTGGAAACGCGATGAGTTCCTCAAAAGGTTCTTAGTTCTGGAGGAAAGTTCCTGCGATGGAAACTGGTCTGTCAACTGTGAGGAACTTGCTCTCAAATGCCCACAGATGATATGTTTTCTACCAGTTTGGTGTAATATTGTTGACCTGTAAGTCTGAAAATAAGTTACGAAGCTATGATGCCTGTGTGTTTCATACTTGGATGAACTCACACCAGCAACGGTTCTCGCTCGTTCTTGCTCTTCCCGACGATAGAAAGACCAGGAGTCGCTGGATAAAACGCATACAGCTAAGATAGCTAGCTTACGTTGGTGACGTTTATCGTGCAGGACAAGAGACATAGCTCTCTGAGTGGTTTCACACAAAACTAAATGATACGACAACAAACTGAGACTTTCTCCACTTGGAAAATAATCTGTATAATATACTCAACAAACATCTGTGTGATTCATGGAACAATTCAAACAGAATCAAAAAAACATTTATCTCTCTCTGTTGACAACCATTAATATTTTTTCCAAAATCCCATGGAGTCTACTGGAAGCAAAGGGACTTTTCCTCTCTGTATGTGCATCAAAGTTGAACATTTTGCTCAGATTCACTTTGTCTGTATGAGCAAATCCACTGATTTTGGTGATTCTACTTAAATCAATTTTGTGGATATATAGTCAATGCTGGTCTGGCTGGGCCCTTATACTGGAAGACTCCTGTCCTCCAAACTGATGTTCAGCCGAGCGGTCAGTAGACTAGTCAAGTTTCAGAATTAAAATCCTACTCAATCCATCAGTTGAGTTTTTAAACGGAGGAGTCAGACTGATGTCCGTGAAACCGAAGCATTGATTTGTGTTTGAGGAACGCAGCGATCGACGATGACCTTTTGACCCTCGTCGTGCCCGTCATGGTCAGCGGTCTCTCTCCCGAGGAAGCGAAGGAGAGGTGATGCCGCCGCCGCCTCTGCCGGTGCTGCTGGTGCTGTTCCAAGCTGGGGTCTTCCCTCCCGACCCCTCCCTCCCCTCTCCCAGTAAGCCGTGGTGGAGCTCCCAGCAGCTGAAAGACATCGGGTGGCGTGGTGCGACTCAGGTACTGCCAAGGCTTCTTCCCCGCCGTGTCCCTCAGCTTCACGTCTGCATTGAACTTGTTAACCAGCAAACGCATCATGTTCTTGTTGCCGTGCATGGCGGCAATATGGAGAGGCGTGTGGCCGCATGTTGACTTAGCATTTATGTCGAAGGTCAAACCAGCCTTTTGAACTCCATACCTGAAACCCCAGCAGAAAGAGCAGATCAGTGCCTCGCTTAAGTTTATTTACGAAGCCTGTCAAAGTTAATGCGATAAAAGCACATTAACACAAATTGGTTTTAACAGCACTCATTTTTCTAACGCATTAATGCAACTTGACATATCACTCATTTGGAGGTTGATATGATTGATATGATTGGTACCAACCATGTCATACTAGCATGTTGTGAAAGAAGTTGAATGACGCTCCAAACCTGCATTAAATTTTGCAGAGGAAAAACTGTCATGGCCATTTTCAAAGGGGTCCCTTGACCTCTGACCTCAAGATATGTGAATGTAAATGGGTTCTATGGGTACCCACAAGTCTCCCCTTTACAGACATGCCCACTTTATGATAATCACAGTCAGTTTGGGGCAAGTCATAGTCAAGTCAGCACACTGACACACTGAAGGCTGTTGTTGCCTGTTGGGCTGCAGTTTGCCATGTTATGATTTGAGAATATTTTTTGTGCTAAATGCAGTACCTGTGAGGGTTTCTTGTCATTGTTGTGTGCTGTTAATTGATTTCCAATAATAAATATATACCGTACATACATTTACATAAAACAGATTATTTGCCCTCTCTCATGTTGATAAGAGTGTTAAATATGTTTTGAACAGATAATCGCAATTAAATATATCGATTGACAGCCCTAATATTTACCTTTCCTGTACCTCACACAGTCATTTAATAAATATTATTCAAGTGCATTTTGACATTTGTCAGGACTTTGTTAGTTTTTTTGCTGCACAATTAAAATATTTCGCAATGAAAAGGAGAAAAAAAGGAACTTTTGACAGTACGTCATCTCAGCTAAAGTGGTGTCCGTTTAGCTATGTGGCGGTCTGTTAGTCATGGCCATGGTCCCCAGAGGATGAATTTTGTGATCCTTTGACTTAACCTCGTGCAGTCCCACTTGTCCAACACTTAAAAATAAAATTAAATAAAATGTAAATAAATAAATCTGTAATTAACACTGTTTTGTTTAAGCACCTATTCAAATGTTCAAAGTTTAAAGTGTTTAAGCCTTTAGAACATTTTGATAGAAGTATATCGTGGTCATCCCCATGCTCTATTATGTCACATAAATTGTTATAGCAACTTTTTGGGTTGATACCATTTGTTACACACATTTGCTAAATTTAACTATTTTTAACCACTCGAGAATAAATGAATAAACTTGATAAAAATGATCAATAGTCCCTCCAAAATATCACATTAAGACACTAAGACCTTGAAGAACCCCACAGAAAAAGTCATGCTGTGATTTCGTATCAAAAACTTTTTACATTTCCAGATTTCTGCACGAATTGTATTTTTCAGTGATTACATTTTAGCAAGCACTTCTGCTCTGGAACCTGCTCAGAAACCCCCTTATTGTCAGTCTACCTAGTGAAGCCATCCATCCTCTGAATGCTCTAGATCTCTAGTTTGTGGTTGTAAAGTCTCATGAGGCTGTGATTATCCTAGAGGTCACCACAGGTCATTTTATACAGTGAGGTCAAGTTTCAAAAAATGGTCTCACTACAATGAAATGGCTACTGTGGGGACAAACGTCATCACACATGAATACAGTTGAGCTCATTGGATCCACATGAGTCACAGCTTTACAGTGATACCAAATTTATGCAACTCCCAGATTGTTTAGCCATTATGTCATGCAGAAGTGGCAGCCTTGTAGTGGTTAGTGAAGCAGCGGGCGAGATCAGGAAGTTCAGTCTCTAATGAGGATAAACCAACAAAACAGAGACTAGGTTTGTTTGCTCAGCCTCTGACTGATCTCACTTTCTGTAATCTCTCCAGCCTCTCTCCCTTTTCCTTGTCTCTGTTATGTAGTTATAAATCCCACAGCACATTTTCTCATTCACACTGAAACATCTGCAAGTCACGTGTACCCACCTTAGGCTTAATTCATCCTGCCCTGAATTTACATCCACATCTTTCCTCTGATTTTGTATGCTACTGTGCCGTCTCTAAAATTCACTCCGCTTTTTGTTTGAACCCACCTTAAGTGGAGATAAAAATATTTGTCTTAAAGGTGGCATCAACATCTACAGGGTTCATCCTTTGAGGAGCAAGAATATGATTAGAAAAAGTTCATGACTATCTCCCCTTGTTTGAGTTAGATATTTCTTGTGTACAAATGGAAATCTCGGCCTAATGGTGATGCTCTTTCACTAACAGTGAAAGATGCTGAATGGACCAAGCAACAGACCTTATCATCTTCAGGCTGCTAGTATGAAAGACAGAACCTGCAATATCTGAAATAAATGAATAAATAAATGTCATTAAATGTAACAAAAATATAAAAAAAAAATGTAGCCATTAAATAATAGATAAATTGTGACATAAACTCTGTAAACTTTTAATTTGCTTCTTTCTTTCTCAATTTATCTTTGTATTAATTCCCTTATTTATTTACTCTTCTTTTATTTATGCATTTATTATATATATTAATTATTTTATTCACGTGTATGTATATATGTATATGTATAAGTATATATATGTATATATATATATACACACATGAATAAAAGAAATTTTAATAAATTAAAAATATATAAAAATAATTACATTTAAATATTAAATGCATAAGGGAATTAATACAAAGATAAATAAATAAGGAAGCAAATTAAAACAGAAATATCAATCTGTGTCATATTTTAATGGCTACATTTATTTAATAATTTTGCTGTATTTTATGACATTTATTTATTTATCAAACCATTTATTTATTCATTTTTTTTTTTTATTTTGGCAGGTTCCATCCTCCATAGCTAGAGGGCTGCAATATCTACACATTCAAACTATGTCTTTAAGCCTGACATGTACGCAGAAAACATCAGAGGACCATCAGAGACATATCAACAATCCACGTAAGCAGTTCAGATATCACTAATCGCAGCCCACAGAGCTCCGTACTGTTCAGTTGAACAATGCTCTGTGAACCACACCTGTTTTAGAGTGAGCGTAAACCTGACGAAGCTAACTGCTAGCCACATACCATAAGGTGTTGAGGACTCTGTGGTCGCCGTGTTTTGCAATCCAGTGCAGCACAGTGAAGCCGGAGATGAAGTCTTGCTTGTTGAGCAGGGACGAGTCCTCTCTGAACAGGGTGTAGATCTCGGGCCAGGCACCCGCCGCCCCCTTCACCAGCCAGGCGTGCTCCCGGGGCTCCAGAGGAACCAGTGACTGGTGACAGGGGCAAACATCAACTTAAATCAGTTGGGAATCATTAAAATTACAATTAAAATAAACCACATTTCTCTAATGCATCAAGGGTTAAATTTGTCTTCACATTGTTTTTCCTCCAAAGGCGCTGAATTCAAAATTCAGACCACATCTGAAAAAAAGTTGACTCATTTAATACACTGAATCACCTTATTCAAACTGAGGATTTTGTTTGAGGATTTGTGATTTTTTAAGCGTGATGACATCAGAAAATATGGCGGTGGGTGGGGCTGAGCTTTTTTCAGATACAAGTAGAGGAGGCTTAACAGAAAACAGGTTGATAACCACTGGTACAGAGCACCTCAGGAAATAGCTCATCAAAGTAATACATAAACAAGGCTAAGAATACGAACAAAAAACTTCTAGTACTGAACAGATTTTAATTTTTCTTTTAACAGTCTGTTTATTTAAAACTCGTGGAAAAAAGGGCTTTAAAAGCACCAGTGTGTAGCTTTTCGGGAGATTTATTTGCAGAAATGGGTAATAACATTAGTAAGTATGTTTTCTTTAGTGGATAATCAACTAAAAATAAGAGTTGTTGTGTTTTTGTTAGCACAGAATGAGACTTTTATATCTACATAAGGAACGGTCCTCTGCACGGAGCTGCCATTCACATTTACACATCGGCCATCCTATTTTTTGTACACGTTTAGCATATGTGAGAAGTTTCAACTGCTTGCAATCTGCAACCTCACCATTAGTTGGCGCCAAATCCTAAACACTGCATCTTTAAATGTGGAAAAATAACAATGGCAGATACTTCCATAAAGAACATGAGGGCTCATTGACTCACATTTGGTTCTGTTATTTCAACACTTGCAAAAAATCTTCACAAACGCAAACCAACAATGCAGTCAACAGTATTTAAATGTCAAGTTCACGCCGAGACCCTCATTCAAAAAAAGTTGAGGAGGGACAAATAAACCCAGGTAGACAGTAATCAGTACTAATGTCTAAATCACTCCCAGTTTAAAAATAAGTACAGCTGGATTTCTAACCTCAAATCACTACATCATGTTAAATGAAAGTTTGTTATACCTGCAGATTTGTCCAGAAGTCATTTTTGAGTGCTAAATGTTAGTCTTGACCCTGTTCTCCCCTACCAGCTAAACTACCATAGCTAGTCTGAATGGGACATTTAAAGATAACCTGTGTACTGCCTATATGCCTCACCTGCCTACTGGGGCCTTCATGATGAGCAGGGGAGGAGGTGGGAGCGGGAGAGCTCCTCCTCCCTCCTCTCCCTTCCACCCCCTCGTTCAGGTCGGTGAAGCTGTGGCAGCGAGGCGGCGTGGAGCAGGACGACAGCGAGGATGACGACAGGTTGTAGCGTAGGCTGAGTGACGAGGAGATCATGTGGAGGCGGTTCAGCCGGGCCGCCTCACTTCCTCCTCCTGCCCTCGCCTCCTCCTGGAGGAGCTGGTCGAGGTCGGTTCCCAGGCTGCGGCACATCCTGCTCCTCAACTGGCTGCTGAGCCGCCTGGCGACCGGCGGGCGCAGCCGCAGCGGCGGCGAAGAGGTGGAGCCATCGCTCGACTCCCCCTCCCCTCTGTCGTCATAGAGATCGCCTGTGGGGTGGAGTAAAGGGTTCAGTATGCTTTAAACAGAGGGGTGAACTGTCAGATGTCAGCTGATGGACTAACAGACCTTTCATCATAGATAAGATCATTAAAAGTACAATAAATTGTAGCTCTCACCTGTGGAGAGGTGCCACGGCAACACACGGGCTGTAGAGCGCTGGACCACATGGAGTTGGTCAGTGGAGTGATGGAGTGGTGACAAACGAGCTGAGGGCTCCAGGTCGTCATGGAGATCGCCTGTAGAGTGATGCCAAGGCGTTTTACTGTTGGCATGATGCGTCACAGACTCTAAGTTTTTCCCTTGGGCATGCTGGAGTACTTCCTGGATTTGAGACCCGGCCCCAGTGTGACCTGTTGACACAGCAGAGTTAAAGGGACAATCCGCAGCTCTCTCTGTTTTCTGCTCTCAGCAGTGTCTTAAAGCTTTTCCATTTTCAGGTATCACTCCAAAACATGTTTTAAATAAAGAAAATATACTAAAAGTTGGCAATGGCTATCTGGTCACATTTATAATCTTGTTACTTTGATCAGATAGTTCCAGTTTTTTTTTTTTTAAGTGAAAATTTACCTTATGTAGACAAAATTCTTGAATGGTTGCTTGTGTGTAGACAGCATTTAATATTTGAGACGTTTGGCTTCAACAGCTTTGCATCGTCGTTTTTAGAAAACGCTACTCAAAAAGGAGGAAATAGCACAAGTGTTGGGAACTATTTTCAGCACGGGATTAAAACGAAAGGTAGGCAGAATGAATTGGGCTTCAATGGGCAAAAAATACACAATAAGCTTTCAGCATATTGTAATTCAAGTGTTGTGATAGAAAACTAGACTTCTGCTCATGGCTCTGTTTTCAGGTTTGAGAAATCTTGGTGTTTATATAGCACAGTCACTGTTTTATGGATACTTTTTTTTAAAAATGTATTTATTTATTTATTTTAAATCACATTTGCCCCATTTCTAAGCACTGTTGCTGTAATCCACATTTAGTGTTCTAGTAAGTATTTGGGGCAGCAGGATGGTGTATGTGGGATTAAAAAAAACTACTGTCTGTTCAGTGTGTAATAAAGAAACATGTCACCCAGAGCAACAGTGTGGCTCACTGATGTGTTTTTAAATCTGGTGGTATCTAGCAGTGAGGTAGTGCACATAGAGTAGCGCACATAGAGTGTCCATATGTTGGAAGTGAGTGGTGAAGCGAGAGAGAGAGCAGCACACACAGTACTTGTTAATATAATGACTTTGCTGCTGACAATGAGGAAACTAAAGAATATCACCAGACTTATCCTTTAATCTTAACAAACCGACTACTGCCGTACCTGCTCTGGCCTGGAGATCTTCATATCTGCTGTTCTGCCCCGACCTTCTGGGGGAGCCTGACAGCAGCAAGTCACTGCTGGAGAGGCCTGCATCACATGAAGGGGAAACGATGCTGCTGTGGCTCGATGACAGCCACGCCCCTTGGCTCTGAATCGGCCCCTGGTCCAGCGGGACACATGCAGGCTGCGAGTATCGGCGGTCTGCATGGACATCACGGTGAGGTGTCACCTCTGTAGCCCGGGGTGAGGACGGCATGTAGCGCTCTGCCTCTACAGGCAGGCTGCGTCTGGTGGACGACAGCTCCTTTGGGACAGTCCCGGCTTCCAGCCCTGGCCGGGCCCATTGTCCTCTCGGACCAACCCCCGACTCCAAGCTCCGGGCTGGGCCACCAGGGAACTGCGTTTTCCCTTCCACATCCTGGACGTAAATCTGTGGGAGCTTCCTTTCTGATGAAGAGGAGGGGGAGGAGACAACAGGTGGGTCTATGATGCACGGCGAGGAGGCGGAGATGGCCTTTCCCATGTCTCTGAGCGGAGTGCTCAGGGGCCACGCTCCTCCTGCTGAACCTCGGCTCATCTGGACCTCTTCCTCGTCATCTTCATCATGAGAGACTGCAGATTTGTAGCTCTGCCTGTGTTTGATGCGGCGTGGGGCACCCTGCGCCTGATGAAGAGGAGGCTCCTGATGAAGACCCGCCTCTGCAGGCTGCAGACGGGCCTCCCTCCCTCTGAGTGGTTCTGCGACTGGGACCTGGCTGGTTTCAACATGGGGTGTGACTGCAGATGTGATCCCAGCAGGCAGTCCTAAACCCGCCCTGTGCTGTCCCACTTTCGTGCTCTGATCTGGGGCAGGAGGCTGAGACGGACTGGGGGTCTGACTCACCAACTGAGCTGCTGCTGGTCTACCAGGAAGTTCAGGTGTGCTGATTACCTGTTTCCCCTTTAGATTTAAATTTGTTTCCACATTGTTGTTATTGTTGTTGAGCAGCATGATCCCAGCTGCAGGTAGGATTGTTTTTCCGTCGGGTCCCCCCGGCGGGGCGGGTGCTGTCACCTCCCTCAGCTGTGCTGTGTTCTGCCGAGGCTTCTCCGTGCTCCAAGCCGGGCTCAGCTTGGCGTTCTCCGGGGAGGGCTCGGTGCTCCTCCGCGGCGGCTCCGAAGAGCCCCCTTCACCGCCGCCGGGGACATGTCCTCTGAATTTCTTCCTGAGAACGACGTAAGAGACGCCGTCGATCTGTTTAACGGTGGCCACGGAGTTGACAAACTTTTTGAAGAGCTCCCGGTTGCGGTTCCGGTCCGCATGGTCCCTAATGAAGTTTTTAAAGTGTAGAAGCAGATCCGAGTTTTTCACCTGGCCTCCGTGACTCTGGAGGAAATGTAACAGCGCGTCCTGGGTGAAATCTGTGGCCATCGTGGTGTTTATTTGACTGTCTCTCTCCCTCTCTGCTGGTCTCAAAGGTCGGGGACTGTTTCTGTCAGAGGAAGCGTTAAGCCCCGCCCTCCTCAGGTATTTATCAGCAGCCTACCTGCTGCATTCCTGCAGGTGACCCGGATGTGACGGAATGATGTATAGAAAATACCATTTTAGTTTATAGTAGTATTAATAATCAGTACTCACACATATATGATATACTATGTGAATAAATAAATACATACATACAAGAAAAATAAATAAATAAATACACTGATTAATTAATCATGTTTTTTTCTGTTCAAAATGTACCTGTAGGGAGATTTGTCAAGTATTTAATACTCTTATCAACATGGGTAAATATGCTTGCTTTATGCATGTATATATTTATTATTGGAAACCAATCAACAATTCAAAACAAGGACAAATATTGTCCAGAAATCCTCACAGGTACTGCATTTAGCATTTACCAAATATGCTCAAATCATAACATGGTAAACTCAAGACCAACAGGCAGCAGCAGCTGTCAGTGTGTCTGTCAAACTGCATGTGATGATCATAAAACACATTAATAAATGCCTGTGAAGGGGAGACCCACAGAAGCCATTTTCATTCAAATATCTTGAGGTCAGAGGTCAAGGGACCCCTTTGAAAATGGCAGTTTTCCTCCATGAAAATTTACCGTAAATTTGGTGGTTATTTCCTTTTCGAGCTGGTATGACCCGACACTTTAGGTTTCTAGCTTTAAAACTACAACCTCAGCAGAAAGTCGGATTTTTAAGAGGTTAATTAAAAAATGCAAATTGCGTTAATGCCTTATTAGAATACATTTAAAATGAATTTGCCTTAATGCGTTGTTATATCATTAACTTTGTCAGCCCTAAGTTTTGTACATTTTACACACAAACATTTGAAGCAATTCATGAATATTTTATAATTTAACTGGCCGATAAAATCAGCATTGCCTAGGTAAAACATTTTTAGTTATTTTTAAGTTTTTGCTTAATAATTTTTTCTAATATTTTAGCAAGTTTCCTTGTAAATCATCCCCAAAACTGCAATATTTGAACTCCATCCCTGTAGACATTCATCCTGGCTTATTATGCTTCTGGTTTGGTCTGAGAATGGACCCACAGGAGATTAATTTAACTAGCCTACTAACTTCTATCTTCTCAGGCACATTAACAGCCTTATAATGGTCCAGCAATTGCTTGTTTTATCCCACGTATGTGTCATAGTAGACATATTGAAGTGTATGTGCATGTGTGGTACAACTTCAAGACAACACAAAGTAATTTACAAAATACATTTATTTTGCAAAAAACACAGAGCTGTTATTTAATTGTCCTTTCATAAAGCAAACACTGAATTTCATTCAATGATAAAATGTCAGAGATATTCTGCTGTGCCTCTGAAAAGAAAAAGAAACAATAATCAACGGTAGAATCTGGCTTATTGATGTCCACACGGCGGAGTGTGTGCTGTGCTGCGTTTAGAGAATACAACAAACTCATGACAAACTCCGAATATTTTTTAAAGATGCGCCAAAAACTAAAACAGTAAAATGAAACATGTTGGTATAGAATAGAAAACTGATCAGTACTTCAACTGTGTGAAAACCCTCTCTGCATTTCAGATTCCACACACTGATGCTGCTGATAAACGATTAAACAATAACTATTTATTCTGTAGAACTGATGCTCGTTACGCCATTTGGAGTCCCCAGGTGAATTAACTGAAGGGAAGCCAAATGGTGCCTGCTACATGGTGACTCAAACATGAACCTGATCCCTCACTGGCAGACGAAGAGTGGTCAGTGAGGACAGTGTACAGTGGGATATTTCATGATTGTGACTTAAAGTAAATAAGCGAAAACAAGGCAGTGCAACATTTTACATTTTTAAATGTATTACTTTTTATCATTTGTAATGTTATTTTTTATGATTGTGGAGAGTTGCACTTTTGTTTCCTTTTCATATGTTCTTCAACTGAGCACAAATTTGCAACTTTTATGATTTTGGCATGAATAAATACTTCCTGGTTGCGCCAACAAAGCAATCTTTTGTTAATTTGGACTTGTCGTGACTATAGAAATAGCATTTCCTGATTCTAGAAATTATTAATCACTTACACATAACGATTAGTTTATTTGTCATGAGCAGTTCTCCTCAGTCTGTGAATACAGTTGTCTAATGTGTGTTACAAACTGGAAGAGTGGAGTTTAAAAGATGTGGCCATTTATCGTACAGGCTGGGCAAAGTGTAGAGAAGCCAAGAGACGAAACTCTGATGCTTTCTTGGCAACAGCCGGTAGATGCCTCTGCGGTAGCGCTGCCGCCATTTTGGACTGAAAACACCAATGAGTCCATAGACGTCTGTAAATCAAGTAAATCTTAGGTAAATCAACTTAACTTAAATTTAAACTCAATTTAAATAGCCCTCATTTAAACCATTATGTCCTAAAAGCTGGAAAATTCACTAAAACAGCTTAATCCAGACTTATTTTCCTCGGCATAATTAACGTACATCACACCCATTGAACTGTACCACCCTGCAAGTTCTTATGACATATCCGGTTCTGCCGGTTTCCTGCTAGCTGTATGCGTCTGTAATAATGGCTATAATTCATGACGGTTACTATCTTATAATACACCCATGGGCTGTATGCTGTAGGCCTGTACTATGGTGGATGTATTAACGTCTCTGTTGCCAAACAATCGGCTATCGGCCAGCAGCTAGTAGTGCTAGGAGCATGACATAAACAGAATTTAATGTAGTTGTAGGCTATTTACTTTAACATGCAGGGCAAAAGCACAGGACACAACCTCTTATACATCCATGGTCTGTGGTCCAATATGCATATTTATAATATTGGTATTACTCAACACAGGACATTTCAGTGAGGTCATTAATATTATGACTATAGAATATAAATAATTTATTTTTACTTTTGTGGGGCACTTTTTAGGCAGATGTTTTACTGGCGTCTGGTCGTCGCTTTCAGTCCACAATGGCGGAGGCGTAGCTTTGCTGCTGGGTACTGACGTTGCAATGGAACAAGCAATTCACTTTCACGTCTTAGCAATATATGTTTTTGAGGAAGGTCTAATAAAAGATGCTATCCAGTTGCATTGTGGGAAATGTAGGATCCAGAGGGCTGTAGCTATACCAGGGACAAAAAGTCAGGAAATTTCAGCCTCTGCTGCTTCGATTGTAACCATTCTTTTTAAAATCTGTTTCTGTCAGGGCCTCAACTTTATGGTAGTGCAATGCTAAATCACTGGTGCTCCTTTTAAATGCGTTTTTGTTTTCATCTTCTGTAGGTTTTCAGTAGGAATCATGATAATCGGAAGTAAAGGAAACATGAGTCACAATCTTGACTGAAACAATAATGTGCTGAGCTGACACAGTGCTGATGCTTTCATGGAATAAAAGCTCCAGGCAGAGATTAAATGAATAATGTCAGCTTTTCATTACTTTTCCTAGACAGGTATTATAAGCAGTTAGTAGCAGTAGTACTGAATTCCTCTCAGCATTTCAATGTGCAGTCTGGTCAGAACTGGACTTCCTCATAAAACTAGAGAACCAAATATTGTTTTATTTCACAGATATCCACGAGGCGGACCATTGAAATAAAATGAAAATCCTGAAATCCTTCAGGTGTGGTAGGTTTCAGCAGCTGTTTGTGAGGCCGCTTGTTAATGGAAAGCTGAAAATTTGATCTGCATCCAAAACTGAGTGAGGCATTTAACCATAATGACACAACTAGTCAGTTTAATGAATTAGGTGATTGGCAGGACAATGTCAGCAATTTCAATGATTGTTTAATTTATACTTGTTTTCTTTCACATCATAATAAATTAAATATCTTTTGGTATATTAAATTGTGGCATTTTTTTAAGTCTTGACTAAACATCTGACCGATTAATGGAAAAACTGAGATTATTCAGAAGTTAAAGTACTGGCTGTAGTTGTGGCCCTTGTAAATATAATATATATGTTGAATTTTTGAACACAGGGAAGAAAAATAATTGACCAAAAAAATCCCTCATATCCAAAATCAAAACCAAGTTGACGTCTGAAAATCTTTGGATTCTAAACTTCTCCATTTTTTTTTTTTTTTTTTTTTTTTTACATCAAATGTTTCGTCACATCAACTTTTAAAGAGGCGCTGCGTTTATCATTCAGTGTAAATTGTGCAGCACACAGTAGTCCAGCTGCTACAGTAAAAAGTGCTCCAAGCTGCAGACATGCAGACAGCAGTGACAGTAGTAGTGTTACAGTATCGTGTGACAGTGACCAAAGCAGTTACCCTTCAGGATCTGTGCACTCAGTCTCTCAGAGTTTGGACTCTTCCTGTAGCAGTAAAATAAAAACTCCAATTTTGGTGTTGATTCATTTTTGTACGTTGACTGTACATGTGTGAAAAGCTGAGCTGGTCTTGTGAAAATCTCTAACAAGATGACAAAATTACATCTTATTCTAAAGAAGATAATATTTGTCTTTGGGAGATGAAACACCAGCTCACTTTGTCTTGTCATTAAAAGAGTCCTTGGAGGAACGACTGGTTCCTGAAAGCACCGTCAGGGTTGTTAAAAGACAATTCCACAGTGATCGGGACTTTTTGCTGACTTTTAAAATATACATATTTTTTACTTTTAATTCAGACTGCTGTCTGCATCAGGATTGGCTTTCTAATCTATCTGGGAAAGGAACATAAATTAAAGCTGAACTTTACATTTACAGCTTTAACCCACTGTGACCCGATCCCAACCAGCTCTACTGTCTGAGGCTGTAGCAGAGCTAGAGTGAAGCGACACGTTGCATATGAAACTAGAAAACCGAAAAAAGGAGGCTTAATAAGGCTTCAAAGTTAGTCTAAATTTTATGGCACGGACACATTCAAAGGGGTCCCTTGACCTCTAACCTCAAGATATGTGAATGAAAACGGGTACCCACGAGTCTCCCTTAGGATAGTTACATGGAGTCTTATTTATGCAGTATAAATGTGTTATTTCTGCCTATTCTAAAAATGATGTGTTTGAAAACAAATCACAGTATGGCTTTTTTCTAAGGTGTTCCTCAAGGTCTTGGTGCCTTAATGTGGTAGTTTGGAGGATTATTCATAATTTTTAGCAATTCTCAATAGATAAAATATGGTTAAATTTAACACCACATCTGTTTAACAAATGGTATCAACCCAAAAACTGCTACAACAATGTATGTGACATAATAGAGCATGGGAATGACCATCATATACTTCATCATAATGTTCTAAACACTTAAACAGTTTATTTTAATGAATGAATGAATTAACGTTTATTTCCAATTTCTGACTCTTCATGTTCCCAGCTTTCAGATGATGTTCACCACTTCTATGTGACATCTACTGCTGACCTGCTATCGCCCCTTATAGCCCCCCCCCCCCCCCCCCTAACAAAGTCAAAAATGGGACTATTGTGGGAGGGTTAACTCGCTGCTCTCATGTTTACTGAGGGGTATATTTAGAATATTTAGGTATTTTTAAGTATGTTTTTAAGTATGTCGAACATAATAAGAGCCATGAAACTGCAGGAAATGACCCATCACAGTGGAATTGTCCTTTAAATAATTTGACGATGAACCTGAAAACACCCGATGGCCCTTAGAAATCACCTTTCTGAGTAGAGGAGCATTGGAAATGTTGGCAGCGGTCAGTTTAGTCCACTCAGTGCTGCTCGCTAAACAGAGGTGTAACATACAGTCGTGTGAATAGAACGAGGCACATTGTGTGAAGTCTGCATAGCTGTTTCAGTGTGAACAGAGCCTGTTTCTCTACCTTCATGTAAAGCTCCTTCAAAAGAGCATCATCAAGCTCGGAGTGAGTTTTTAGGGAGCCGACTGTCTCCTCTTCATTTCCCATCCTTCATTGCCACTCATAACCGTGGCCTGTCTGTGACATCACAGTGATGTCACAGTGGTGGACCTGACTAGGGGGCCTGGAATCACAGAGGGTTGAAGCAGCGGTGGATAAGGAGGAGAGCAGTGGGCGAGGCCCGATGACGAGATCGTCATACCTCTCGACCAACCATGAGCTTCCGCCAGCTCCTGCGGCAGGCTCTCGGCCAATCGCGTCAGCTGCTCCTCCCCCTGCCGTATGAGGTCATCAATGTGCCGCTGGCGAATCAGAAGGGAGGGCTTGGTGCTGACGAAGCGGCGGTAGTCCTGGAGCTGCGGTTCGGTGAGGTAGCCGGACAGGAAGGCGTGGACCACACGCTGCCGCCGGTCCAGGTTCTCCTTCAGCTCCCAGGCGTCTTCGGTTTGACTGAGCAGCAGAGAACGTTTGTGATGAAGGGAGTCCTGAACGGGACGGGACGACAAAATATTTATCAGCTTACACTCAATCTTAATACTTTAAGCTGTTCATGTCAACATCCAAATGCTATACACGGACTACAGCTGCACATTTCAAACAGAAGCAGTGTGACAGATGGGATGGCACAAAACAGGCATTTCCCTTGTGGGCATTTATAGAAAAGCACAGGTAAATGAATGATGGGTAAATTCCCATTAGCTGCTTCAGTTTCAGGATCCTGGTATTGTGCCTGCTCGCTCACTGTCACACTGTCATGGCTTAGCGGGACACTTGAATAAAAGAAGCCATTATTAATGTTATTATAACACCTTTGCTTTTCCTACATTTACAAATCAAAATGTTCATGACATTCATGTTCCTCAGAGGATGAATCCTAATGACTTTTCATCAAGTGGCAGCTGTTCACACCGGACCAATGACAGGATACTAGGGCTGTCAAAGTTAACACGATAAAAACACATCAACGCAAATTTGTTTTAACGCCACTGATTTCTTTAATAATGCAATCGATCTCTTAGAGGTTGTACCTGGCGTAGTTTTGAAGATTCTGGTATCATATGAAACAAGAAAACCTGACGAATCTGTCTATGGAAAACTGTCATGGCCATTTTCAAAGGGATCCCTTGACCTCTTGACCTCCATGTTATTTGAGCATACATTTTTGCTAAATGCAGTACCTGTGAGGGTTTCTGGACACTATTTGTTATTGTTTTGTGTTGTTAATTGATTTCTGATAACAAATACATACAAGACATGTTTTGAACAGATAAAAAATGCATGATTAATTTGCCATTAATCTTGATTAAATATTTGAATGGATTGACAGCCCTACAGGATACCTAATGACTGAGCTGAATGCTGACAGCTGAATATAAATATGTTACACTAAAATGGTTAGCATGTAAGATGTTAAATACACTCTTTCACACATAGTTCCTGGTAAATTGCTGGGATAATCTTTCAAGCACTGCTAGTGATTTTCACTATTCACACATGTACTACATTCAGGAACATTTCTGTTTTGTGCCTTTCGACCTTTAGCTATGGTGACGCTGGACTAGATGGGGCAAGGGACAGTCCAGCAGAGGGTGGTAAGGTAGCACTTATGGATGCCAACCACCATAGAACTTAACAGAAGAAGGCGGTATAAGTATTTATTATATTTATTTATCATTAGTGATAGCATCAGAGAATTGGCTACCATCTGGGGAGTTTTTGTTTTCAATAGCATTGCCGCAATAAATTTTATGAGCCACTTTGTAACTGAAATGTCATAATGCAGATCCACAATTCAAAGCATGACGTTCTTGTATAAATAAGCAATGTGTTCAGCATCACTCAAAGCAGATAATCCAACTAACACTGACAAAGTGGGGCTCTGGCTGAGGAACACAGAGTGTCTTAGTTTAGCATGACCTTTCCTCTGGCGCCACCTTCAAGACAAACATTTCTCTCCAGGATGTACAAATAGTGCTAACATGACTGTAACCGTTAATCTTATTTTGAAAGCTCAGATATATCTACCAATAAATAATACTGAGGTGTGTGGAAAGCAAAGTCCATCATTCAGGGTAACTACACTAAACCGATTTAAAGTCATTCTGATCATGAGGCAACTACCATAAAACTGCACCTCAACACTAGACAACTTCATTCACGCTATCTTTAGGTTGTCTGCTGACGTGAACGTTAGCAGGTAGTTACCACGACAGTCTGTCCCACCGCTGCCATCCAAACAACATGGCCTGAACAGTTTGTTTTCTGGACGCCTCTCCTGTTTTTTCCAATAGACATCCCTGATTTAAATGTTTATTCCCATAATACATTCTCAGCATTCTCTGCTTCTTTGCGTTGAAAGGAGCCAGTTGAGGTGGTTCGGGCATCTGGTAAGGATGCCTCCTGGGCGCCTCCCTAGGGAGGTGTTCCAGGCACGACCAGCTGGGAGGAGACCCCGGGGACGACCCAGGACTAGATGGAGAGATTATATCTCCACACTGGCCTGGGAACGCCTCGGGATCCCCCAGTCAGAGCTGGTTAATGTGGCCCGGGAAAGGGAAGTTTGGGGTCCCCTGCTGGATCTGTTGCCCCCGCGACCCGACCCCGGATAAGCGGTTGAAGATGAAGATGAAGATGAAGATGAAGACATTCTCAGCACTGTTACTGGATGTTGTTGCTGTTACACTCTTATTTTTGTTTTTTAAATGTTTTTATCCAGATGAACCTCCATAATGCTCTCAGAGCTCTCAATAATAACATGGGAGTAATATACAGGACTTAACTAAGGGACTGATGAAGAGTTATAATATCTAGACTACTTCATACTTTACAGACATAGATTTGCATTAGATCAAAAACACAAACAACCTGCAGTTATTAAAGTCACAGGAGAAGTTAAAGAGGACCGATTATGCTTTGTGCTTTTTCCCTTTCCTTTAATTGTGTTCTGTAGCCTTTTGTGCGTGTAAAAGGTCCGTGCCAAAGGGACAGAAAAACTGCTCCTGAACTGCCTGAAAGCTTGATTGAAGTCCTGCCATTTCTTCTGTAACATGGTGATGTCACCAAGTAACACATCTGCATGATAACTGCCTAGATGGTGGTTTGGCACACCCTTATACAAAGCTAGTTAGAGCAGAGCTGAGCAGAGTCCAAAGAGTTTGGATGACCAATCACAACAGTGGGCCAGCTGACCAATGAAAACACCCTCTGTCTGAAACGCTCTGTAGCTGCAGCACAGCTGGTAGAGAAAAGTGACATGTGAACATTAAAGCATATAAACATGTTTTAGTAGAAACCCAAAATACAAGTCTGCACCTGAAAATAAGCATAAGTGGTCCTCTTTAAACCATATTTGCCAACCCTCTAATTTTCCTGGGAGACTCCTGTTTTTCATTGCCCTCTCCCGGTTTCTTCCCAAGGTCACATTGCTCCCGTTATGACAAATTTTCACACATTTTTTCCTTTTTGTTATCTTAGCCTGTCTCTGGGAGTGTGTATAATCCCTACTGTTTCTACTAGGATGACAATAGAGTTACACCAACTGTGATTTCCCGGCAGAAGAGAGCAGTCTATAGTCGTGACACAGGGCAGTTTGAGCTCATGTCTAAGCTGCTCGCCACAGCGTGCAGCAACCAAAGTTGGGCTTTGCTCAATGCATCAAAAGCTGTTGTGGCGTGACGAGAGACATTGGAAATAACAGGTTTCAGGGCGCAGTGGTGCTGTTGTCACATTGTGTCTGAAAGGGCCTTAAGGTGGCTTGGGTTTGAATCTGGCCTGTGGCCCTTTCCACATGTTGCCGAAGCTATCCACTGTCTATCAATAAAGGATAACATGCCCCCAAAAAATCTAAAGTTGAACATAAAAATGCTGTTGCAGTGTACTTATTGTTTTCACTTTTTTAACCCATTAAGACCGGATGCTTCATTTGTGTTTCTACCTTTAAGACTGGATGTGACATGCACGTGTTTTAGACATTTTCAGTTCAGTAAGATAATGGCATATATTGACTACATATTACAGACCCATTTTTTGTATACTACCACTTAAGTTCTTGCATTGCAGCACATCGCTGTAAAATGGGTCAGAGTTTTTTAATGGTCATGTCTTTTAGGTCAAAGCCAATAAATTCTCATCAAAACCAAAAGCCTAAGCTGCCATTTTTTAATTTCATGTTTCTTTCTGCTACAGAGGTTGAGAAATAAAGGTTTTTGTGTAAACACTGATAATTCTGTCAAGTTTTTCAGAAATCCTCTGGATTTAGGAGGTTCTTTTCAAAAACAGCTGTGTGTGAGTGTTTTTTAGGCAGCCCCTCAGCTCTTAATGGGATAAAGTCACCAGAATACAGGAAACAAAGTCTCTGAAACTAAAATCTTTCTGGGGGAGGACAACTCCTCCTGCTTTGGTTTTGAAATCCTCCTTGTTTTGCAGGCCTCAAAGTTGGCAAGTATGCTTTAAACCCAGATGATACGAGTTGTGTTCAGACACAGCTACACATAGATGGGCAGGTAAACAGGCTCCAAGTACACAAAGTGTCAGACAGGTAGGTCCTGTCCTGTCTCACCCTCTCATCCGCTGCGTCCTCCTGCGTCAGCTCCTCTCTCTCCAGAGCAAGCAGAGATCTGTCAATCCTCGACAGCCGACTGCACAAAGACAGCAGCAGGTTCACGATCTTCTCCAGATCTCCTGCAAACATAACCGGGTCAGCATCTCAGTTTCAGACACACAGCAGGTACCAAAGACCCATCGGAGCTGTAGTCACAGACTATTAATAAAACAATCGTCGTTATACTGTTTTTGTTTTTTTAACAGATGTCATACCGATGAACATGCTGTACTTGTCCCTCTCGTTGGTTTTGAGGTGTTCCTGCACCAGTGTTTCAATGCTCGCCCCCAGCGCCTGGTGACGCCTGTGCTCCTCACACAGCGCCTCCTTCTCCTGCCGCAGAGCCGCCACGCTGCACCTCAGAGCCTCACACAGCTCCACCTGGTAAAACACAAGAATAGCCAGGTGTTTCACCTGCGTTACTGCTGTGATGTTTTAATGAAACCACTAGATATTTTTTAAATATTTATATTACCGTATTTTTTGCACTATAAGGCGCACTTAAAATCACCCAACTGTTTAACTGACACTTAACACTGATGATGAAGGATTTGATGGATTAATGGAAGAGGAATGAGCTGAAAAGTGAGTGTATTGTTTTGTATTTCTTGTGTTACAACTGAAAAATGTTGAGAGTTATTGAAGTTATTGAGTTATTAAATGAATTGAATAAAGTTTGACTTATCTGACCGTTTTCTTTCGCTTAATGCGCCTTATAATCCGATGCGAAAAATATGGTAAACAAAAGAAAGTTAAAGTTAACAATAATAATATTAATATAATTTAAGATATCACCAAGAAATCAGTGTTCACCTTCTTGGTGTTAAGGTCTTTCTCATCCTCGTCCAGATCCGTCTCCTTCCCTCGATCCGTCGCCATGATCTGAGCAGGATCGCAGACGCCATCTTGGATCCTAGGAAGGTAACAACGTTATTTAAAAACCTAGATTCAAATTTTATTTATTTTTCAAATCTTTTTTCAAACGTCATTTCCTTAAGATCTTTTCATTCATTTGATTGTTACACTGCTGCTGTTGCTGGCCAAGAAGAGACACTCGAAAACAAAGCAAAAACAAAGAAAAACAAGATAGGAAGCAACAGAAAAGGAAAGCAATGAATATTCAAAGAGCAAACTTTAAAGGGATGACTAACACAATAAAAGCAGAAAAAGCAAAATATAGAAATGAAGGTACAAACAAATGAATAGAAAAGGAACATACCCAGAAAGGTAATAAAAGGACAACTTAGGGATGGGCGATATAACCAAAATCTTCTATTACAATATACTGTAGGTCTTTTCATATCTTGATAATGAGATACAGTATATCATGATATAGCATGCTTGAATAAATAAATAGTCTATATGAAACCTCCTGTTTGAAATAAACTTTCAGAGTGCAAACTGAACATAACAATTTTAAGTGAAATTATAGAGCAAAAAGAAATAAATATAGTCCTAGCCTATATCACAATAGAAAAGAACGACATAGAAAAAGATGACATTTTTATATCGTTTTGATGATATATATCATCATACTACCCAGCCCGAGGACCACGATAGAAATAAAGTATGCTTTTTTTCCTGTCATTTATATGACATCTTGACTGGGTTTTTCTATTTACGGTTTAATGTTGTTTGGAGTTTGATTTCTTGAGTTTCCCTCAAGTACAATCTCTAACATGTCCACACTTTTTTGTAATTTTAAACATTTTAATATTAAGTCAATGAAATAAAATTAGGACGATTGACAGCTGCTCAGAGATGACAAGGCTCCAGCTTAGCTCTGATTGGTTGTTTTAGTCTGTGAAACGCTGCAGATGCCATTAGGAGTACTGGAGGACACCGGAGGACACACACTAGTCCAATCTGTTACAGCATCTCTGGCCACTAGATGTCAGCATCGTTCAGCTGTTTAGCCTTCTGTCTATCACACTGACATGTATCAGGTCAGTGTGGAAACCAGAAGAAGAACAAACATTCATCTCATAGAAACTGAAAGCCTTTAACCAGAGTGTCTTACAGCTATAACCAGTATTGTTTTGTATTAATCCATAGTTCTTATATGATCCTCTTTGTGGTGAACTTTAATGAGACAGTCACTGTGGTCCAACCACACTCCCTCCACACTCTGCTGTTGAGAAATGTTGATCAGGTTTGTCTGGTCTCTCCTGTCCTGGCTGACAAAGCCAATGCTCTGTCTACAGGAAATCATACTTCTACCTTCACATTACATTATCACTCTAGCCTGGTTCCAGACTGTCAGCAACTAAAATACACCTGGTGGTCTTTTCAATAACAACTGTTTCTGTGGCTGGAGAGGTAATCGATCAATTAGAGCCTAATAGGCAGGATTAAGAATGGGGACATCATCTTCCTACACAACTAGTTAGCTATCCAGTGACAACCAAAGTTGAACTTAATGCACCTGACCTGGCAACAAACCCACAGAGGTAAATACAGTTTGCTTCATCATCTCCATGGACCTGAAAATATGTGATTGATTGAAAGTTGTTGGAAATTCAGTGAGCGGACCCTCCTTGTCAGAAATGGCAACAGTAACAGAAGAAAACATCTGTTCAAACTTTCGAACTTGGAAACTTGAAACTTGCACATGGAGTGTAGCTGCGAGAATATGTTTTACTGAGGCCAAAGGTCAAAGCAAAAACACTACCTTCCTGCAGTTGCTTTAACTGACCTTGTATTGTAGGAAATGATGCCTCTAAATTGATGATTGTTTGCCTTTGTTTCAACAAGGAAACATTCCTTCCTGAACATCATGTTCATCAATAAACCAAAACACATTCAAGATGTCACTGACTTTAAAGGCTACAACATGCAGACACAGCAGAGATTTGTGATGTTCCTTGTCTGTGTCAGCAGCAGATAGGAGAAGAAACACAAACACAACAAGGATGACAAATGCTGGTTTACAGGAAGACTCCTTTCCCCACTGTTAAAGACTCTCTCTGCAATTTTAGTCATAAAAACACACTCTACATGAAGGTCCTCATCGTTATGTTACATAAAGCACTTTAAAGGAAATTCGATGTGATCCTCCTCCAGCATTAAACTACATCATCAATCTGTGATGTCAAGTGCATTGTACTGTTTTAATTCACTTTCTGTTTGAAATTCACAATCCAGCATTTCCCTGTTGTTCTTACTCACTAGGAGAAAACAGTGACAGCAGTATTAATCATCAGAGTTGGACGATTTTGAGTTTTCTCCTGTACATCTACATCGCAAACAAAACCTGCACAGTTAAACTAGTGTAAAGAGTATTTCACTGAAAATGCTGTTGAACTTCTATAATGTTTGTTTGCAGGGAAATAAATTTAAATATTGAAAGTTTTGTTGACGCTAAAACTCAATGTCTTGGTGCATTTAAAATATTGCTGAAAATGTTCAAGAATATTCAAAGACAAAACACATGACAGAATTACCTGTCATCCAATCGGCTACTGCCCCTGCGTTGCCATGGTGATTTACCAACCAATCTGCTGTTTGGAAAGATCTCCTCCATAAGCTCTACAGTCGATTTACCCCCCCATGTGTCCAGGAGGGGCACCAGAGACCTGTCCTGCAACACCTGGATACAATGAAAAAGGAAGCATCAAACGATGTACGACAACAAAGGTGTCAGATCTTACAATACAATACAATACTGTATAGTTGGTAAAGGTAGAGTGAAAACTAGGCACAGTGAGAAAGGTAGACTCAGAACTTAGTATATGACAAAGGTAGAGTCAAAATTTGGATATGACAAAGGTAGAGACAGAACTACAGTAGGTGGCTAGTAGGGGTGGGATGGGTCATAAAATTCACGGTTCGGTTCATATCACGGTTTGGGGTCACGGTTTTCGGTTTGGTTCGGTACATTTATGGTACAGCAAGCAGGCCAATTTCCAATTTCAGTTTAAACATGCTTTTAATTTATTTGGCAAAGTAAGTTAATAACTGTCTCGTCTTCACAACAGCAGGCTAACATAAGGAACAAAACACTTCTTCATTGTCAAATCTAATGCCTGGACTTCTTATCTAAAAGAAAAATGCCACTTTGTTATTTTAAAAGAATTAATAAATTAAAATAATTATAGGCTCAGGCCATCAACAAAAAAGTGCAGCATGAGCTCAGCCAGCACTAGAGCTTTTTAAACAACAGTAACATCTACTAGGCCAGCACCATATTGATATGACTTGTGATAAATGAACAAATACTGAAGTGTGCATATTAGCTATACTTATGTCAGCCTGGTTGTTTTTAAATTCAGAACCGGATTAGAAATGAATACTTAACATACATATAGGATACATGTTGTTTCTAGAGCAGCAACAGTCAAGTCAGAACTTGTTATACGACAAAGGTGGAGTCCAAACTAGGTACTACAACAAAGGTAGAGATAGCTCTAGGTACTACAACTGAGACTGAGACTGAGACTGGACAAGGTATGACGACAAAGGGAGAAGAATTAGGTACAACTAAATTATAGTTAGAACCAAGTATGATGACAATAAACTCAGAATTAGGTACGACACAAAAGGTAGTCAGAACGTGGAAAGACAACAAAAGCAGAGTCTAAACTATGTACAAAGACATAGATACTGTCAGAAGTAAGTACAAAGGCACCGGGAGAGTGAGGACTAGGTACACTCATCATGGTCTAAGGTAAGCCAAACAAAGGTGGACATGAAATATGTATGACACCAATGGTAGAGTCAGAACTAGGTAAGGTAAACTCTGTTCAAATTAACTGCTGACTCCAGGTACCTACCAGCTGCCGGGCCAGTGCCTCCACTCGTAGCTCTTCGGGTGTCTTTTCCCTCTTGGGTAGGGGCTGGTACTCAAGACTTAGGTTGTCCTCGGTAGCGGTGGATATGATGGTGGGTGTGATGGTGGAGGGCTGTGGCTTCATGGAAGGAAGGAGGATGGGTACAGGTGAAGGAAAGACGTAGGAGGAAGGGGACACCGGAGGGGAGTGGACGGATAACGTCCTGGTGGGAATGATGGAGTTGTTTATGAACTCCATGCTAGGACTGTAGAAAACAAAGAAATGGAAGAAGAGTAAGAGCTAGTGGAAACCTCAAAAGAGGTCCATAATGATCATATTTCAATTCAGGTTTAAATGTGAAAGTGTTGTACAACAAACCTTTTCACAGTCTGGAGTCCAGCTTCCTGCTCCAAGTCAAGGGGAGGGGGAGGGGGAGGGAGAGGAGGAGGCGGAGGGAAGTCCTCCAAGATGCTTGTCTCTTTGATTGGTGGAGGAGGTGATGGAGAAGCAGGATTTTCGAGGAAGACCTCATCATAGGCCTCCAGCGATAGGCCTGTAGAGGTTTCTACTGGTTGCTGCTGGTCAATGGAGCTGAAGAGACTGGACTCGGAGATTCGCAGAGAGGACAAGTGCTGGGGAATGGACGGATGGGACGACGGGGGAGGAGATGATCTGATGCTTTCACTGTCCTTCCTGTTTGGTGGGGATGAAAGCTGGAAGTGGGGCAGGGGTGTTGGGGTCACTGGCGAAACTCGTTTGCCATTTTCTGGAGAATACACTCTTATCATCTCTAAACTGAGGGCTCTCCCTCTATTCATGTCCGTTGCAGTGTCTTCTAATATGCTGGCGTCGCTATAACTGCGTCTTGCCTGTCTGTCCGTCACCAGGGTTTCAAAGTAGCCAGTAGTGTTACCGCCATCGGCATCACCTGTGCTGGGCTGTAGGATGCCTGGGAAGGTGATGGCGTCCAGGTTGGCCTGACTCAGCCTCTCGCTAGCATGCCACTCAGCAGCGACTCTGTCCTGAGTCCCAGGTGGAGAGAGGGGGCAGGGCAGGCCAACGGAAGCAGCCAAGGTGGAAGCGCTGGGGCCTCGCTGCCGCTCGCTGTTCCTCTGTCGCTCCCGACGAGTGACGGGAGTGTGGACGGAGCCTGGGTCTATGACCAGACCACAAGGAAGGGTCAGAGAGGAGTCACGGTGCTCTGAGATTTAATTATAATGTACCCATGATTCAAGAATGATTCATGGGTATAACAAGTACAAACTACCAGTGACCTACGACCAATCCCAGATAATGAAAGTTTGACCCCAGACTAGGCAAAACATCAAATTTCAAACCTTTCTGTGTATAGCCTAATGTGATTCTCATTTGAACATTAAATCTTCTCAGTTTCAGTACTTCAGTACTTTTTCTCTCAGCTTTTCTTTTAGCAATAAATCCCTGTAAGCAAATACATTAGGGTGCTTTTATTTATTTATAATTGTCGTCCTTAATGGGCCACTCCTTTCATCACCAGCTGGTGATTAATCACATGAAAAAGCCAGATAAGGAAAAATAATATCTTTGGTTGAAGTGACCTAGTCTGCACATGCTTTCTTTCAAGGAGTTGAGAGGAGGCCTCAAGCTTGATAACTATACAGTGTAGTGAACATTTTAGTTTTTCATTTTGCTCACCTTGTGAAGGTCCTGCAGGCTGGACGGGGTTCAGACTATTTTGGGAGTGTTGAGGAGTCACGAGTCCGCCTGATAGCTGGACTTCCGCAGGTCTGAGAGACAGATAAAGAAAGAATTAAAGAAAGGAAAGAACGCATCAACAATGTTCAGTTTAAGTCGTGGCTGGGTCAGAGAGAAGTACATTTAACTTCATTTACCTATTATACTCTATATGCCTGATATATTATGGTCACTTTTAATTATGTACTGTGTTACTGTATAAGTTAAGACAAATATTATACAATAAAAACAAAAAAATATTCAGGAAAACTGATAAATTTTGATGATATTGTTATGTAATTATCATTTTGTGGATAATGGAGAAAGAAACTGATTCCTTCTCCCCAGAGGATGACCCCTTTATATTTCAGTGGCCTTTCCTCTTGCCTTCACCAGGACAGACTTCGGCTTTAACAATAGCTAAACTATCAGTATGCTGTTTCTACTGTCCAACACTCTTTACTGACTTTACGCTGTCTGGATGGAAAAAAAAAAGTAAAAAAAACTGATGGATGATTTAGGAAATTACCAAGAGAAACGTAAGTGTAGTTTGTAGTTAAAACAGAGTGTTATGGGCCTTCCTAAATGTTCGGTATTTGCTCACAGTGATCTTTCCTGATCTTATGGGCTGATTGTTAAGGTCAGCGCTCAGTAACCAGCAGTGGTGCATTCATGTTCCTGGTTATATTCAGACACCAGGCAGATCTGTGTAAACACACACAGAAAATTCCTGAAGTGACCTCCGACCTTCACATTTTGAGAGCAAACATATTTAAGAGTTTTAAGTGAATAAATCCCTGCGGACCGGCGTTGGCGTTTTGTTTATTTTTCTGTCTGTGTGCCAGGGAGTTTTCTGCTTCCTGAAATTCCTCAGTTCCTCCCTTCTTTGACTCCTCTTCATCACTCCTCCTATTTCCATTGAACTCTTTCACTCCTCTTAACTCCTTCACTCTTTCCTGCATTTGAACCCTTAACTCCTTTCCTACCTTCCTCTGTCCTCCCCATCTTCTCTTCATTTCATACTTAGGGATACTCCCTCCTTCATCCCCAGGGGTTTTCATAAAGTCTCTTGTAAAGCTTTCTTGAATTCAATTTCAGACTTTCTCTTTTTCTTACCTCCTTCCCTTTTCCCTCCTTGCTGTTTCACCCTCTACATCCCATTTCTTCTTTACCTCCCACATGTTGTTCTCCCTCTTCTCCTTCCCTCTCACCTCCTCCCTCACTCTCTCCATCCCTCATCTTCTTCCTCCATTTCTTGTCCTCATTTACCGACACTACCTATTTTTTACCTCCTTCCCTCCTTCTTCCTCCCTCTTCCACATCCCTTCCCATACTTCCATCCTATCCCTCTTCTCTTTTTTCCTCCTCTGTACATCCCCTTCTTTTCCTCTCATTCCTTCCTTCCTCTCTCTCCGTGGTGCCAGCAGCCGGGCACATGGACTCATAAGGCCACAGCTGGTTTTAAAATAGCAAAGAGCCTAAAGCACACACACACTCTGGCTGACTGTTAACAGCCTATTATGGAAGAGAGCTAAAATATCAGCGCAGAAACAATGTGAATTCCCATGATCCCTTAGTTCTTCAGCCGTCTGACATTTTGCTCAAACTCAACTTATTTGCGATTCATTTTGTAAACAGAACGACACAAATGAATCATGACAGAGAGAAGATCTGTGAGAAAAGATGATGACGCTCAACTGAAGAGGTTTTCAGTGTTGGGGACTGTGGGAACCCACAGCGAAAAAGCTGCTTTGGGATTTGAGCCATTAGCTGTTTGGTCACACAATCACATTGTTTGGAAGGAGACGTGAAATACCTGTCCTCAGCCAGCGAGCGGCGTCCGGGTTTAGAGACGAAGACCTCAAACATCCTGACGTCACCTGGCGGGAAATCCTGAAACACACACAGATAAAGTATAAGAGGATTCCCTTACTTTTGTTTATCCTCTCCTTATGGAGTCACATTGTATCATATTTCATATGATTTATCATCCACATCATTGTGAATCTCCCAGCTGGGGATCAGTAAATTTTGATCTTATCTTATTACATTGTGACTAGGGCTGTCAAAGTTAATGTGATAATAACATGTTAACGCAAATTATTTTTAATGCCGCATTTAACGCATTAACACAACTTGCTTTTAGATTGCCTCAATTTTAAATCTAGAGTGAAAATGCCGACATCATATGAAACTAGAAAACCTAAGGAATCCATTGGTACCAACCATGTCATACTAACTTGTTGGGAAAGAGGCTAAACAACGCTCCAAACTTGCGCTAAATTTTAGCAAAGAAAAATTGCCATGGCCATTTTCAAAGGGGTCCCTTGACCTCTGACCTCAAGATATATGAGTGGAAATGGGTTCTGTGGGTAACCACGAGTCTCCCCTTTACAGACATGCCCACTTCATGATAACTGCTTGTAGTCTGGGGCAAGTCATAGACAAGTCAGCACACTGACACACTGACAGCTGCTGTTGCCTGTTGGGCTGCAGTTTTTGCCTCGCTTTTCTTGTGCTAGTTGGATCGCTGGTATCATTTTTGTTCATTCACGCTGGACATGCCAGAGAGGAGGAGGAGAGGAATGGAAGCAATAACCACATTTGCTGCTTTGTACAGGTTGTGTACTGACTTGTGTTCTGACTGTAGGATCAGCAGTCACATGTCTGTCTAAAGACTTTATCACACAATTAAAACAATTTGCTGGTGTGTTCAGGGACATTTCTCATTCTTTGCCAGCTGCTTAACTTAAAAACATCAACGCTGTAAAAGCAGGAATGTAGGACCCTGCAGTGCGTAAAGTAAGAGGACGGAGTGTCTGTCTGGAGTGTAATGATGTTTACGTGACACCGCCTGCTCTGATCACTGACGGAGATAAAAGCCAAACCCTACATCCATCATCTTTTGCTGCATTCCTTTAAGAGCTCCGTAGATGTGTGTATGATGGATGTATGTGTGTGTTATCTTTGCTGTCATCCACATCGGACAGCGCCCAGCCACCGTCTCCGGCTCTCTGGCACCTCACAGGAAACTCTGAGGACTCTGGGTATTTCCTGTGTGACTCAGGGCCAAACGTCCCTTGATGGCAAAATGTCGTCAAATGAGTGGTAATGAGAGAGGGCCATGAATGTCTGTGTGAGATTTCATGTCAAATATAAAATTGATAAGATGAATGGCGAGATGTCATTTTTACACTGGCATTGTAAGAAGCAAAAAGGATGGATTTCCTGGCTAATTGTCTGCACACATTACCAGCGACCACCTAAAGGTCTCATCACATCAAGATGCGGCGCTACAGATGCGGCGGCTTCAATAACAGCTTAGCAAAGCAAAGCAGCGGTGCGCCTGTGGAGCGGGGCTGTGTGCTTTCAACCGGGCAATAAATTGAGATTAACAGGAAAATCTGGTCTCTCTCACTCTTGTAAAGACATGATCACTTCGCAAGATATGACTTCCTCCTTCCCTCTCACATGCTCTGTAACTTTCTCACAGTCCAACAGCTAACTAACTAACTAGCCCAGTTACATCTACAGGCATCAAAACAGGAAGGAAGTGGTAAAGTAGTAAAGCCTGCATTTTGCATGATTTGATTGGCTGCCTGGGGCAAGTTTGAAATTGGCTTTGCTGGTGATGCGTTTCTAGCTGCGCGCCTCAGTGTGATCAGCACCTATTAATAATTATTGAAGTGAAAACTGTATATTATTTGATAAAACCCATGTTGACAAACTGCATAATTTGCAGTTGAAAAAGGTAATAAATCGCAGTATATACTTACGACAAAACTCAACATTGCAAAATGTTTAAAATCACAAAAAGATTGTATCGTGACTTAAGTATTGTGATATTGTATCGTGGGGCCTCATCTTCTCCATTAATTTCTTCATATAGATTTTTTTCCTGCTAACTTGCACCTTGCAACCAAATTACTGCAAAATAACAAAAAAGATGCAAATGATTGAAACAAAATGTTTCAGATAAACCTGAGTGAATTCAGTCATTTTGGGCAGCAATAATATCAGCTAAAATGTGATCTGCTGGTACCTGGTTTAGTCTCTCTACTATGGGAGTGGAGCGGGAGCGGAAGTGTTGAGGAGTTACTGGTTTCTCCTCGGATCTCCCCAGGAGATTTTCAGCAGAAGCCGACTTCCCTGAGCCCTGAGCTGACCCTGCCCTCTGCAGAGCCCCGTTGAGCTGCGTGGACAGTCCCAGGTT
Organism: Pterois miles; assembly: GCA_947000775.1. Taxonomy (NCBI): domain Eukaryota; kingdom Metazoa; phylum Chordata; class Actinopteri; order Perciformes; family Scorpaenidae; genus Pterois; species Pterois miles. Next base: position 2,514,411 of record CAMQGK010000201.1, on the reverse strand, counting down.
GAGTTTAGTCTCTGCAGTCAGCTGCTGGGGGTCCAGGCCCAGGTCTCTGCTGGAGGACTGACTTTGTCTGCTGAACCCTACTTCATGGGTGGTATCCTGGAGGATCTGGGTCTTGGGCTCGGGAAGGGAGCCAAAAGGAGCGCTGGGAGTAGAAACCAGGAAGGACAATTAAATGGATAATAATGATAATAAAGGAGAATTAAATGAATAATACAATAATTCAACTTTAAATTAAAATGTAAATGTAAGTTATTTGTGGCGCTCATTAATTTTCATACCAAATTTCATGACAATCCATCCAATAGTTGTTAAGACATTTCACTCAAAGCCACAAAAGTTATGTCACTGGATAAGTGAAAACTTTGAACTGCTGATCCACTGGGAACAATAAATGTTTTTACAAATTTTTTGGCAATCCGTGTTGTTGAGATATTTTGTTCCGGACTGAAGTAGTAGACCAGCCAACTGCTATGGCTAAAAATCAGTGTTAGATGCAGCCAGTGTCTGGTTTTGGTTACCCAGGAGGTGGGTGCACCGGAGCCCTCGGAATGGTCACCCTGCCCGGGTAGTAGAGGTTGGACTGGAGGCTCCGCAGGTCGGCTCCAGGAGGGAGGGTGGAGCACAGACGGCTGTCTCCGGAGGAGAAGCTTCGGTCTGTGCCAGAGTCCTGGAGGGAGAACAGGCTGGAGGTGGAGGAGATGCTGAAGGTGTCTGAGTGACAGGAGGAGACTGGAGAGAGGGGAAAAAGAGGGAAGAAGGGGAAGAACAAAAAATAGGAAGAAAGGAGGAATGTGATTAATACATCTGTTCCACTCAATCAGATCATCTATCAATGAAATATTTAATTTACCTTCCATTTATCCTTCATCCACCTATTAAACCATCACCCTTCACTCATCCCTCTACCCACCTGCATAGTTGCTGTTTTCAGGCTGATAAGCACTACTGGGCCTCGGCCCACTCCTCTCTCCTCCCTTGTCTCGTTTCACGCTTCTCTTCCTCTCCACGTAATCGGCCAGAGCGTCATGCTGAAGCTGTCGCAAGTCGGGCCTTGATGTGGCATTTGGCAGGGCCCCGCCTCCAACACGACTTGCCACAAGCTCGAACATCTTCCGCCGGTCTGCCACGCTGGTCTCTGACAGACAGGGAGATCAATGTCAATGCCCACGGTCAGCCACATACACAGTCTAGATGTTTCTGATTTGCCAGATACCCAACGATCACAATACTGACATTCCTATCAAGCCAATTTATTTTGGGAGCAGCCTCCAGGCCTAACGTATTTGTGTGATGTATTGCCTTCCATTTAAATATAAAAAATGGCCTTGGTTCTCCTGAGGGCAGGGCAGTCGTTGCAGTAGTCCCAATACCACTGCTGGAACAAAGCCCCAGATTCTCCATATATATTTTAACGCTGTCAAAGTTTACACAATAATAACATGTTAATGCAAATTCATTTTAATGCCACTAATTTCTTTAGCGCATTAACACCTGTGATCTTTCGGGGGTTGTAGAGGGCTCGGTTTTAAAGCTAGATTGAAGATACTGGTACCATATGAAACTAGAAAACCTAAGGAATCCATAGATGGCAACCATGTTATACTACAAGTAAAGGAGGCTAAATAACACTCCAAAATTTCACCAAATTTTGGCAAGGAAAAACTGGCATGGCCATTTTCGAAGGGTCCCTTGACCTCTGACCTCAAGATATGTGAATGCAAATGGGTTTGATGGGTACCTACAAATTTACCCTTTATAGACATGCTCACTTTATAATTGATTTAAGCATATTTTTATGTTAAATGCAGTACCTGTGAGGCTTTTTGGACAATATTTGTCATTGCTTTATGTTGTTAATTGATTTCCAATAATGAATATATACAGTACATACATTTGAGTAAAGCAAGCAAAAACTCTTTAATACTTTAATAATAATAAGATCTTGTGACAGGTATTGTGAGAGTTATGGAGGGTACAGGTCCACAGCTGTTTTTATATCTGTATTTTCTAAAGGTTATTTACCTCCTCCACGCCTGAAGAGGGCAGTAGTCTCTGCATCCGATACCCCGACCTCGTTCATATTCTCTGGCTCTGAGTATGATCGTTTCTTCTGGTCTACTGTCAGACGTTTGCGTCCACAGATCCGCATCAGAGCAGGAGGTCCAACCGGCGGGACACTGGGGAGGGCTGGGGGGCTCGGGCCTCGAGTCTCGGGGCTGACCACATGCCGCTCCTTTGGGGTGTGAAGGGAAGTGACCGGTGGTGGTGACTGTGGTGTGATGATGATGCCCTGAGGTTTGGGCATGGTTTTTGGGCCTTTTTTCTCAGGGGAATGGTGCTTGGTGGAGACAAGTGGAGGCTGATGGCTGCTGGAGGAGGAGAAGGTAGGAGGAGCTGCAGGCGGATGAGAGCTGATCGAGGAGCTGAGGTCTCTTCGTCTGAAGGAGGTGGACCGAAGGACCTTAGATTGGGCATCTTTCAAAGAGTCCCTGTAAGATCTGAAAAGAGACAAGATTGAATTGTCTGACCTGCTGGATGAATCTGACCTGTTGGAGGACTCCGACCTGTGTGAGAACACTGACTTGCAGAAGGACTCTGATTTGCTGAAAGACTCTGGCCTGCTGAAAAAGTCTGACCTGAGTAGGGCCTCTGACTTGCAGAAGGACCCTGACCTGTATGAGGGTGCTGACTCGCAGAATGATCTGTTGGAAGACTCTGACCTGTTGAAGGACGTGTCCTGCATGGAGCCCAGCATCTCTTGGATGTCCTGTGCCCTGGGATAGTCTTTCCTGCTGTCTCCCTCCCTGGATTCGTCCAGTTGGAAGGTGCTGCGGCTCCTCTGGAGGGCTAAACTGGGATCGGCTGGGGTCCTGAACACCACACAGACATTTACTGCTTTTTGACAGGGAGTGAAGTCCATTAAATGTGACTCAGTTTGACTGTAGTCAATCTGAAAGGATATGCTGCAATACCTGGAACAAATGTGTAGTAACAATTTGGACCAAAATAAAAAATAAAATGTGGCCATATAGGCTGGGATATTAAGAAATGCAGTTGCTATAATACCAACATTTATTTGCATACTATTTTTTTTAGTTATTTAGTTTTATGTGTTGTTTTATCAATTATCCACAGCCTTTATACCTGTATTTCATGTGCTCGCTGCTGCCTCCTCTGTAGCTCATGGTCCTGTGGGCACTGGCCCGGCTGGTGCTTCTCTTCAGCATGTTTCTGAGGTCCTCTGCTCCACACGGGGTGCTGTGGCCTTTCTCGCTCATCTAATTCAGAATTGGAAAACACAATGTAGTGAAGCAGTATTTTCAAATTTAGGAGGAAGGTTCGGGATGATACAAATCTTGTTTGGTATGTCAAAATATCCATAAAATTGCAAACCATAATTCACTGTGTGCTTCGAAAACTTTCTTAATTTAATCAGCAAAAGAAAACATGGTGACCAAACAATGCTTGGTTTGAGTTACCCTCACATGGGTGGCTTTGTCTGGTGCGTTGATACTGCTGAGACTGCGCTGCTTTCCAGTGCGTTCCCGACGCTCAAAACGACTGACCTTCTCCAGGACGGAGAGGCTGCGGACAGGTCCCTGGTTGCCATCACCAAAGCTACTGTTGTCGTGGCCACTGGCGACGCTGTTGGGGCTAGCGCATTGCTGCACCTCGGCGAGGGCGATCTCCAGACGCGTCAGTGGGTGTTCTCTGTCTTTGTCCCCCTCTCTGTGGTCCCAGTGCTGGTGCTGCAGGGCTGCTGAATCGCTGACATGACTGGGAGGAGGCTGGGAGGTGGAGGGATGTGGAGCCTGAGGCTGAGGGTGAACAGGTAAGTGGGTAGGGGGCACTTGTCCCTGGGGGAGCCTGGAGGATGCCACTGGCTCTGAATGAATGCTGGTCTGGTCCAATGATCTGAAGGGAGGGGGGAGGAGAAAATTGAGGACAAGAAGTAAGTAAGGAATGAAGAATCACCTGACTTCTCCTGATGCATACAGTAGATCCAAACATTATATGCCTTTATATATGAAATTTTGTTATTTGGCAAAACAGCACAAGTTTGTGTTGCTGTGGATGTGTCTGGTCGCTTGGACCAGTCGCATAATGTTAATGTCAAACCAATATTCTCTCCAGTTGTTTCAGATTTGATTGGCTATCATCGTTTGACCAGTCTCAGCATTTTCTAGCAAATGCATTGGTTCGGCACTAGGTTGTCTGGAGCCTTCCAGCAACCGATGAGGCTCTTTGAAACACATCTCTTGTTTTCTGCACAGCTATTGTCATCCAAAATAACAGATATGTCTATGCTGTCTTGGACACAAATGTAAATGTATCATGTAACATGTAAAACAAGTTCAAAATTCAAAAACTGGAGTGGCTGTCACAATTCTTTACCATGCTTTTGTTTTCTGCAAAAAATGGTTGGCCTGGATCCTCCTTTGGACCACAGTGATGCAAACTGACCAGCAGGAGGATCCTGGCCTGCTAAAGGATTTTAATCAGCAGATGACTGATCTATGAAGGACTCTTCCTTGAGTTAGTCAAGTTAAGTTTATTTCTGTAGCCTAACATCACAAACAATATCTCCAGTGGTAAATACATGCTCACAACAAGGTCTCTATGAAGCAGAGGAAAGCCACAGAGCAGGCAGTAACTCTAGAGCTGAGAGCCTCACAAAGCCTACTGAAAATTACCTTTAGCCCCCTTGATGCAAAACAAACCCATTAACTAAATTATTCACCCTCATTTACAATTTTTGAGCTGTTTTGGTGGAGCTGCTGACTGCATCTCAAAGGAGGTTTACAAAGAATCAGAAATCTCAAAAATGCTGCGAAGTCAAAATCAGAAATGATTTCAACATGTGAATTCACATATCCCTCCATACTGTACCTCCTCCTGTCTCCCCTGGACTGGACAGGTAGGCAAGGGTCCCTCCACTCTTGTGAGGACGGGGGCCTGAGTCCAGAAGTGTTGGAAATGTGGAAATCCTGGTTCTGTTCCTGGAACACTTGGCTGTTGGGTTTCTGGCTTGTATGAATATGGGGCACTTGGAAGCTCTGACCGTGAGGTCCTTGGTGGTTTGGGGGCCTTTGGGCCCCTGCTTGGCCCTCTGATCCCTCTCCAGCAGTTTTCAAGTAGGGTCTGTAGAGTTCAGAGTTAGACTCTTCCTGTTGAGGCCTGATAAAAGTAGAGACTGAGTTAGCTTTAAAGGGCCATTATGTACTATTTTTACGACTCTGTAACACGAAATGAGAGTAATGCTAGAATCAAATACACAATATCAGCTGCGTCATAATGGAGCAAAACCAACTTCAAATTTAGGATGCCCCCAACGTCTTGACAATTAGACTAGCATGAACCTATGCCTATAACTCTTGGGAACAACTAACTATAGTTACAAACTTTTTGTGGCTACTGGTAGCAAAATATCAGCATGAAATCACCTGTCTGCCTCGTGTGCTTGAGTCCTGAGCTGTGTAGAGGCAGATGTTGAAGACGAGCAATAGGGGTATAGTGAAGAAGAAATGTTGTTTTGGTATCCGTTTTCTGTCGCTGACATCCTTCCATCCCTCCGCCTCTCTGTCGCTCCTTCCTCTCTCCCTCCGACGACCTGCTGCTGCTGTCGGCTGCTCTCCTTGGCCAGAGCGGGGTAGACTCCTGAGGAGCCTGGCCCTTGGCTGGCGCTGGGCATCTGTGCGTAGTGGGGCTCAAGCTGGGGGACGGGGTACACACCTGTGGGCAGAATTAATCGTCCAGACTGGGCGATGGGGCCTGCAGGTCCGGAGGAGGGTCCAGTAGGAGAAGCGGGCTGGGGAAAGCTGCCACCCTGCCGGGGCTTTGTTGTGGGACTGCTCTCTGGACTCTTCTCTATCACTGTGTGGAGCTGACCCTCAGCGCTGTACAAGCCTTTAGCTGGAACCACAGTAATGATGGCAGTGTTTGTTAGAGTAGTGAGCAGAATTAAATGGTATATTTAGATCCTTAAAATTAGAAGAATCATGGAGACAGAGTATTAATATAATATACCTGCACTTGAGGCCACCGGGCCACTGGAGTGATGCCAGGAACCTTTATGCAGAGACCTGAATAAAATACATTAGATTAAATAACATGTGATTGACATTTAATTTTACACATGTATATCAACAACAATGTCTTTGCCACATGGGATCATACTATACCTTACTATTTCATATTTTACATTTTTGTGCAGTACTGTGTTGTATTGTGTTGGATCAAAGTGGATGGTATCATAGCGCATTGTATGGTATAACAGAATTGTGTTTAATTGAATTACAGCATTGTGTAGCATGTTGTATCAACCGTATCATTTCTTAGCACAGCATGCTGTACCATAGCATATTGTATTGTTGCATTATGTATCATATCAATTTCTAGTATATGTTTTCGTATCATAGCGTATTGTGTCACATCGTATCATATCGTATTGTTAGCATAGTCTGTATACTGAATATAAAGTGGGCGTAGTCACTCTGACAAAACACATTGGTTTGTGGACTGCTGTTTTGAAGCCTTGAGTTTGGCATTTTGGCCATCGCCATTTTGTTTTTTTGCAACCAGAAGTGACATGAGGGTGGAGCTAAGTACAACCGAATGCTGAATAAGACATTTTAGGTGATCAAAAAGTTAAAATATTAACTTTGATGAAGGAAAAACACACAGTGAAAGGGTTAAAGTTCTAAGACAAAAACAAGGACAACACCCAGGCTGCCTAATGCCATGGTAGCGACCTGTCAATCACAAGGTAGCCATGACCTAAAGTACATGCTGCTTTATGGTCGATTTACCTCTAAAGGGGACCATAATTTAATAAATGAACATCATGCTGTATTGAAGAAGACGAGAAACTAGCGATTAAGACAAAAACTGATGTTTACAATGTTTCACGAGATAATAAATCAAAAGAGAAGTAGGGCAGGTTTTTCATTGACTTCTATACAGTCTGACTTAATTTTGCAACCAGAGGAGTCGCCCCCTGCTGGCTATTAGAAAGAATGCAGGCTCAAGGCACTTCCATATTGGCTTCACGCCTCAGTCCCCAGAGCTGCCCACTGACATACAGACTGGAGGAGCCGGGGATCAAACCTCTGATCATCCAATTAGTGGATAACCCACTCTGTCTCTGACACAGCTGCCTCCATCAATCAATACTCGAACCCTACTCACCGCAGTGACCGGGCGTGCTCCAGACTGGACCACGAATTTGGTCTCTCGTGGTTCCTGATGGCCGCATAGCTGTCACTGCGCCTCGGTGGAGCCGGGGCCCCTTTCAGGCTCTCATAGGAACTGCGGCTGGCTGCCGGGCCCCATATTGGACCCACACTGTGTCTGTTTGATGCTGGTGCTCCACCGCTACTGCTGCCGCTACTGCTGCTGCTGCCACTGCTGCTGCCACGGTAACAGACACCACCCACTGGACCTTGAACCAATAGTACAAAGAAAAACGAGGATGTCATCATGTCAAATTTACGTTACCCAAAAACCACGCCTGAAGCAGAAAGTTCACCTTGCAGATCTCGGCTTAGCCCCGGCCTCGACCCTCCCCCGCCTCTGGAATCGCTGTTTCGTAGCGAGGCGGCTGAGGTGGAGCTCAGCTCGTGCTCTTGAGACAGACCCTGTTGGGCGTCATAAACCGTCCGGACGTAACATATGTCAGCCTGCTGCATTTCTCCACTTCCTCTTTCTCTCTGAGGGACGGTCTCCAGCGAGTAGGAGCGCTCTGGGCTGAAGGAGGGGTTAGAGGCGAGGTACTCTGGGATACTGGAGCTGGTGGAGAAGGACGAGTAGGCAGAGTCTCGTTTGCTGTGGAGGTGGTCGATGCTGTTGGAGGACCTGGAACATGACAACATTTCACTTGAAATCATGACACTGAGATATTTACAGCTGTGAAGGACACACCCCATCATATGGCAAATCAAGCTGTGCAGTAGCATTAGAAAATAAAGGGTTTGTGTGTTATTGTGCAGAAATTTCAAAGAAGTCATTTGCTAATTATTTCCAGCAGAAACAAAACATATCAATTAATGTTGTATTATTTACCTGGAAATGTATTAAATGAATTGCCAGCCATTAGGAAATAACATGAAAAGCTTGAGACCAGCTCAACTTGTAGTGCGTCACACCCATCATGCTACAACAAGTGTTGGGCGCCAGTTTGTAGGTTCATGCCTCCGGCTTCTATTGACTTGTAGAATGTTGCTCGTAGTGTGAACTCAGCTTAAGGTACTGTCAACTTTTGTTAATGTAAAACCGAAAAAGAGTGAATTGTGTAGAGCTGTAAATGTGTCAAAAATGACTGATTCATCATACTAAATCATCAGGCATCGTAATAAATAAGGCTCCTATGCTCATTAATTCTCTTTTGATGAAACAAAGCTAGCCGTTTTCACCTTCTTCCAGACTACACACAACCTGAACCTGCCTCTACCTGAGCCGCTTTTGACAGTAGCTGAGGTGTTTGTCTGAATCTGTATGAACCTGGCAGAGGACAGCTGGTGGCAGGACGAGTAGGCTGGGTGGGGTCCGCTGTGGGTGTGGTGGTGCTGAGTTCCGGAGCGAAGCTGGGAGGACTGAGGAGGGTCCAGGCTCTCCATGCTGCCCCTAGAGCTGTACTGGTCCGGACTCTTTCTCAGGTAGCCGCTGCCAGAGTCAAACCCGCCGGACAGGTCAGTGGTCGAGGCACTGGAGACAGAGACAGAATTATTCATCAGACATGCTTTAGTAACAGAAATGTGGCTAAATCACCGTACAGACTTAGTAAACTTAGACACAGTAGTGCTTTAACCTTAAAGCTGACATCAGCATACTAACATGCCATCGCTGACAATGCTACATGCTGATGTTTAGCAGGTAATAATTACGGTATTCTAGGCCTGTCATGCTTAACACGATAATAACATGTTAGCATAAATTACTTTTAATGTCACTAATTTCTTTAATGCATCTGTCAGAGGTTGTTACAGGCTCAAACAGAAAAGCTAAAGTAAAAAAACTAGCATCTTATGAAACTAGAAAACCTAAGGAATCCATTGGTACCAACCATGTCATAGCCCACTAGCTTAAATAACTACGTTAAATAACACTCCAAACTTATGCTAAATTTTGGCAGGGAAAAACTGGCATGGCCATTTTTAAAGGGGTCCCTTGACCTCTGACCTCAAGATATGTGAATGAAAATGGGTTCTATGGGTATCCACGAATCTCCCCGTTACAGACATGCCCACTTCTGCAGTTTTGGGGCAAGTCATAGGGTTTCTGGACAACATTTCCAGTAATAAATATATACATACATTTGCAGAAAGCAAGCATATTTGTCCACTCCCATGTTGATAAGAATATTAAATATTTGACAAATTGTCCTTTAAGGTACATTTTGAACAGATAAAAATGTGTGATTTATTTGCATTTAATCACAATTAACTATGCACAATCATGCGATTAATTGTGATTAAATATTTTAATCAACTGACGGCCCTATACAGGCATGTTAGCATGATAACATCTCCTAATTATCACTAAACACATAGTACCTTTGAGGCTGATGAGAATGACAACACATTAAGTTCTCAATTAATTCCTATGCATGTTAAGGGTTTTGCTAGATAATTCATATCTTTATGCACGCAGATGGCAATGAATGAAATAGAGACGGAGGTCTGATTATTGTTGTGGTCGCATGTTTTGTTGTTTTTCGTCTCTAAAATTTACTTGTATAGACTGATCCGATATGAGAAGAATCTCTTCAACAACTTCAAACTGGCTCACTCAGTGTTTCCTGGTTTATTAAGCTAGTTTTATTTTCTTTGTGCGTAAGGGATGATAATTAGTTCATCAATTTAATTTAGTGCTTTTTATGGCAAAACAAGATGTGCAATGCCTATATATATTTCACCTTGTACTACTGCCGTCTTTACATTAATGTGACAATATACAATTCAAACTGTTGTGCCATGTTGAAGTTTTACAGAAATGTTACAGGCCCCTTGTCAGATTGCCGTTGTGACGTTTACATAAAATGACTTGGGTGTATACAGTCATGAGACCAAATTGCCAGAACAGTTATGTAACCATGTGCATGTCTGAAAGGGGTTTTATTTGTTCTAACTGTTGGTTGTAAAGTTGGTGATTTGCTGCTGAATATGTTGTTACCTCACTCTCGATAACTGACTGGAATGTAAATGTGTGCATCTACGTCACAGTTTGACCCACCAAGTCCTTCAACCGAACACAATGCAATTACTGCTGTGGAAAAGGGGGGACGCTCTCAGTCTGCATCTCTCTTTTTCTGTGTCAGTAACTTCTCTGAGTCCGACTTTTGTGTCAGTGTCCGTCTCTTTCTGTCAGCTGTACTGTCCATCTGTTTGACTTTCTGTCTTAATTTCTGTTCTATTAAAGATGAGTTGCAGAAATGTTACACACAAACTTTTTAGTCAGATCTTTACTAATAGGACAGAGTGTGTGTGTATGTGGAGGGGGGGGTTGTTGCCATGGGAGACCCAGAGGTAAGGGGGAAGGGTATCAGGAATGCCCCTTTCTACAGGCATCGACGTCAATGCTCCGTCCACCCAACACACAAACACACGGTCACGTCAGAGGCTTTTATTCATTCTTCACCGCCGTTTAAAGGAAACAGTGATGTAACTTCCTCTGATGACACAAAACCTGCTGACCAACAAAAAACAACAATAAAACAATGATGTATTTACCAGTTTGTGCAATATAGCACTGCAGATACTTTAGTTGAGAACACGTTATTGTGTAAATTGTAAACATTTATCACGATCATGTCTGCAGACAAATCACCCAGCAGGAGCTCTATTGGTCTGAGGCAACACATCTAAATCCTAAAACCCTTGACTTAGAACAAACTCTACATATTGTAACTAACCCTAACTAAACCTCAATCTAATCTTAATTTTTAAATATATTTTTTAAGTAAACAGTCCTTGAAGAGTCACCAATTTGCCCCCAAAAATGTCCTTACTTTCTAAACTGTCCTCACTTTGCAAAAATGTTCCCTTTTCCCAAAAAGTTCCTCATTTTCTCAAAAATACCCTTGTTTTCCAAGAATGTCTACACTGTCTTCTTTGTCTCAATTTGGAAGTTATGCACAAAATTTACAGTTTGAGGTCAGTGTGACAAACTGACATTTTGACACATCAGACTCAAAACACAAAACACAGACAGACAGTCAAAGGTCACATCACATAACAGACAGATAGCAGGTAACAGCTCCTCACATTGATCCGTCTCTGGGCCTGCGTTGCCTAGTAACACTTTCTAAAATGTCCCCTCTTCTAAAACAGTTCCTCACTGTCTAAATATGAACCCTCTTCCACAAAGGTTAATCTCCAAAAATATCCCCTCTACCAGAAAAGTTCCTCACGTTCCACTAATGTCCCATTTTCCAAAAAATGTCTCACTTTCCAACAGTGTCCCCTCTACCAAAAAAGTTCATCACTTTCCAAAAATATCCCATTTCCAAAAATGTTCCACACCTCACAAAAATGTCCCTTCTACCAAAAAGGTTACTCACTTTCCAAAAATGTCCTTGTTTTCCAAAAACAATCCTCACTGTCTCAAATATCTTAATTCGGAAGCTGAGTAAAAAATTCAAAGTTTGAGGTCAGTGTTACAAACACATGACACTCACCACGCAGACAGACGGTCAAAGGTCACATCATAATATAACAGACAGATAGCAGCTAACGCCTCCTAGCATCGATCCGTCTCTGGGCCTACGACGCCTAGACACATTCCTACACTGGTAACTAGAGAGTGTTATACAAACACGGCGAATGTTCAGTGAAAGTTTAAATAAGCTGTTTTGTGCAGCAGTAACCATGATTGGCCACCGACAAAATCAACACAGTGTTTGTGTGGTGTCGTTATGTTATTATGTCAAATTTGATCCTCAGGAAAACTGAGAGGTCTGTAAATGATACGCTTGACATCATGTCCTTCAGCAGTGGAGGACTCTTTTTTACTGTCATCTGGTGGGGGACAAAACACTTCAGTCATCATGTAAACTGTAACTACAAGTCTAAAAAGTACCATCTGCTGAGTTCGATTTGTGTGATTTTGAGCTGGGAGCTGAGATCTTGAAGCAGGACATGTTTCATGTCAACAGCAAATTTTCTGGTTGTTAGAGATAATATATGAGACCTTATATGTCTCTCTGAAAACATGAACTTTGACCTGGCACACAGTGCACCCAAAATCCAAGATTCAAAACATCTCTCCAGACACACAGACAAGTTCACAGTATCCTGAGTAGTATAACAAAGAAGTGTTTCTTATATTGTGTTATTATGTTTGTGAGCACAATGTTATTGTCTTCTTATCTCCAACTACAAGTGTCCACTGATTTTACACAGATTTTTTATTTATTGGCTGGGGATTACACCCCCTTGCGGAGCCCAAACGCTCTTTGGTAAGGCCCAGAAGATGCAAGATACAAAAACTTTGGCTGCACACCGAATCTTCTGGATTTTCACATTATTTCCCTCTGGTTACAATATGCTGGCTACACAGTGGTTCACTAGCTAGAGAACAACTGATTCAAGAAAAAAAAAAATAAAACCACAGGGGAAGAGCTAGACCAGGGGCCTGGGAAAATGATGGCTATTTATTGTCAGAGCTGTTTTTGAACACTAACCTGGCGTGGTAGCTGTGGTGCCAGGCACTGCTCATTGTTTCCATCCCGCCCTGATCTGACTGCTGCTGACCTTCACAGAGCTTCGTCGAATGCCACGAGTGAGGACGAGACGCCGGCTCACTGCGTCTGTGGGGTTGAAATACAAAGAGAGACTTAGTTTACATGCAGGACTTGACTTGTGTGACTTGACTCATTCATTTTCTTGCTGAGTTAGATGAACAGATTGATACCACTCTCATATCTGTAGTTGAACCAGTTAGCGTAGCTTAGCATAGAGACTGGAATCAGAGGGAAACAGCTAACTTGGCTGTGTCCGGAGGTCACAAAATAAACCTTCCAGTTGCCACATAATTGGCAAAGACTCCAAGAAGTTACAGGTCACAGCCAAAAAATGGTCAGGCACATAAATTGCAAAAAAATGGCATTTTTTTGCTTATAAGATTCAGTGCAAGATGAAGTCAAAAATATTTACAGGTGTGTAGTTCAGATCAAAATGAAGGTTTGTCTAAGCAAGGATGCAGGAAGTGGGGTATGAAGTGGGGAGGAGGCCACTGGTCCCACACTTTACACTCCTAGCCCGATTTGGCGTTACAGTTGGTGTGATCCCATCACAAGATGCATCTGATGTTGTAGCTGTCCATCCTGTCTGTCCTCAGAATCAGCTGCTATCATTATTTTCTCTGCACAGCATTTGTTTTTATCTCCTTATCTCCACAGGCTGATAGTGGGTTAGTCTGTGCTCTGCGTGCACACTGAGATTCTGGATTTATGGACAAAAATCAGTTAGGCAGCATAAAAACCTAACTTAAATGCACGGATAACCTGCAGCCTCACTCTCAGTACTGGACACTCTGTTCCTCATTCCCATATCACTATCCTTCATTTGGTTTTCAGCTAATTAAAGTAAAGAAATATTTCAACTAATTAAAGTAAAGAAATATTTCAACTAATTAAAGTAAAGAAATATTTCAACTAATTAAATTGAAGCAATATTTTTCCTGACTCTGGTAAAGAAATATTTCAACTGCTTTAAGTAAAGACATATTTCAACTAATTAAAGAAATATTTGAGCTACTTAAAGTAAAGAAATATTTCAATTAATTAAATTAAAGAAATATTTTACCTGACTATGGTAAAGAAAATATTTAAACTTATTTAAGTACAGAAATATTTTAACTGATTAAAGTAAAGATATATTTAAACTTATTAAAGTAAAGAAATATGCCATTTCATGTTATAAGATGAGGTGACGACAGGCAGTCATGTCAGGATACAAAGGTAGAAAACCAGACATAAGTTTATCGTTCCCAGCTGACCATATTGTTCATACTTGAACCACAACAGAATAAAGCACCCACAGGCATTTGAGATACAACAGATACTGCTGGATTATTTTTATCAGAGATTTTTTTTAAAGGTTAAAATCATATTTCCACAGCAGCTAAGCTAACTGGCTGTTACCTCTAGCTCTATATTTACCGTACTGACACATCTGACTTTCGGCAAAAAAGCTAAGAAGTGTGTTTCTCAAAAACATTCCCTAAAACAACAAACAGAAATGAAGCACTTTCACTTTTGAAGGACTTGTTGGTTAACAGAAAAACAGTCACACCACAGTTGTGGTTTCTGTTTTAATCGTTAGTCTCCTTTCATCCTGCACAGATCTTCATTTCCAGAACCATTAGAGGCCTCAAACTGCTGCAGGGAAACTACCACTGAACACAGTTTATTATCAGAGCTGGAACCAGAAAACGGATCATTTCAAGTTCAGCATTAAATATTGTCCTGCTGTGTCCTCCCACAGTAACACAACACAACACACACACAGCTGCATGGCCTCATTCCACAGAGATCTGACTCACCTTCTGCCTATCGCTGCCTCTCCCTTCACTACAATTTAAAAAATGCCTTAATACTTTTAACTTCAGGCTCCTAAAAAACAACCTGATGGCTGCAACTGAATACGTAAAGAGTAGTTAACAGTCACATAACTAAATATTACAACTGATATTAAAAAACAAAAATGAAAGTCAAAAGTAAATTTGTCCATAGACACACACACACATGCAACATGACGTTTTATTTACCGGTACCCATATTTTGATGAGGATTTACGTGTGGAACAGATGTACTGATCATACAAACAGACACAAAAAGAGTGAATTATGCTGCAGATGTGGTTTAAAAAGATTGTCACTGTTCAAATCTACTGGAAGCAACAGACTGATGACCTACGACCTCTGTTTGACCTCGTCATGTAATCAGTAGGGGGTCCATTAATGAACTACATTTTTTAAAAACATATTTATAGATTTTATGCATTTAACACTTGAAATCAAATAGCCAAACATTAAATTAAAAATGCTATATATTTACAGTGAAAATATAATGATGTAAATAAATGCAATAAAAAATAAAACGAATTTATTTTAATTAATGGACTACATTTAATGGGCCGCTTCACATTAGCAAGCCAGGCTTTAATTTCTATTTTGCCATGTTTTATAAGTATATGTTAGCATATTTTAGGAGGAGGCCTCCATGTTTTCTCATCTATATCCATTTGGATTTGTCTTGATGAATGATGGATAATGCAGTATATTATCATGTATCACTCAGCACTAACTCTATCAGTCATGTCATACTCAACACTGTTGTTTTCAGTTTGAATATTTAACACACATACTGTTTTCATTCAATAAAGTCACTTCCACTTCGCTGTTTCCATTAATGTTGAGCTACTGTCATTGTAACTCAACACTTCCTGTCCAAATGTTTCACATTAAAAGCCTTCCAGTGGTTCAAAGGGCATAGGCCATCCTATTTCTAAATCACCAGCTGGAGGTGTTGGTTTTCATTGACAATATCTTAACGGCAATAAAAACAGTGAGTAACAAACAAAAACAAAAAACAGAAAGTAAGAGTTTAAAAATTATAACTGAATGAATGCAGCACACATGTTAAAAATAGAAACTTTTGGAATTATATCCAGATACATAATAACTATATTATGGCTGTCGATCAATTCAAATACTTAATCATGATTAATCACAAATTAATTTATTGAACACAGTAAGACTGACAAACTGGATGGAAAATGAAACAGACTTTGTTATAACTGTCAATGATTAAAGTATTAAATCATGATTAATTACATGTTGTCCATGATTAGTTGCAATCAATTGCAACGTAATCACTATCACTTTTTATCTGTTCAATCAGATAAAAGATTTTTCAAATATTTACTTCTCTTATCAACATGGAGTTGGCAAACATGCTGCGTATCAAATGCATTATATATTTATTATTGGAAATCAATTAATAACAGAAAACAGTGGCAAATATTGTCCAGAAACCCTCACACTGTATTTTAGCATAAAAACATACTCAATCATAATATAGCAAACTGCAGCCCAACAGGAACAACAGCTGTCAGTGTGTCAGTGTGCTACTTTACTATACTTATCCAAACTCATTGTCAGTTACTGTTTTTGTAAATTTCCCCACTTACTAATAAAGGAATATCTTATCTTATCTTATCTTATTGATTATCATAAAGTGGGCATGTCTGTAAAGGGAAGACTCGTGGGTACCCAGAGAACCCATTTACATTCACATATCTTGAGGTCAAGTCAAGGGACCCATCTAAAATGGCCATGACAGTTTTTCTCACCAAAATTAAGTTTGAGTATCATTTAACCTTCTTTCTGACAAACTATTATGACAGAGTACCTTCGGTTCCTTAGTTTTTTGTTTCATATATGCCAGTATCTTCACCCTAGCCTCTAAAGTTCAGTGACCCGTCAGATCTTTAAGAAGTTTATTAAAAATCATGCTTTTCAGCTTTACTAGACCTCGCTTGTTTATGTCAAGTGACTGATCTCTGACAGTGGTGAGCTTGTAGAATTTTGCATTGATTACCATTTATTAAAACATGAGGAGGATTCTTGTTTTGAGTTTCTTTAATTTTCTTTCTTTGTTTTGTTTCAATGCAGCAATTTTATATGTGTTATATAAACGTAAAAGTTGCATTTTATGGTGTCAAAAAATTAAATAAAATATTGTGGGAAAAATAGAAACAGGCAGCGGCTGGTGTGTATGACAAGACTCCCTGGTAAAGATTTTTGTTGTTCTGATTGATTTATTGTGTTTTGTTCATCTGATGCCGCATATACAAAAACACTTTAATTTCTTCACAGTGGCATTATAAAAAAATGTCTTTTTGTTTGTAGTGATAATCTATATGACATCACCATCATTATTTTTGGATGCGTTATCTAACTAGTTATGATAACAGAGACATCGGTTACAATAATCCTCCCTGATCCTCGTCATATTTGACATGTTCTGCTGCTTTGTATTTATCCACACAGACAAACAGGAAAAGATTATATCTGAGTAAGTAGGAGACAGAGACATGAAAGCCTGCATGTCTGTGAACCCCAGGATCCTGCGTAATGACGGGACGTGACTGCAGTACCTCAACACGTTATCATCTGTTACACGTGTACAGATATTCACCCTCCCCACTAGCTCTCAGAGGACTGGCTGAACTACAGCATGGTATGATTTGGTTTGAGTTTCAAATCCAAGTCTGATTTTGAAACCTGGACCACACTAACGCACATATACATGTCTTGGCCCTGCATTCACAAGTCACCAAGGTGGTGTCCAAAACATAGACGTCATGTCCTAAGTGTCACAAATGCCATGGCATCATTGGCTTTCTGTTTTAAAGTTTGTTAAAAAGAAACAGAGGATCAGGTACAAAAATTTCAGGTTGTGCTAATAAAGTCCTGAATTTTCAGGGTGCCAAGTCAACCTTGTCTCCTACAGAATCATGTTCCAATACAATTAAACTACATTCTCAATTACGTCATGTATTGAGGAAAACATATTTTCTCGCAAATTACGGTCACAGTTTTAAACACATGGTTAACATTTTAAATTGAAACAAAACAAAAAAAAAAAGACGCACCAAAACTACTTGGTTAGGTTTAGTGAAAATAACATCATGGTTTGGCTTAAGATTACTATGAAACTGAAATGAATCATAAAACAAACGCAACAAAACTACGTTGTCAGGTTTAGGCAACAAAAGTACTTGACTAGGTTTAGTAAAAAAAAAACATTGTGGTTTGGCTTAAAATTACTAAGAAATTTAAACAAAACATCATTAAAAATGCAATAAAAGTATTTGTTTAGGTTTAGTAAGAAAAAAAGAAAAAAGTGATGGTTGGCTTAAAATTACTACTACATTAAAATATAAAAAAAAAAAAAAAAAAAAAAAATTTAAAAAAATACTTTTTTAGAGTTAGTAAAAAAAGAATCATGGTTTGGCTTAAAATGACTACAAAACTGAAACAAAACAACAACAAAAATGCAACAAAACTACATTGTTAGGTTTAAGAAACAAAACTACGTGGTTAAGTTTAGTAAAAAAAAAATCATGTTTGGTTTAAAATTACCATGAAGTTGAAACAAAACACCATAAAAACACAACAATACTACTTTGTGTTAGTTTAGTTTAGGCAACAAAACTACTTGGTTAAAAAACATCAAGGTTTGGCTTAAAATTACGACAAAATTGAAATGCAACACCATAAAAACGCAAAAACTATTTGGTTAGAAAAAAAAAGTTTGGCTTAAAATGACTACAATACTGAAACAAAATGCAACAGAAATGCAACAAAACTACTTAGTTAGGTTTAAGAAACAAAACTACTTGGTTAGGTTTAAGAAACAAAACTACATGGTTAGGAAAAAAACCCCATTATGATTAAAACAAGTTAGCTGAGTTTTCATCAACCACCCAGACCTCCTCCCTATGTGGACTTCCACAGACTACTACATTAGCAACATATTTGTTATATGTCAAAAACAAACATAATCTGCCACAAAACACAGTTTTGAAATGTAATTCAGGATGCGGTTTCAGTGTATAGGAAGATAAGACAGAGTTGATTCATGATGAAAAAACTGGATCTAAAGTGAGACAACAATAATTATCACATTCAGTTTGATCAACACTGATATCTTTTGAGTAACAGGAAGCACCTCACACTGTTTCCTTTGCTAAGAAGGATTACTAAACTGTTTTAGACCAGTTGATCACCTCAAGTATTCCAGTTTCAGTGGTAAATGCATGTTTATTTCCTATATGACAGCTATACTGTGTACTCATGTTAACGCTATTACTTCTGTTTTTCTAAGTCAGCACCTCCTGAGTGTCTGATGAATAAATGAAACATGGGACCTGTTTTACCTGGAGGTGAACCTGAGGACTTTGGAGATGAGGCCGGTCGCCAGGCCGTTGACGCTGGCCTCTGACGGCGCTCGACACAGTGCCCCCTCCGACCGGCCCAGCTCGGCTTTCTTCTGCTTCTTCCGGAGCTTCCTGCGATAGAACGCCTCCAGAAGCTCCATGGCTTCAGTTCAACGTCCACTTTATTCTACTTTCTACTCTACGGCTTTCATCTTAGCTGTACTCTTCTTGTCTAATTGGCTCCTCTTAGAAAATCCCAGAAAGGTCCATTTCCACACTCTTTACACTGGGCTGTTTGTTTGGTGTTTCCTTCAACAAAGCTCCAAGAAAACCTATTTTCTCATTTCAACTGAACGCTATTGCCCTCACATGTTATCCTCTGTACAAGAGTACTTCCAAAAGTACTTGTCCTCTCATGAAATCTACTCATTCTACTTCACCACTTGAACCTAAAGCCGTCTTCGTTGCAACCCAGACCGACGCAACCACCCTATTCCTGAGTTTTCGACGTTCATTTACTCCTCTTTTCCATCAAAATTCAAAAAGTCTCACCACTACCGTCCTCTGATCTGTCCCTTTGCTCCAGTTGCAGTCTGGGACTGGTTGGTCAGATTGAGTCGCACTGCGTTGGTCCCCGTCCCCAAGCTCGTTAAGCAAATGAAGCAATTAAGCGCCATTAGGCCGTATGATAAAAGCATGAAGTAAACATCCTTAGCCTGGCTTGGTCTGGAAGGTAGCTGTTGATGTGATGTGTGAATGAGAGACACTGAGAGTCTGAAGAGAGAAAGAGAGAGAGAGAGGAGGGAGGAATGAAAAGAGGGAGGTAGGGTACAAGATAGTGAGAAAGAATGAGTAGCAAGAAAGGGTGGGAGGATGGAGGGAGATAAGGGTCGTTAGGGAGAAGATACTGAGGAATGAAGCAACTGAAAGACTGATGGAGAGATGGTAGAAAGAGAGGAAATGGTGAAAGAGATAAACGAAGAGGAGGATAAAAAAAGTCAGGACAAGTGACAGAACTCCACAATATCGGCTTTCCTGTCCAACAGCCGTGAAACAGAAATAAAACAGAGGATAACTTCAGGAGGTAAAGAGGAAGCAATAACAAGAGCAAAGGTGAGCGAGTGAGGAAGGAGGAGCAGAGCAGTGAGGAGGGAGGACAGATAAACAAGGACAGAGAGAGAGTGGCTGAAAACAGTTTATTATTGGGCAGATTTTGAAACCGCCGCGAGAAAGATGTCTCATGATGGAGCATGTGCTTCTACAGTGAGCAATGAACACACTATTATTGATTGTTAGATTATCACTGCAAGACGGGCTGGAGTAAACAAGGGCAGACACATTGAAAAAAGGTTAGGAATCACTGATCAGTATTGGGCAAGTTACATGACAAATGTAACTAATTACTTTCTTCTTGATTATTTTATGTAAAAATAAACAAATATACAGAAGTGGTTCTCAGAGTTTGGTGATCCCCTGACTTTTTTCTGTTTATACTACGTCACCACACTCCTGGACCACTTTCTCTCAAATATTGCTGCAGATGGGATTATGTTGTAGTTAATTGAAAGTCTAGTGTGGCTCATACAGACGCTAAAGGGTGTCTTGTGGGTCGAAATCACACGCCGATGTAATTTGCGCCCTGGCAATGAGAACAGGCTGGCTGACTACAGGATGAGATTGGTAACTTGTTTGTTAATGTACAGCTCATGAAAAACCAATGCCACTGACAGACTAAGCACTCAGTCCTCTAAATGTGTTACTTTAATAACAGAAATTTTTTTTTTTATAAATGTAATTTTCATTTTGTATCTGGATCAAAACACTGAAACACGGGGCTGAGAACAGAACCTGATTGGTGGAGGTATGAGCCATGTAGAATATAGAAACTATGTTGTGTTAATGTAAATGTTTGTAGTGACACAGTGTGTGTGTGTGTGTGTGTGTGTGCAGGGTGTGTCTCTCTGAACACAGACCTTATCTATTGTCGTGGGAAACTGTTCTTCCAGCCCAGAATAATAATCTCTGTGATCTACTCGGAAACCAAAATTGGAGAGAGAGGTTGGCAAAAGTGGATACTGGGGACACATTTGAACTGTGTCAGACTGTCGGTTTGTGAAACTATCTTTTGGGCATATTATTTGCCACAGCCTTGCAAACTGTTGGCTAGTTGGTTTGCATACTCTGAATGTGCTGTATCAGCTCACACAGCAGTTGGTGAAATAGTCAATTTAATGTATTGGTTTGTGTACATAGACATGAATTTCACATTTTTCTGTAATGGTCGGCACAAAATCAATTTGTATGTAATCCACCTAACTGTGAACCGGGAAGTATAGAGAGGAGCGAAGGCTGCGTCGGGAGGAGGTCGGGTAGATGAGTGTGTCAAAACACACAGGACTTTCACCCAGGAGACCGGTGTTTGTGTCCGGTTTGAAACCAGAAATGTTGATGTATTTATCATGTAAGTTCTGTACTTGAATTAGAGCACTTCCAGAGTTATTTGAACTCAAACTACAATCTTTTCTTAAACCTAAATAAGTAGTTTTACTTTGAAAAATTTGGAGTGGAAATTAGCACGTTTATTTTGAAAACACTGGAGCAGAAATTGGCATGTGCGTCACGTGTTGCTGGACATTTGTAGGAAAAAGCATGAAAAACACGCTGTTGAAATTTGTGTCTATGTACACGAATCAAAAAGATTGCTTGCTGTTGATCGGTGGATTAAGCAGCATGTTGGTTAGCATACTTAGCTGATTGTATGATTAGCATGCTGTTAGCTGGTTGTAGGGTTAGCATGCTGTTGGCTGGTGATATTGTGGACAAGAGTCAATATGAGCGGCTACAAAGGATTGTTTTTCAGTGTGTGGGTGCAGGTAAAGAAGGGGGTAGTTCTTCGCTTGAACACCCTGTTGAGCCGTCTCGGCGATGATGGCCCAACTCAACAATACACCAGTTTTTGAGAGGATTTCCTAAACCTAATGTACATTGGTACCAGCCATGTTATACTTGCTTGTCACAGAGGAGGCTAAATAACACACCAAATTTACACTAAAATTTGGTGAGGAAAGCCATGGCCATTTTTAAAGGGGTTCAATGACCTCTGACCTCAAGATATGTGAATCAAAATGGGTTCTATGTGTACCCACGAGTCTTCCCTTTACAGACATGCCCACTTTATGATAATCACATGCAGTTCTGGGCATGCAGTTTATTGCAAGCAGTACAAAAGGGTTATTCTAAAAACGTGTTTAACTATTTCTGCATACTGTGGTCCTTAAGCAGTCTTTGAATTGCATAAATTGGGTGACTGTAAAGCTCAGACTTGTGAATCCAATGAGTCCTATTGTATTCATGCATAATGATGTTAGTCCCCATGGTAGCCATTTCAAATAGATTTCATGTAGTGACTTAAGAAAAACTTAAGATTTTAGATATGGCGGTGTGTCTTTATACTAGGACAGTTTTCCTAAAATTAGATTTGAAAAAGTTGCAATCATCACCTTGCTCATATTGCAGTATATACTGTATACCAGATTGTCTCCGGTACACAACCCTGCTGATGACCCTGTAGACTTGTACCCACACAAATTCTCCTTTATTTGGTGAGATAAGCCAAGGGACATCATTCCAGAAACATCTCTCATACCAGAGGGGCTGCTAATTAGTGGCTATTGATAAAACTAGAGGAACAAGTTATATAGTGAGGTTGGTCTGTCAACTGAGTGGCACATAGCATTCAGATGAAGTCACTGTTGTTTAACCTGAGCAGATACAATGTAGATGTACTGTAAGGCCGGGTCAAGCTGCCAACAATCCGCACTTTGCTTGGTTGAGTGTAAGATTCAAAGCCAGATAAAAGTATATTAGGTCAGGACTCGCCTGCAGGGCTAAAGGCCCAGACACACAACTGACATCAAAGATCTAGCAGTGATGAAGTCTGACCGTTGCATCACCTCACGTCACCCTTTGTCTTTGCCAAAAAACTGCACTCTAACACGTCTCAAAGACAACAGCCAATGGCCAACTACCGTACGTACGTTATGTGCTTGTGCAAGAGAAAATAACTCTCCACACCAGCAGGTGGCGGTATACTGTATTCGTCATTCAAAAAGGGAAACCAGAAGACAGAGGACGGCGGATATACAAGCCGTTGTTGTGTTGTGATACGAACATAAAAGAAAGTGGCTTTTGCTGACCATTTTCTCACCACTCTCACACACTACTTAGCTTCATTCCAGATGTCCATGCGGTGGTGAAAATATACTTATAGTGGAATGATCAGATGAGATGAAGATGAAACATGAGAAGAGCCTTCTGTGTTTTTCCTCTAGACTTTACTCGGCTTGCTTTCCTTACTTCTGTTTTTCTTCTTGTGCACTGATTTGTTTACGCAGAACACCCAATCAGGACTTCCGCCGATGATTCGACATGCTGAATCAGCAACTCAGACACAGCCAGATTAGAGCCGACGGTGCCGGACACACCGCAAAAACTAGGCCAACAGACGCTGACTGACGGCCCCAAACTGTTTGAAGGCCGACCACTGCCTAGGTGTATCAGGGCCTTTTGAGACAGGTCAAAACATCATTTAACATGACTACTGGGCTGTCATAGGAATGCTAACCCAGCTTTTGGGCGCATTTTACTGTGTGCTGATAACTACAGACCACTGGGAACTCCCCAAGGACCTCTTGAACCACATCAATAATCCCTGGAAACTCCCCCAAGCCCCCATGGAACCTCCCTGAGGGCCACTCTAACCTCTTCTGGGAGTCCTAAAGGACGTCTGAGGCCATCATCAAGGAAACTCAAAATATGATCTAAAGCAGACCTCAAGGTGTATTAAACTGCAAGTATCCATAGCAATAGTGCAACAGGTGAAACTAGCCCAACTATGGTTTAATCTAACCACATTAAATGTAAACACCATCACCAAACGCAGGATTGGACACTGCTATGATTCCTACAGATATTGACAAGTCTGCTAATACAGGGACTATCACTAGACTGTACTGTTCCTCTTTAAACTGTGTGTGTGTGTGTGTGTGTGTGTGTGTGTGTGTGTGTGTGTGTGTGTGTGTGTGTAAGGGAGCTTGTTTGTATTGTGTGTGTGTGTGTGTGTGTGTGTTTTGTGTAATTACGTGATGTCGTTTTAGAAAAATGTGGTGATTCAACTAAAGAAACATCTGAGAAGGAAGGAGGAGAGGAGGGGAATGGAGGAAGAGAAAAGAATAAGAAAAACAGGAAGAAGAGGAAAGGAAAGGAAAGGAAAGGAAAGGGAGAAGTGATGAGAAGAAAAAAAGGATAAAGAAGAAAAGGAAAGGAAAGAAGGAGAAGAGAGAAAGAGACTGTGTGTGTTTATAAATCAGTCTGTCCGTCCTCTCCATATTAACACCCAGCCTCATGGGGCTCTGATGGCCCACTTCCTGTTTTTGGACCAATAAGAGACAAGCCATGTCCCCACTCTACCCCCTCCTATCTCCTCAGTGGTATCTGATAACCACCCAGAGCCCAGGGGATTGTGGGAGAATGGAGTCATTCTGCCTGTTTATAGGACTCTAGCAGAGTACATTTTAATGACGCTGTTGTTACCATCACCTGCAACTACAAGGTGCTGCTCAAAGGCACTTCAGCAAGTCACACAGCTGAGAACTAACTTTAAACCTAACTGCTCAGTCACCCTTCCAAAATAAAAGTGTTACCATGCATACTTGCTAACCCTCCCCATTTTCCCATTTTCTTTGCCTTCTCTCAGTTTCATCACAATTCTCCTGTATTTCTCCCAATTCATAACAAATTGTCCCACTTTTTTCATTTTCGTTATCTTAGCATGTTTCCTGGTGGAAGGGAGTACTTGATGCTCACGACACAGCACAATCTAAGCTCCTGTTTAAGCTGCGGTCGGCGCAGCGTGCAGTGCCCAAAGTTGGGCTTTGCTCGATGTAGCGAAAGGCTGTCGTGGCGCGGCGCTAGCCATTGGAAATGATGGGTTTCGGAGCGCAGTGGTGCCGTTGTCACGTGTCTGAAAGGACCTTTGGTGAGTGACAGAAGGAGAGAGACATGGACAGAACTAAGAAAAAATAATACTCAAGCAGAAGTAGAAAATGAATTAAAATGTTAGAATATTAATTAATGCCACAGATTCACATGCCAAGTTCACGCTAGAGGAACCAATTATCCAGTTTTCTTTCCTGGGAGTTATAGGTAAAATGAAAAGTTTAGCAGTGTACTTATTATTTTGTTATTCTTATTCTTTTACGGTCGTTTAAAGTCTCTGCAACTCTAATTTTTCTGGGGGAAAATCCCCAAAACCCCTGCTTAGGTTGAGAAATCCTCCCTTTTTTAAAGCTGTCAAGGTTGGCAAGTACAGTATGCGTATATGGTGGAGTTGTGAGTTTCCCAGAACATTTTTTTAAACTTCACAGTTGTGAAATGTTTCAAGGACTGATGAGTTTGGGAACTATTAAGTAAAGAGCACAACTCTTTACTTACAGGCTTCAGGCTAATGGTAACAGTGGGTGAACGGGCCACCAGAAAAATCAACCAAAGTAAATGTCTGTAGTCACACTAGCACCCTCCTGAGGACACACACACACACACACACACACACACACACACACACACACACACACACACACACACACACACACACACACACACACACACACACACACACACACACACACACGTAGTACCTCTAGGACCTGACCTCCATATTAGGATGAAACTGGCTGTAGCAGAGTGTCAGTATTTATAGACTGTTTGTCTGTATGGATGGAGCTGATACACACAACACTGAGAGAGAGAGAGGAGAGAGAGGAGGGAGAGAGACAGAGAGGGAGAGAGAGGCAGGGAGAGAGACAGAGAGGGAGAGAGAGGGAGGGAGAGAGACAGAGAGGGAGAGAGAGGGAGGGAGAGATGTACAGGCCTCATACGTTCACACACACCAATGTAGCATGAAATTCACACTTAGTTCACCATTACAGAAACTTGTAACACCCCCCCCTCCCATTTCTACACTATTATCTATCAAATAAAGGTGGAAATGCCCCCAAAAATTACAGCCATTCACTGTATGATTTCTGACCATGTTGATGCCTGAGGCTAAAGTCCACTGCTGCCCTTGAAGCATACTTGTCAACTTTGAGACCTTGAAAATAGTGTTTTTAAACCTTTAAAGAATGAAAAAAATAATAATAACTACATTGCAACAGATTTTGTATGTAAAATAGACCTACTTTTAATTTTACCTTTTAATTTTCAGGAAAGAAAATTCAATATTTCACCCTGGTGCGAACATGGCGTGTGAATCTTTGGCCTACACTAAAAATTATCAGATTTTATTCATGTTTTGCCCATTTAAGTATTTTTTCTCTCAGTACTCTCCACATCTCTCCCCTTCTCTCACTAACTCATGGTCCTTTCAGACACAATGCGACAACGTCACCACCACACTCTGAAAGCCAATATTTCCAACGACTTGCATCGCGCCATGACAGCTTTTCGCTGCTTCAAGCAAAGCCAAACATTGGGCGCTGCACGCTGTGATGTCCGGCGAGCACAGCATGTTGTGTTACAAACAGCCCTCTCTTGCCGGGAAACGACATTTGGCATAGCTATTGTTGTGCGGGTGAAAACAATGAGGTTTATACACACTGTACTGAGCCAGAAACAGGTTGAGATAACGAAAAAAATGTGTGAAATTCAGGAGAAAAAACAGGAGATTTCTGACCCTGAGAGGAAACCGGGAGAGGACAATGAAAAACAGGAGTCTCCCGGGAAAATCACGAGTGTTGGCAAGTACGCCTTGAAGGGACAGATCTTTTCATAGCCAAATAATTTAAAAGAACTCAATATAAGAAACAGAAATTGCTTAACAGCGACACTTGTGGCTGTTAAGTCAACCACAGTCAGCAACCTGTTGCTCGAGCTCTCGCTAATGACACACGAGACTGAACGCAGGTATTTTGTTGATTAATATTAGCAGCCTTAGCCAGCTAAAGCCACAGTGTCACTATATTTCACCTGCTTGGCAGTAACGTTAGCTTACCAAACGAAGGTCCCTCAATGAATCGATGTCGGTCCTAGTGTTTACTTTTAACACTGAGGAGTCAAGATTCGGCATTTTAAGAAGGGGCCTGACCACAGCCTGTTTAAAAGCAGCTGGGACTGTTCCTAATCTTTAGGCAGGAGTTAATAAAAACCAGAAGACTGGGCCCCACAGTATTAAAAAACATTTTTAGCACTTTGGCAGGGGCAATATCCAATGGGCAATTTGTAGGTTTCAAAGATTTCACTGTGTCACAGAGAGGAGAGAGAAACCAACTCAAACTGGTCGAACGCAGCAGTTGAGACTTCAGTTCAGGGGATCAGGGATCTGTTCTTGGCTTGGCGGATTTCGGCCTAAAAGGGGCAACAGAGTCCAGAATCCCAGCACAGGTGGAGTGGAAGGTGGAGAGGAATTTCTCAGGACAGAGAGGGGAAGCCAAGCTATTCAAGGCAAAAAACTGCACTCATGAGTGCGCATGATGCCGCTGGCCCGGACTTTTCACATTAAAAGCTGTCTACAGGCTGATAGAGTAAACCCAGGAACTTGTACAAAGTCTAATTTTTTAGGTTAGGTAACCTGTTCATACATTGGCAATAAAAAACAATTGCTTGTATGTGTAAAAAGTTACATACAGTTCCTTTCATTCTTTTTAGTTTATTTAAATTATGTTGAGCTTTACTCAACTTCTGGTCTGTGACATGGCATCAACAAGACATGTTTACATGCATTCACATGTACCTGTTTTGAGTCTTATCCCAATTTCATATTCAGGATAATGTTTGCAATACTAATATCCCTGTATACATGATTATTTAACGGTCACAAAATCTGAAAATAAGCAGGCAGCATGTTCAGTTAATGGTGCAAAAGGAGTCCACATATGGACTCAGCATCAGGTGTTTAATGCAGAGTGAGCGACGGGTTTAATGAAATGCATGAACTGGCCTAACAAACAGCCGGGCTAATAAAGCCTAATGACGGCACAGGATGTGGTTACCATAGCAACTTGAGTAAACTCAGTTTACACTGTTTGTTTCCATGTTGGTCTGAGTTTGAACCTTTAGTTACAAACACACAACGGGACACTAATAAATCCTCTGATTGTGAGACACACACACAAAGGAAGCACAGACAGGACATCCTAACACCGGGGGTGATGACCTCTTCAGCTGACCGCAGTAACCCTGTCACTCATTTGACTTCACTTCCTGTTTGACGTCCAAAACAGTTAAAAAATAGAGGATTTGTCGATACCGGAAGGAAGTGTTATCATCTACCGGACAGGAGGTCTCTCACAAGATCGCCATCTTGTGTGCGCTGTTCCTCCTTCTCTTTATGCAACTTTAACAAAAAAAAATCATAACTGTCACTGAAACATCAGTAACACTGCAGGAAATTCCCATCTCTAATAGAAATACCACTTCATCAAAGCTGGGCAGTGTCCAACATGCCCTCAGTGGAGCTCAAGACTTAGGATTTCGTATCTGGTATGTTGATATATTTTATTTAATTTTTCTTATCAAAGATCCACATTAGTTAATGCCAGCAAGCAGCTTATCTTCCTGGGGTCCACATTAGGTGCATACAAACACATTAAAATACCAATACAAATACAAGAATGAAAACCTCAGAAATAACTAGTTACAGATAAAACTATGAGTTTCTTTTTGAACGCTGACTTACTAACAATGCAGCAGAGACTGTGAGGCAAATTATCCCACACAGAAATTGATCTATAAATAAAAGATTGCATAGTAACGCATTAGTTCTAGGACGAGGCAGTACAAGCTGACCATTCTCAAAACACCTGTGTCATGAGCATAAACTGCTCGCTACTGTCGGGAAACAGTTGGCGTAGCTCTATTGTCGTCCGTGTGGAAACAGTAGGATTATACACACCTGCCCTGCCCTGACCTCTGCCTGTATGCTGTGCTCAGGACGTTTCTGAGCACTTTTGACCACCATTCAAGTCTTTATATACATATCTACTTAAGTCCACCGCTTCAACATATGGAGAAATCTAAAGCTTGTCAGGCCTGCCTAGTTAAAGTTGCAAGAAATGATTGGATGGCCGCTGATTGATGGAGGGCTTCAACTTTCTCCTACCTGTTCTTGATGCGCAGTTGGACTGCTCCTGTTGAACATCGTCTGCTGTGGTGTGATAACGGTGGTGTTTCTTGTTGTGGTGGTAGAGGAGGAGGAAGAGGAGGAGGTGGAGGAGGAGAAGGAGGAGGAAGGGCAGGGAGGGAGGGAGGTGAAGTACCAAACTCTTTGATGTATCCTGGATCAAACTCCCTGGGGAGAGAAACAGAAAATGGTGAGAAATTCCTCCTCATCCTGCGAGATGTTTTGTATTTTACACATCGATTTAGATTTTAATGAATGTAGAGAATTGCTTCCATATACTGATAATGTTAATTCCAACATCCAAATGATGGCTGAATCTCAAATAGTATCATGGGCAGCATGAACAAAAACACTGAGGAGGGGTGGGAGTCATTGAGAGCCTCGATGCATTCACAATACTATTACGTTCCTAACTTTCTGTCAGATTTTCTGTCCTCGAACAGACGGCTAAACTCGAACCATCACACCTACAGAACCACCACATGGCTGATAAAATAAACGGGACTGTCTGCATGTCTGTTTTCTGTTCCTTATGACATTGCATTCATAATTTAGTTGGGGTGTAATGTTTTTGTATTAGTACTGTATGGGGGTCACGGTCTGCTGCATTCAGCTGCGCCTATAATACACAGTTTGTAGATTGATGCACATAATGTGGAACCACTGCAGGTTCACAAGCGCGAGTTCTGCCTGGACAGTTTTAACCCAGAAATAAGTTAGTCTTTTAGCACTTTCGGTTCCCTCGTCCGGACGTCAGTGGGTTTTCTGACTGGGTTTTTTGTTTGATGCCTGAAATGAGGGCTGTAGTTTGTATATAGATGTAACTTTAGCTTTTTACTTCTGGCAACTGCGTTCACACTTCAAAAATCATAAAAATTGTGTGTTTTTTTTGGTGAAGATTATCTTGCCAAACAGAACTTGTAAATATCAAACATTCAGAGCTTATTTTCTGCAATGATCCAAAACCCAATGGAAAAATCCCATTGGCTTTTTGTCAAGGGAACCAGGGCAATGCTAACTTCCTGGTTGGTTTATTAAAAATAAAAACACATCATCCCTGGGGCCTCGATAATGAGTGAAAGTGAAACGACAGAGCTGGAACATCTGCCCGCGAGAGTGTGAATGAGGCGAGGACGGAGTGTAGCCGTTGCTCCACCATTAGCACCGTAGGGGATGTGAATGGTAACACATCCAACATGCTCATACACATTTGATGGCATTGACGAGATGTGACGATCACTGGAACAACAAATGTACAAGTTTCTTATTCTATTTATTTTGTATTTTCTGTTTCCCAGCATAAGAAGTGCTTTTCAGCTTTTCGCACCGAACCGTGACTAAACCTAGGTATGAACCGAGCAATGACTTCTGTGTACCGTTACACCCCTATAATTTAGTCATTTATCAAACAGCGTTCACCACAGTAGCCTACAGAGCTGATAAATTATGCTGCAGTTTAAAGGTCTTCCGTGGTATCAACAATGGTGGAAAGGTCAAAGTTCAAAGGTCACAGGATCCTGGATCCTGAGTCCTTTTGTTATTCGAACAAAGACAGAAGTCCATTACTCTCTGTTTAAGTATGTGAACTACACACACACACACACACACACACACACACACACACACACACACACACACACACACACACACACACACACACACACACACAAAAACAAAGTACATCTGTACTTAAATCTGCAATAACTATTTCTTTTAGGACACTTGGGGGCAGCTGAAACAAGTTGTGAACACAACATTGACATATTGTCACCATTAAAGCTGATATGTTGAACTTGTTAGCAAACATTTACACATCCAGCAGTTAGGAACAACTTTGTCAATCATGTAGAGTCGTGTTTTGACTACCTGCCGACTGTATATTCAATATTCTCTGTCTTATAGCTCTGTTTTTGGTCTCTACCAGCTCCTGAGGGAAATATCTGATTTTTGAGGGGGGCTTCTGCCTTTGTATAATAGTGACAGCAAAGCAGAAATGCCCCAAAATATCTGTCACTTTAGCGCTAAATACCCCACTATGTTCACCACTTCGTCTCTGACTGTGTCTGTCTGCTGTTTGCTGCTGAACAGGTAGTGAATAGTGGGTTTATAGAGCTTTTTCTCTGAAGACATCTGCTTAGGGGTGTAAGAAAATATCGATGCACATTTGGCAAGGAAAAACTGGCATGGCCACTTTCAAAGGGGTTCCTTGACCTCTGAGCTCAAGATATATGAATAAAAATGGGTTCCAATAATTATATTCAGCTATTTTCCAATAGGTGGTAATGTATTACCAGCATATAATTAATTAATGTTTATAATAAAGCAATTTTCGATACATTTTGAGATAAATATTGGGGTAATCTTGCATTAATACCTGCTAATTATCACATGCAGTTCAAATGTGTTATTTTTGCCGATTTTAAAATGGTGTATTTGAATATTTCTTTGCATAAATTGGGTTTGACTGTAAAGCCGAGACTCAATGAGGCCAATGTGTCATAATGTCAGTCCCTTTCCTGCCATTCTGGCATTAAAAAGATTTCAAAATTGTAAAAAAAAAAAAAAACTGTACTACATAAGAGAATCATTTTCTTTTCAACTAGCATGACAACAGACAAGAAGGAAACAATCAGAAAGCTTGTGGCTAATGGAGAAGTGAAGCTAAAGATTCCCAATTGGATAAATTCAGGAATTTAAATCAATTCAGTGTAAAAATTCGAACACATTTTGGACATGAATTCAGCAGCTGTGGTGCAGTGATTTGTTCCTGACTGCAGTGACAAAGTAGTAATAGTACAGTAGTATAGTAGTAGTATCCATCTCTCAGAGCTATTTCCTCCCTCCACCCAGCAGAGTCATTTACTGTAAATCTATAATCCTTTTAAACAGAGGGATGAATACAGTGGACAATACACAACTTACCAAAACACACACAGAGCGCAACACACCCAGACTTATATTATTAAGTGAGCACATTCCACTGATGAGTATTCAGAATAGACGTCCCCACACAGGTACACAGATAAAGGCCCATTACGGGGAAACCTGTCGAGCTGGTCAGAGGAATGCGTGGCAGCCACGACACCCTGAAGTCACCAGAATAGGAGGGACGCATTCCTCTTCCCATCTCATTACACACACACACAAAGTCGTGTTTCTGTGACTTTTGAGGACATTACATTGACTTACACTCATTTCCAAGAGACTTATCCCAACTTTAAGTGTAACTGTTACTTGCCTAATCCTAACCCTTACCCTAACCCCAACCTAACCTTACCCTAACCTTAAACCAAGTCTGTATCTACTGTATAGTAGATATGACTTGAGAAAGTTATTTGAAAATATCATCACAAAAACTGCTCATATCATGTAAAACAATTTGATTCTGCTGGCAAATTTTCCATCCATCCATCCATCCATCCATCTATCTTCAACCGCTTATCCCATTAGGGGTCGCCGGGGGGCTGGAGCCGATCCCAGCTGGCATTGGGCGAAGGTGGCGTTCACCCTGGACAGGTCACCAGTCCATCGCAGGGCACATAGAGACAGACAACCATTCACGCACACATCCACACCTACGGGCAGTTTAGAGTCATCAATTAACCTAAACAGCATGTCTTTGGACTGTGGGAGGAAGCCGGAGTACCCGGAGAAAACCCACGCTTACACGGGGAGAACATGCAAACTCCACACAGAAGAGTCCCAAGCCGGATTCGAACGTGCGACCCTCTTGCTGTGAGGCGAGAGTGCTAACCACTGCACCACCGTGCAGCCCTACTGGCAAATTTTATTTACACAAGAATAAGATCTTCTGTTTCTGAAGCTTTTAAAAATATATTTAAAAACAACTCTATTTTAATTAATCCCCTCTCACACCTTTACAAAACACTTTTATAAGACCGCCTTTTTTATATAATTCATTTTGATTATTTCACTTCCTAATTTGCTTTTATCAGTAGCTTATTTGTAGTAGTCACGTTCTCTGATATACTGTAATGATATGATATTGTGTTTCACAGATGACTGTTAAAACTTTAGTATTCAATCTTCAATGGGGTGAAATTGGACGGAGGTGACCGCCTCGTAATTCAGTAGTTCCCTGTAACGACAGGGTTGACAGATGAGTCTCCACAAAGTCACGTGTCTGTGTCCCCACAATGTTGTCGATACACACAGACACGCATATAAGGCGGTTGCCTGGGAGACGTGTTTTGTGGCGGTTCATCCCTGCATTGACTTCTTCCTCTTCTTTTTTCCAGCAGAGAAACTCAAACATTCATTAAGCCTGATTACGTCAACCGACGACAAAAGAGCACAAAGACAGAGAGTCACTGGAGATGAATGGAAGAAGACAAAGAGAGAGAGACAGAGGGGGACACCTACAGACAACTACATACACAAAAAAGATGCATGAAAAACCAACAATAACATGAACGCCACTAGGTACAACCCGGTCTCACTCTCTACTCGTCAAATTCCAACGTTTGGGCATCAGAAACCGACACAGAGGCACCCTTTAGCAACAGTATGTGATGAACCAGGCTTTTTTGGGGGCGGCAGTAGCTCAGTCTGTAGGGAGTTGGCTTGGGAACCGGAGGGTCACCGGTTCAAGTCCCGACATGGACCAAAAACTGAGTGTGAACTGGTAGCTGGAGAGGTGCCAGTTTACCTCTTGGGCACTGCCGAGGTGCCCCTGAGCAAGGCACCAAACCCCCAACTGCTCGGGGCGCTTGTCTGGAGCAGCCCCCTCACTCTGACACCTCTCCATTACTGCATGTGTGTGTGTGTGTTTGTGTGCATGTACCATGTATAAGTTAAACAGAGTGTAAATTGAATTTCCCCACTGTGGGACTAATAAAGGTTGATCTTCTTCTTCTTCTTCTTTTAATTAACTCCAATGTAAACCCACCCGTGGTGTTATTCGCAAGAGGGGTATCCCGTGCGTCGGCCTCCGATGCCGAGGGGCACTGACCAAGCGACGGGATGTGACGAGATGTGAGTGAAAATGTGTTGAAAGTTAATCATTAATGCTGCCATTGAAGTTACTGGAGGTGCAGCTGATGGAAACTGCAGAGTGAGCTTCAGCCCTCACATCATCAACATGACAGCCAAATCTAAGGAAGTCATACAGCTGGAACAAATAATGTATTTCTGCTTCCACATAGATCACTGTTATTGTAACCAACAACCATAATCTCCTACACACACTGTGACACGCTGCTGATTACTGTGCTGTTACGCTCCTGACAACATTTTGTCATCATGACTCATCTTCAGCTCTTACACTCTCTCGACTCCCTGCAGTCTGATTCGCTGTTCTCGTTGCTGGTTGAAAAGTCAGTTAAACAATTATGTACGTTGTGTAGCATCTCTCGAAACCTTTACAAAAAACAGACAATATAATACAGCCGTAAACAACGCAAATAAAATCTCAGACACAGAGTACAATTTAAAACGTAGCAAGATATTAAGGATAAAAAATCAGTTTAAAGGATGATGGTGATTTGGCATATGACACCTAGTGTTTAATCTTGTAAATGAGCTAATTCATAACAAAATCAGGTCCGTAAAGAAATAGTTTTCCCAGTTAGGTGTGGAAAAACTGTGAAACTGCAAGGCTTTTCATTCATTTGAACTGAGCCAGTCCAGCAGAGTAGCAGAAAGGCAACCCAAGCCCGGCAAAACAACGCAGACAATCGCGACTAAAAATAGTTGCCTCCATGATAATTATCCAGAGTTGCACAATCCTGTGTGAGCTTATTATAAACTGTTGTGCAGTGGCCTGTGATAAACCCTTTAAAGCATTCATTTGACCCTACATTACCTTGAATTCTTCATGAGGACTTCTCGTATGCCTCTGTGGTGAACGAAGACACTGAATTCAGTTAACGCAGTTTGAATAAGGTGATTCAGTGTATTGTTGTACTGAGTTAATCATGTTTTTATTTCTTTAATGATTTTAACTCGGCAGTTTCATCAACATATATAAAGGGATGATGTCTTGACAGGTTGGCCAAGAAAATGTAGGTGAATAATATGATCTCTTTTGTTAAATTACTATAACAGTATTATAGCTGAAATAGCTTTTTGTTATTGGGGTCAAATAAATATAATTTATAGTGTCTCGATTGCTGTTAGACTGCCTGTTAATACAGGTGTGGGTCTCCTTTTGTGTGCAGCAAGCAGGAGAGCACTGTAAAAAAATGTTTTTTAAAAGGCTAAACGCCAATAAATATAGATTGAAGTTGAATATTTCCTTAGATAAACACACATCATGAATTTTGGAAATTATTCCATTTATCTTTTTTTTTTAAATTTTATTTATCTTCATTGTACAGGTCTGCAAATTTCATGGGAATTTATTTATTTATTTGAAATTTCTTTGGAGTTACTAAAATTACCCCAATATTGATCTCCAAATTTGTCAAAATTACTTTATTATAAACATTATTTAAGAATTATATGCTGAAATAGCATATAATCATTAAAATAGGGAAATGTATTAAATACATTTTTATATATTTTGAGGTAAATATTGGGGTAATTTGGCAGTAGTTCCAAAGAAATTTCTTGCTTGCTAATTATCATCTATTTACTATGAAATTTGCCGACCTGTAAAATGATGTTACCCATTTTTTGTGTGATTGTACCACTGGTGTGTGTCCACAAACTCACAAGATAATACTTAATCAAAGTATCAGACTACATATTGGGAAGAAGTGTTTTCTATCCCGTGGAGAGATTAATTTCTGTGGCTTTAGCCAAATCTTTGTCAGAGCACAAGGATGGCTTTACATTCTGTATGAATCACACAAACAAAACAAAACAAAGCTCATGCAAATACTAAGACCAGTGCAAAACAGGAGAAGACAGCCGCCAAACCGGCTCGACAAACTGCTTACTGACTGACTGCAGTCTGGTTCCACTGACGGCACTGACAGGACAAACACTACCAGCTTGAAATATATATTCATACATATGACGGTATCATTAATATGGATGAGACAACTCTCGCCAGATGCAATTATGACTGAGGATCTCTAGCAGAGTAAGAAAACAGCTACAGTACAGCTGCTGAATCCTGTTGTGCTTGTTTACATGTGGAGCAGATGCTACACTGGTATCAGTCTCTTGATTGGTTGGTCCGCCACTTTGATCCAGACTGAAATATCCACATCAAAAACTATTGGACGGACCACCATCAGGCCAAATGGCGCCTGGCGTGTGAATTGTGTCAGACCAGCACAGCGTCATCGCCAAGGCTGCGCCGCTTTTAGCGGGAAAGAAACTTATTGTTACAGGAGAGAAAATGATGAAAAGCTGTAGTGTAGCAGGTTAACTGAGGCTTTCACCCTTAGATTTGAGGCATATATGATACATGACTGTCAGTGTGGTAAATCACACAGTAATACAGTCATACATTAACATTACAGCAGATTCAGACTGGCGTCTCCAACTAAATCTCAACTAGATCAAACAGTTGGCTATTAACAGGTTGGATATTTACAGCCTAATGGGACTCAATCAAATATGTATAGAAGTCTGGATAAGCAATGTCCAAACACTGTTGGACAGGGGACGACTGAAGGGACATGGCAGCAATCAACCATGCTTTATTAAGGTATCGTGAATGCTCAGGTTCTGGAAAGGTTGCAAAATAATTATTAGACGTGTATGAAACAAACGTTCGTATAATAAGAGATGAATGCATACGAATTTATAAAAATTACAATCCAAACATATGTGAAATTGCATCGAAGTTGACCCTGCAATCTAGTTATTTAGTCCAGTGAGATATGAGTGAGATATCTCAAAGCCTTTACTGATCACATTCCAGCTCCCCAGAGGATAAACCCCTTAAAATGAACCATGACCATTCCTCTAGCACCACCCTCAGAGCAAACTTACATTTTTTGGCTACTGTAAACAGTGAGTTAAGACTTTCTGCTCTGACATATAACACAGAAAAGCACTAAAAATGATGTTTTCACTCTGAGCAGCAGGTGTCTGTAGTTTCTGTCTTGTGCCTCCAGGAAAACAAAAACTCTTCATGTGTAACGTAACACCAGTGAAGTGCAGACTGCTGCTTACTGGGCGGATTAGAGGACAAAACAGTGGAAAAGCAGCTGCAAGGTGGCCAGGAGTAATACAGGCAACACACACACCCAGCGCACAGGTGAGCAGTGATAATCTTACCTCACCCGTGAGGACAGCCAGTGTCAGGTATCAATTAAAAGAAGGCACCAAAAAACCTTTGACACGCTCGCTACACACATGCTACACTGGGAAAACACACACACACACACACACACACACACACACACACACACACACACACACACACACACACACACACACACACACACTTTTAACACTAAGCCATGGGAAAAAGTTGAATCATACACTTCTGGGGACTTTTACTTTGGAAAATATCAAAATTAATACAGCAAAAATGTTTGATTTTCAGCATATATGTACTGTATGTATGCAGCGTATACTGTATATACTGCATTGATAGATCTTCTGCTGTTTTCTACTCGCGGCGGCTGGCTGTTGGTTTGTTTTGGTTGACGGATATGATGTTACTCAGACCACAAAAATAAAAGCAATAACTTTCTTCTACTTTTGCATAGACTCAAATGAGTATATGAAAAAAAAAAAAGTTGAATCAAACACTTCTACGGATTTTTACTTTGGAAAATATCAAACTTAATAAAGTAAAAATGTTTGATTTTCAGCTAGTATGTAATCAGAGATGTAATGAAGTCAAATACCGTATGTCAGTCATTCTTAGGTATTATTTATTTTAAAAAAAAACATCAAGCAACCCAATAATCAGAGAATAAAGAAATTTCCATCACAATTTAGTATTATTTTCCAATAAATCTTATTTTCCATGTGTATTTTGCATATCGCTAGCCTCATAGCATAATTGAAATAATAATAATAAATAATAATAATAATAATAATAATAATAATAATAATAATAATAATAATAATAATAATAAAATAATAGTCATATTTTGCATTAGACTCATATAAATACAAAAATCGTATGTGTTTCCAAAAAAATTAACCTTTAAATATGTCTTAGGCAATTATGCTATGAGGCTACCAAAATACAGTTTTCTTTGTCAACACCTTATTTTGAAAACCAGATGCAGTCACATCCATCTGAGAGCATGACAAACAAATTAGTTTTAAAGGAATAGTTCAAAATATTGGGCCATACACTAACTCAGTTTGTCTGGTAATGTGCGAAGAGGCAACTTATATCATTCTCGTGTCCGTGTGTAGAGCAAGAGTCGACATGTGGTTAGCTTAGCTTAGTATACAGACTGGGAGCAGGGGAAACAGCTAGCCTGGCTCTGTCTGAAGTTCAAACATACACCTATAAACACCTCAAAATCAAGCCCATATAACAAACGCACAAAAACACACCAGTGAAACTATGCAGGCTCCAAACACAACCACACGCATTTCCACACACTTACAGCTCTGACCGGCAGCTCCTCAGAAAACACTCTGCTTTGTTTTCGGCTTGTTGTGAGCACACTAATGGCATGGTTCTCTCTCTCTGAGTGCCTGTGTCTATTTGTGTGTGTCTCTCTCTGTGTGTGTTTATTACTCTGTTCTCAGCCAATCAGAGCACACCTGAACACACCAATCAGCGCAGCAGGTATGGAGGAGAGAGGTGTGGTGTCTGACAGGTGTGCTTGGTTTCGACATCCCACACACCTTTTGTCTAACTGACACAGAGGATGGAGGACACAAACACGCAAATATAACCAACTATACAAGCAGCTAGCACCTGCCTCTCACACACTCAGTGTATTCAAACACCTGCCAGAGTCACACACACACTTTTATAACACCTGCTTAATGGAGTACTCTCACAGACTTCGGTCTTTTTGAGGCAATAACCATCAGTTCACTTCAATAAATCTTTATTGCCCCAGAGAGGCGGCGACTCTGCAGCTGCAGGAGGAAGTCTGATGGAG
The DNA here is from genome assembly GCA_947000775.1 of Pterois miles. NCBI lineage: Eukaryota > Metazoa > Chordata > Actinopteri > Perciformes > Scorpaenidae > Pterois > Pterois miles. The sequence goes on along the minus strand of CAMQGK010000201.1, from coordinate 2,475,289 downwards.
GAGTGTGAAGAGGAAGTGATGAAAGAGAAAATGTGGCTCACAAAGTAAGAAGCTCTTTAAAGGCAGCAATCGACTCATCAAACAGCTATGCAGCTCAAAAGTGGAAACTTCCACCAACCAACAACTCCCCAGCTCTCTGATTGACATGTTGTGTTGTTTACAGCGTTGTGAAGTTGGAGGAATTATTTAGAGTGAAGTAAGTTGAGTTTATAGTCTCAAATACAACGTTAGGCGACTCCTGCTTAAATCATCAGAACAAAAGATGAACAACTGTGTTAGAAAATATGTTTCTTTGATAAATATTAGGTCTGTCAAAGTCAACGCGTTAACAAAAATTCATTTTAATGCAACTAATTTCTTTAATGCATTAACACAATCAGAGGTTGTTTCTGAGGTTAATAAGGTTTTCAAAGGAGTCCCTTGACCTCTGACCTCAAGATATGTGAATGTAAATGGGTTCTATGGGTACCCACAAGTCTCCCCTTTACAGACATGCCCACTTTAAGATAATCACAGTCAGTTTGTGGCAAGTCATAGTCAAGTCAGCACACTGACACACTGACAGCTGTTGTTGCCTGTTGGGCTTCAGTTTGCCATGTTATGATTTGAGCATATTTTTTATGCTAAATGCAGTACCTGTTAGGGTTTCTGGACAATATTTGTCACTGTTTTGTGTTATTAATTGATTTCTAATAATAAATATATACATAACATTTGCATAAAGTATGCATGGGGCGGCAGTAGCTCAGTCTGTAGGGAGTTGGCTTGGGAACCGGAGGGTCACTGGTTCAAGTCCCGACATGGACCAAAAACTGAGTGTGAACTGGTAGCTGGGGAGGTGCCAGTTTACCTCTTGGGCACAGCCGAGGTGTCCCTGAGCAAGGCACCAAACCCCCAACTGCTCGGGGCGCTTGTCAGGAGCAGCCCCCTCACTCTGACATCTCTCCATTACTGCATGTATGTGTGTTTCAGGTCTGCATGTACCATGTATGAGTTTAACATGAGTGAGTGTAAATTGAATTTCCCCATTGTGGGACTAATAAAGGTAGATCTTCTTCTTCTTCTTCTTCTTCTTCATAATTGTCCAATTCCATGTTGATAAGTGAATTAAATACAAATCTCCCTTTAAGGCACATTTAGAACAGAAAAAAATGTGCAATTTATTTCGATTAATCGAATCAAATCGCCATAATAAAAAGCAAAGGTACAAGAAGCGTGTGGACATGAAAACTGAAGGACAGAGGTCAACTGACCCTTTGCTAAACCACGATCCCTGCCGCTACTATATCAACCTGTTGGAGCTACCATGGAGCCCACACTATCACTAGCTGCACTCCCTGCATGAATATTATCAGATTCTTGGAAAGAACTAAAAAGCGATTTCAGAGAGAAGCAAAAGTGTCGACAATATGTGTTTGAAGGACATCGGGATGTTAAACTGATTCAGCAAAGAAAACAGGTAAAAGGCTAAAGACAGAGGCTAAAGCCTACTGTATATCAGTGTAAAGGCCTTTCAACACCAAGTCCATATTTTTCATCTGAAATTGGCACATTTAAAAATGAATATGACCTCGCATTGTGTCATTTACACAACATTCATTCAAGTTTTCGGAACAGGTTTGATTTTCAGCTTTATTTCCCAAATGCCAAAAACAGGGTTGTTTGACCACTCAGAGCCACCGTCCGTGCAAACGTCAGCATGAAATCAGGGACTGTCACAAAAAAAAGGATGCACAAAAGATTACAAAGACAGTAGTGACTATGCTCTAGGCAGCAAACGATAGCTTCTCGCTGAGGTCTTTCATTCATTAGACACACTTAATTCAGTTTTGTCTTGTGTTGGGAGGTTTTGGGGGGGGGGTTGCCAGTAAAAACATCCAATCACAAAGCTTAACATGACATTGTGTGCTCCTCTATCTGTGATGACTGCTGTTATTGTAGAAACCTGATTAAACAATCTTTCAGTTTAAAGCAGTTCGCTTTCAGATTCTGGATCAGTTTGGGATGAATTCTTTTACGAAACATTTTGTTCCCCACTGCACCAACAAAACGTCCTGAATTTACCACCGCTCGAACTCACCCCTCTGACTGGCTTCTTCTCCTTAGCAGCTGAGGCTCATGGGTATTGCAGTTTTTGACGACATACGATACTGACAGAGAAATCAGGATTTCTCAGAAATAATTCAAACTAACTAGTTATCACATAAACCTCATGGTTATGGTTCATTTATTCAGGAGCATTCCTATATTGAGGAACATTTAGCCACTGTACCTTGACTACTTCTGCTTGTTTGAGACATCTGTGTGTGCTAAAGCCGCCAGTTGACACACATTTTGCGAGTAAAAACTGCTTTTTCTGCTCAAATTTAGCTTGAATTTGTCTGTCTGGATTTGAAAATTTCAAATTGGACACTCTAGTCCAAAGGTGAACGCTGCTCAGGTATGCAGAGTTTGACCTGCTGCACAGTCCACTGCACATGACCACAACACTGTTCAGACCTCGGAGTCTGCCTCAGTACAAGAACAGAATAGAGTAAACATATTCAACCTTTCTAATATACCGTATATCTACATTTATAAAAACAAACCTGAGAGCAGTCGACTTCTCGTGGTTCCCCATCCGGAAGCCGATCAGACCAAAACATGCACCGCTGGCTCTCTGCTCGTCTGGACGAGAAGTTCTCACGCCTTCCCTCCTCGCCACACCTTCCCAGAATGCCATGTGTGCTTCTGCACCTGTCCTGCAGTGTGTGTGTGTTTGTGTCTGAAGTCTAAAGTCCTGTATTGTGTCATGCCTCTCATGCGTCTTCCAGTAAATAAAAGCTGCAGTAGCAACAGCAGCAGTAGTCACACCCCAAACCCAAATACATACCTGGCTTTTTACCTGAGCATCAGCCCGAACACTAAGAGATGCTACATGCACAGGAGCTTGAGAAATGGGGCGATATTTTTAATGACATCCCCATTATTCAATTAGGGGGAGCAAAGTTATAGTGTCGCTACCACATTTTTTGTCTTTTTAAAAATAATCTTATCATCATACAGTCCCCGTAAACAGGTGATTATATTTAAGCAGCCTCTTACTATTTTCAACAACTGACAAAAACACCTGGAAAAAAATCCACACATTTTGGAGTTGGTTCAGTTCAGCCTGTCGCTGATGGTTTGCGATATGATGCTTCGGTTGTAAATCACATATTGTCAGTTCACACAGGAGCCTGACGGTTTATAAAGGTAAGAAACATTAAACCATTAAACTTGCTGATTGGACAGGACTCGGCTGTGGAGAGGGGATGTCTGCGAAGGAGCCGAAGCGAAAAAAAAACAAACAGCGACACAAACAGCGAGCGCTGCTGCCGTGTGTGCTGCTGTGAGTCAGTCTTCAGTCCAATAATCGGTATAACACTGGGAGATATTTGCTGAATTTAATAAAAAGCGTATTGGATTACAATCACAGACTCGGCCTTTAAATAGGTCTATGTATTATTGTCTTTAAAAAATTTAAATCAAGTCCTTAATGCAGCGGACCATCAAAATGATGGACAACGAGAAAGTCTAACTGACACTGACATGGCTATTAATATTTTGCCTGGGTCTCATTTACATGAATGGAGGAAGGAAACTAACTCTGGATTCAGGTGATACACTTTTTAGGACCTAATGATTTAAATAAGGGCTATGCAAGTGCTCATACTGGTAGTTGATTATTTACATCAAAAAATTATCTGCTGAGTTACAGACGTCTCTTTCCTAATCTAAGTCTATGGGGAAAAGTCTTTTTGGGCCCAATGGCATCACATGGAGTGTGTGTGTGTGTGTGTGTGTGTGTGTGTGTGTGTGTGTGTGTGTTTATTCAAGACAACCAGCTCTGATTTGGACTATGAACCAGGATGTACAGCAGAAGCCTGACCAGTTACAGATTACACTGGCTGACAGGAAGGAAGGAAGCAAGAAAGGAAAGAGGATACGAAGGAAGGAGGGAACTTCTTAAGCTGTCATTCATATTAGTCATCCATATGAGCTCTTTTATAAAGATGTAGCTCTAATTCAACAGCAGCATAAAGGCGCTTGAAGCCTAGCGAAAGCTAATGGAACCCTAATGTTATGGTATTTCTACTAGATTGACAATGCTTATGATTTGATATTAATTTGAGTGATTTATAGAGTATAACTGTCATATGCTGGTTTCATAATTATGCTGTAAGTAGCCTTAGACGTCGTAAAAAGATACAAGTGAAAACATTGGGTTTTGATGGACATTTGTGACATTTTCTGATATGGTTCGCTCAAATCAAGCAATCTGATTGGTTCATAGCGTCACATTATACCTACATATCACGGCTATGACGTTGACTTCCTTTGTACTTTCAGTATCGCTCTGCGTCTGAGAAAAAAAAAAATAGGTGTCATGGTTGCTCATGCATAGTTCAGAGTACACAACTGTAGCCCTGATTTTTCGCTCCCCAACAGTATTTGGAGTTCCTAGACAAAAGCCCCAGATCAGAGGCAAATCTGCGTTGGCTCGCCGCTCGTAGATTGGCGCTTTGAGCGTCATGTGTGAGCTGCTTGAGACGCGAGCCGAGAGGCTTGCCGATGCGATCCAGATATCTAGCATGCTAAATATCTGGACATGTCTGGGACTCCGGCCACAAGCTATAGCCAATGAGAGCACAAGACACCTGTTGAGGGAAACCCTAGGGATGGAGGGGTCGCCTGTATTAATAGGACTTTACTGCATGTGTTTGCAACACGCAGCAAAGTTGTTGGTGTGTGGAAACCAGTGGAGACTATTTTATGAACATGTGCCAACAACAACATCAGCAATGTGTCTCGCGTATGGTATCATTTACTGTGTATTTCTCACATATGTTTCCCTAACAAAACATAGTTTGGAGGCCCAATCGGGGATTCCTCCTAGTGAAAGATCTTGTAGTGTGAAAATCACAACAACTTCAAAACTTCAAGACAATACTGTGATCTGACAGCTTTGAAAATTGTGTAGTGTGAGCTTGACTTTAGCGACAGGGTCAAGGAGGGGAATCACTTTCGCCAACACGGAATAGGTGACAGGTACAAATTTAAAAAGTTAGCTGCCAAACCCGCAACAAAATGGAAACCCTAACTTGGGCAGCGTCTGTCTCCAGAGGAAATCCACCTGCTGAACCACATACAGCACTATGCAAAAAGGAGGTTACACAATGTTTCCCAGATTATGAAAAAAGAAATATTCTAGCTGCTAGTGTGTCTTCCATAGTAACCAGCCCAGGTATGTGCCTCTGCCAACCAGTCAACCTGCAGTTTATATCCATGTCTGTCCAAAATGTCATCACTTCATCATTTTATCCTATTAGAGATTTTTGTGAAATTAGGAATCTAATTCTTGTGTTATGGCCAAAAACATATTGTGACGTAACAATAACTTTGACCTTTGACAACCAAAATCACATCCCTGAATCCAAGTGGACGTTTGCGCCAAATTTAAAGAAATTCTCTCAAGCTGATCCTGAGATATGTTGAGAATGGGACGGGCGTAGGGTCACAGAGACCTTTTACTACCAATATCAGTTTATTCTTGAGTCCAGGTGGAAGTTTGTGCCAAAATTTGAAGAAATTAGCTCAAGGTGTTCCCGAGATATCGCTTTCACAAGAATGGGACAGACATAAGGTCACAGGGACCTTTGCCCATCGAAATCTAATCAGTTGATCTTTGAATCCAAGTAGATGTTTGTGCCAAATTTAAAGAAATGAACTCAAGGCTTTCTTGAGATATCACGAGAATGGGACATAAGGACAGAGTGACCTTAAAGGCCATGAAAAGGAAATTCAATTTGTTCCTAGACACATTAGAAATGTTGGAAAATAGTTACTGAAAACATGCAAAGACCGTGAACATCGTAGTACTGGGCGGTGGAGTTAGACCGTTAGTCCAGTTTAGTGTTCAGGATAGTTTAGGCGGGGCCGAATGGCTCGATGACGTGCTGAGCCTCCTTAACGAAGCCCCTCCTCTAGCTCTGTATAACAACTACAGTGCATTAGCATCAGTGCATTCTCCTGCTCCATCGCAAAGTACTGCATTCACTACAACTTACAGTTGCTAGCTAGCTGTACCTTCACTGACACCACCCCGCAAACGCATCGTTCCTGGATGCCAGAATTTGCAGAACAGCTCGGTCTAATTTCATATACTTTATGCAATTTTTTAATCATTAAAATATGGCTGGGTTGTTAGTAACACATTTTTCTGTGGTTTGACAAACCCAGAATGCATATTTTTGCTTTACACAACCTTTAACCATTAGCCTTTGACTGGGGCTGTCCCGAATCACATTTTTGGCCTTCGACCCGTCTGTGAGAAATATTCTAAGGCAGGGGTGTCAAACTCAATTTGATCCCGGGCCACATCAGCATCATGGTTGCCCTCAAAGGGCCGGCTGTAATTGTAAGACAATATAAATATATCTACTCTTGATCATATTACAAAATTGCTTCTGCATTTGATTTTTATTAGTTTTAATGATAATTTATTTAATAACTAGCTCTGAAAGTGAGCTAAAGTGAGTAAAAAAAACACCCTAAATATGTCTATAACTACGATTGACCTTACTTCTGTCAGTTCTGTTGTTTTTAATGCCACAGTTCCAACCCTCCTCCTTTATCCGGGCTTGGGACCAGCAAAAATTAACCAAAACAGACACTCTGGCGGAGTTACTTGTTTGTTTTTAAATTTAGGGTTTGATTCCCAAAAGTTTACATTTACATCAGCCAGTGGTGGCTTTGTGCATGCAGGATTCATTCAGACTGGACGCGGAGGGGTGACCAGCTCTGACTGCAGCTAGGAGGGACTGCTGACGAGGACTGGACCGCCTGGGGGAGCTTTGGGACGGGGAGGGATCCACGGCAGCACTGCTGCTCGTTGGGAAGAGCAAGAACGATACCTGCCTTCACGTCGGAGTCTCCAAAAGTCTCCAACAACACCAGAAAAAATCGCTAAATTTGTCGCTAGTTTCTTTTTTACCTAGAGAGGTCAGAAAATCGCTAAGTATAGTGAATAAGCCGCTAAGTTGGCAACACTGCGCCGCTGCTGGAAACCACTATTGAGACGCTTCAATGCACATGTCTCAAAATCATGATGCATTGTGGGACATGTTTAAGAACACAGTACTTCTGTAAAGAAGCATAGAATTGTATGATAAGCATACTATATTCGTTGCAAGCCCTTGCAGGCCACATAAAGTGAGGTGATGTGCCGGATTTGGCCCGCGGGCCTTGAGTTTGACACCTGTTCTAAGGTATTCTAAGCTCCGTGGAGCAGCTTAGCAGGCTGACATGTTTTACTGTCTGTCTATCTGTCTCCATCTTTCCTGTTTCAGTACCTGAGAAAGCGCTGCTGCCACACTGCTGTTCACACATACACACCTCTACACACAACAATCAGCCACATCCGTCATGTTGAATATCAATAGTGGGATTATTTCTTATTTCACTGGCTTTTGTATATACAGTATATAAAAACAAAACAAAACGAAGCATGCAAATACTGATTTGGACCAGACAGCAGGATGTATATACAGACGGACAACCCGAAAACATAACGCCTCTGGCCACGGAAATACCAGACTGTCATGAGCTCTTGCTTAATTATGGACTTAATGATTAATCAGTTAAATTGCAAAGAAAATCAGTTAATGACAACCATGAAAATACTATTCATTCCAGCTCAGTTGGGTATTTTACCACCACTATGGGAATTTTTGTGTGCATATGTGGGAAAAATCATTTGTCTCTTCTCAAGTATTCATTTACTAAATGTAATGTAAAATAGGTGTTTCCCCTTGTTGCTAAATTTCCTGCTCGTCATTACCCATCAACCAGAGAGTTTTCTGTGTTTCTTTCTCTCTCACACACTTGAGTTCTGCTACCTGACTTCAACCCGATGGGGTTAGTAGAAATAGCCAAACTGACTAGTAGGGCTGGGACGATTCACCTATCTCACAATTCGATACTTGAGTGCAGATTCGATATGTATAGCTATTTAAACACAAGCCCATAGGAAAAAGTTGAATCATACACTTCTAAGGACTTTTAATTAGGAAAATATTTAAATTAATACAGTAAAAATGTGTGATTTTCAGCATGTATGTAGTCAGCAATGTCCTGAAGTCCAATATCTGCAATTGTGAGGAATTATTACATTTTTTTACAGCAACCCAAAATAATAAAGAATAAGACATTTCCCTCACAAATTAGTGGTATTTTATATTGACTTTATAAGGGACATGTAATGTTTTATACTTCCCATGAATATAATCAGTGTAATTTCCATATATGTATATACATTTCCTTTTGTTAACCTTATTTTGAAAACCGGACCTGGTCACACATGTATACTTCCATTAAGTAGGCTCGCTGCAGTCTGATTCATTTGAGTAGAATCTTCTAGACACGCTTGTTTGGTTTGGGTCTCAGTTTCAGGCCCATGCAGAAGTCACAACACATTCACACACATTCACTCACACACACAGTCTATACCTGCGAACGGTAAGCTGCAGAGTCTTGTGTGATCCTTTGACCAGAGCGATGGCTTCCTGTCTGTATCCAGTCAGCTCCACGTCGTTGATGATGATGATCTCATCCCCCACCAGCAGCGGCTGCTCCAAACTGTCCGCCTTACCACCCTCCTCTACCTGCACACACAAATACAAACACCTAAGGCCAGATTTACTAAGAAAATGGCACAGCACAAATGTGCACTATCAATGTTTTCGCAAGCGCAATTTGTGTGTATTTAGCTAATGATTCACTAAAGCACCAGCTCATTACGCAGTCAGGTCTGGACCTCCAAATGTGTTCTGCGTGTGAGGGTATACTTGTCAACCTTGAGACCTTAAAAAGGGGGTTCTGGTGACTTTAGAGTGAAAATAACAAAATAATAAGTACGTTGCAACAGCATTTTATGTTAAACTTTTGATCTTATGTTTAACTTCCACGAAAAAAAAAACATAATAATTATAATAATTTGCCCCTGTGGTGTGAACTTGGTGTGAGAATCAATGCTCAGAAACCCGTTACTTCCAGTGGTGTGCACATTGCCACGACGCCTTTTTGCTGCATCATGGAGAGGCGAAGACAACCAAGAAACCAGCCAAGTGTCCTGAGAGGTCTGCTGGGTTCCTACTGCAGTCCTCTCTTGCCTGCAGTCTTTGAGCTAAGCTAGGCGAAACACGTCCTGGACATATCTCTGTACTGGAAACAGTGATGAAACTTGTTGAGTCACACTTTATGTGGCAGCTGTTATCAGGGTTTCTATTGTTCTGGTAGGTAGGAAACACTTGTGGCGTGTGCATGTGTGTGCTGGAGTTGGGAAAAGTAGGAGGTCTTGGCTGTTTGCCTGGTGGCTTTGTCATGCTCACATCCTGTCTGTCTCTATTATTATTATTCTTTTTTTCAAGTTTGCATAGAAAAAGTTTTAATTAAAATTTGTGTAACTATTGGCCACATCCAGATGGTGTCCAGAGAAGGAGTTCACTGCATCTCAACCTGTCATTTCTAATAAAAATCACCATTTACTAAAACCTTTAAACCAGCTCACTTTCTTTACACTGCAAAACAAGGTCAGTGATGTCTCTTTATTTGTCTTCTGCGTGGATAATCAACTTGTGAGGATGCTTTTCACTTGTGAAACATGCCTCTGTCTTTAAAAATCTTGTTTGTGGCCATTAAATGTATTTTTTTAGACACTTTTGCATATTTTTGTTTTAAAACCAGTCTGCTGGAAACAAAGTTTGTTTCAACAGAAACACACACAGACTTACTGTATATATCAGCATGACCCCTCTCATTATCATTACTGCCAATGATGCCTCTTAGCAGCCTGTCAGTGTGTCTGCAGCTTCACAATGTGTATCTGCATATGTGTTTATTACTGTGTGGACCATGTGTGTCTGAGTGTGTTTGTCCTCTTTAAGGTCACATTGTCTCGTGGTCTTGTCTTTGTGAGATAAGCTCAATCAAATCCTGCGTTGGTCGTCAAAATGCCAAAATGTCTCTACGGAAATGTCAACAGCTCAGACTGGATTCCTGGATGCTTCCTGCTCCTGTGTTTGGTGGATGAATTAATTGTGAAACTAGAATTACCGCCTCTGCCAACCAGTCAAGATGCAATTTACATCTGTGTCTGTTCAAAATGGCATCACTTCATTTCATCCCGTTAGATATGAGTGAAATTGTGAGTTATGGCCAAAAACGTATTGTGTGAGGTCACAGTGACCTTTCATCAGCAATTTCTAATCAGTTCATCCTTGAGTCCAAGTGGATGTTTGTGCCAGATGTAAAACAATTCCCTCCAGGCGTTCCTGAGATATCGCGTTCACAAGAATGGATGTACAAACAGTCGGATGATAATAATAAACACATAATAAAACATGTTTTCTGCTGTTTCTGTGATTCTCAACCACCAAGTGAAGTCAAACAGTTCAGCTAAGAATAAAAACTGGGTGGGCCTCCCTACTCTGACTGTGAGTGGATGCAGGAGAGACCTGATCGCAGTCGTAGCATGTTCTCCATCTTAACGCTAGTGCGGTAAGCCACATATTAGCACGATGTCAGCGGTACACTAAATATTCATTCGGACCAGATCTTACGGCGCACGTGTTGTAGCCCAAAGATATGACGTGTTGATGATGCGTGACCCGGCCTCTTTAAATAGGTTGGGTTTGGGTTGTTGTGCAATTTGGAATGGGCAGATAATGGCCAATGATGATGGGCAGATGCTAAAGATGGCCGATGCATCTCCTCTTCCTCCCACTTTACAAAGTGAAACCATGATATGAGAGGTGCCATCTTGAGATTTTGACAACATTTGGAGCCAAAGTCTGAGCGGTATTGATCGGGCAGTGGAATCGCAGCATTGAGGTGCTGCCCATACATCCGCCCTAACCAATCGCGAGCCAAGCACAGCCGCATCTTTTCAGTGAGAGAGACTTACAGCTGCCAGTCATGACGTCTCATCACCTTATTATGGCATCAAATAACTAATTAAAACCAAACTGAACACTTAAACATACATCAGTGTGATTAAAAAAACTTCCTAAAATGAAAATGTATTTGACATGTATTTTGACCTTTCGAGTTTGGCCCATGTCCCATCCACTAACATGGAGGAGGCGACTGACTGTGACTGCAGCCAGCCACCAGGGGGCGATCCAAATGATTTGGTTTCACTTCTGGGGAGCTGTCATGTTGTGCACCTTTATATGCACTCAACATGAACTTAATCATCATGAACGCTGAGGACTTACGCACATATGATGTGGTATTACCTGGTATTACCATGGCATCTGTATCTGGACATCTTATCTGGATCAGGAAAAACTCCATTCAGACCACACCTGGATTTCAGCCAGGTGTAAATGACATCTATGCAGTCTGGACACATTTTTAAGACAACAATGCACCTAACAAGTTGACCTAACCCTCCCTCTCTCTGCTACAGTACCAAGCTGTGTGCTAAAAAGCTTCCTCTGCAAAGTTAAAGTAATCTACTGGCTATGACTTCCTCCTTAGTGTATGGATGCCTTCTGCTGTCCTGATGCGTGAACCAGTCTAACTATCTGATTAGCATACTGAGATCTGATCACAATGCCAGCAGACTCGAGATAAGAAGGATTTCTTTTCTTTCCTATTCATTACGTTTGTATTTGTTACATTAAGTGATGAACTGCTGCTGTGTGCATGCAGACATACATATACAAGATACATACCTGTATATTGTCCTGCTAATCAATGCCAGTTGTGAATGTCAAGCCCATGATCAGATGTCTTTACCCAGATAATGTATCCAGATACAGATTGTTTGTAATCGAGATGAAAGTAGGTCTAACGTTACAGCCATGGGTAACTTTAGCAAACATTGCACTCAGCCTGAGAAGAAGTTTCTACCTGGAAAGCTCAGTTCGGAGCGACCCTGGTTATACTTGGAATTTAAATGGGAAATTTAAATGTGGACTAGGTTTGGGCTGGCGAAAAATATTTCAAACCAAACACAAGACCAGACCGGAATTGAACACTGGAGCAGACCTAACAACTTCTCCCTAGTCCACCTCGAATAGGTGGCCTCAGCCGGCTGTCAAGTGAAGTCCACAGCAGTTCATTTCTGGTGTAAACACTAATCAGACCAATCATAGGAAGCGTACCATTTTATCTGTCATTTCATTGGTTAAAGGAATGCCTCCTTTCCTTCTGTTGCTGAATGGTGGCTATTAGTTTGTTTGCCAGCAAAATGTTGAGTGGCAGGAGACAAACCTGGACTCACGGCGCAGTCAGATGCCTCCTGAATATCTGGGAGGACAAGAACATTATTCATTTACTGCAGAAGGTGTATGAGAACACTGAGGTATGCCTGCAGTAAAAAAAATATTTAATAACCGATAGTAATAGTCCACTTGGTGGAAGAAATGCACTTCTAACCTGGTTTGCCAACCACAAATAGACACTAAATAAGTCTTTGCTTTTCAGCTGACCTCTTTTGTTGGTTTCAAATCCCAAATTTTGCCGTATCAGCCTAGTTCTAGTTTTCTATCACGAGGTGTCACATGGTGGCGTGTCCACAGGCGCCGGTGCACGCCTAGTTCAGCAGCGGTGTATTTTGGCCTTAACTCTGCCATGTCTCCCCTCATCACCCTAAAAGAACACATGAACTTTTAGTGAACAAACACATCGTGCGCTGTCATATCTTCATGTCGCCAGCCTCGGCTCACAGCCTGTCAAACATTCGTGGGTCTGTGGCTTTCTTTTTTCTCACCTATGTTAATCATGTTGTCATACTGCTTATTTCTAATGAAACACAAGTTGGATTTTAGCCATGTGATGGCATCTGCCGATGTGGGCTACTTTTTAATTTCCCAGAATGTGTCATGATGACATATGCCGATTCAATGGGTTTACATGAAATCAAACTGGTCTACGTTTGTACACAGGACCGGACTGGCAAAAATGAAACTTGACCCAACTCTAACATGGCAGTTCCTGCCATGGCCACTAAATGTTGCTACAAGAAAACTCTGACTATATTGAAATAAATGGGAACACCCACAACTTCTCACTACAAATACAGGATCAAATACAACTCTACACAGTTTGTACTTTGGATGCTGCTTGGTTGTCCCACCATTAATATCATGAGATTATGTTGTGCAATACTGTATCACACAACAAAAATCCAATGGCTTACCGTCGGCCTGGCCTAAGGAGTCCATTGGTACCAACCATGTCATTCTAGCTTGCTGATAAGAAGGCTAAATAACACTCTAAATTTTGGTGAGGAAAAACTGGCATGGCCATTTTCAAAGGGATCCCTCTGACCTCAAGATATATGAATGAAAATGGGTTCTCTGGGTACCCACAAGTCTCTCCTTTACAGACACGCCCACATTATGATAATCACATGCAGTTTGGGGCAAAAACCATGCAGTTTTTTTTTGCATGCAGTATAAATAAGGCAGTTTTCCTAAAATTAAATTAAAAAAATGCAATATCTTGTTTTGCTTACAGTATCGCAATATATTGCAATACATTGAATCGTTACCTCTGTATCATGATACGCATCGTATCGTCAGATTCTTTCCAATACACAGCCCTACTGTCCACCATGTCTTTGCCCAAATTAAAATTTTCAACAACAACTAACTGACAAAGACGAAGCTGAATCAGGAACCCCGACAGCTGCACAGATCAAAGGTCAGGTTCACCATGAGGGTTAGAGATACAGTAACTAACACCACAAAGTGCCTTTATTTCATAGTTGTTTTCACATACTTTGCTGTGATTGACAGCACTGTTCTGAAGCAATAAACCCCGCCCATCTGGGACTCTGTGAATGTTAAAACAACTGCCAAGAATTTCTCACAGGGTGTGTCTGACCCTCTTCATTATTACAACATGTGTTACTTTTCAACAAAAGCATGATGTGTTGTGGCCCACACACTGTAGCTCCAGCATTTCAAGGGTCCTCAAACAGCGCTCATGCTTGGGTACTGTACGTGCTGAGTGACTTTAACCACCTACGTACGGTGGCCCTGAGGGGGCAAATTATGACATTACACAAAACCCATCAACAAACGGGGGACTGGTGAAGATGGGTTTTCCAAAGTATCTACATGGCTGACATGTATGACTGAGGAACACAAATGTTGGATTTGTTTCATGAGCTGTGCTGATAGAAAGAAACTGAAACATCTTCTCAGAGCTGTAAAAGAAAAACAGCATGTTAAAATGTAAACCATTACTCAGCTCTGTAGAGCAGCGCACATGCCTGCACTGTTTGCCTTTTTCAGGAATAAATATACCCAAATAAGGCTCGCAGAATCACTCAGTAACTCGGTGAGAGAGAGTGTGTGTGTGTGTGTCACTGACTTTGGTATTCCAGCTGAAATTCATTATCCTGCAGACGGAGATATCCCAACAGAGAGGCTCAGCCTGTTCATACCGTGACTGAAACAACATACCTCCTCTAATCAATAAAGACTGTGTGATTTGGGAAAATATCCTCAGACAGCAGTGGAGAGGGGGGTCTACACTGAGGAAAAAATATTAATTAATACTGAATAGAGCAGTTCCTTGTTGTCTTGTGTTAAATGACGCAGAAGTTACTTCTGACCCTTCGACGCAGGTTAAGGGTTTGGTGTGGATGTGAGTTTTGTGCAGTAGAGGGGAGTGAATCGATGTGAAAATATCGATACTACCAATACCTACATAGATAGATAGATAGATAGATAGATACTTTATTGATCCCAAGTTGGGAAATTGTGGTGTTACAGTAGCAGGTTATCCGCACAATATACAAGAGAGAATATACACATCATATAGACATATAGACATCTCGTTTTGATGATTTATTCTGGCGTTAATAGGATGGACGCAAAAAAGGATCACTTTTTCTCATCCACGCCCATTTGTATTTCATCAAAGTAGTACCGTCTTTTCAAAAAATGATCTGTTGTACTGTTTGCTACTCACTGCTGTTGTGATGTTGTGTACTTCTTTCCTTTTTAGATTGCTTGGTTCAGACTTAAGGATATTTAAAGGTGAACATTTCCAGTATTTCACATAAAAGCAAAAGGGCGGGGGTCTAACCCGGACCCTTTTTTCCCACGTATTTGTGTCTAATTGACAAATGGGGACAACACTTTTTAAAATTGGTCCAGTTTTGAGGGAGAACGCTGCAGATGGCAGCTAGTAAGTAAGCTGTAATGTAATCATTTGGGGCAACCTGGTACTGCTCAGTTTACATCCACTAAAAGTGCTTGTTTTTGCACCTGAAATGCTCAGATTGTTAATACAAGTATCTGACAACTACAGAGAAATGAAATGTTTTTCTCACCTTTGCTTCCTGTTATTGTGTCACAACGGTGGAAATGGGAGTGAGAGTTGGACAGAACTTGGCTGAATATTTAGATGATTAACACAATGTGGATGCAACGCAAGATTTCATGTTGAGGCTTCCCCAAACGAAACACACAATAACAAACAGACCAGATCAAGTGAAAGGTAAGAAAAAGGTTCCATTTCTCTGTAGGGTCCTTTTCATAATCCTATCAGACACTTATAATAGCAGTCTGAGTCTGTCAGTGGCAAAAACAAGCACTTTTAGTAGACATAAACTGAGAGCACCACGTTGACCCAAATGATTCCATTACAGCTTGTTTAGCGGCTGGCAGCTGCAGTGTTCTCCCGCAATACTGGACAAATTTTAAAGGTGTCGTCACCACTGGTCTCTTAACCACAAAAACATGGGAAAATAGGGTTCAGGTTGAAAAATACCAAATACCAAAGTTATCCTTTAAGACAACTACCACACGGCCAGGGACCTTTGTTGCATGGCTTACCCCTTTCTTGTCCCCATGTTGCTGGTCTGTCACTGCCCTATGACTTTCTAAGAAAAATTCTAAAGTGAAAAATTGAAGCAGCAGAGACCAAGATATCCTTACCCATGGGTCAATATTACGATTGTGATTTGCATGGGTAATCAAGCAAATGTTGTAATCCACTTCCATAAAATTGGGGGACTCACAAAAGAGAGATTACCGTATTTTTCGTACTAGAAGGCGCACTTAAAATCGCCCAGCTGGAATGAACTGAAAAGTGAGTGTATTGTTTTGTATTTCATGTGTTACAACTGAAAAATGTTGAGTTATTGAAGTTATTTAGTTATTAAATGAATTGAATGAAGTTTGGCTTACCTTACCGTTTAGTTTCGCTTAATGCGCCTTATAATCCGGTGCACCTTATAGTGCGAAAATTACAATACTTTTTTTTCTAGTACTAGAGTCTTAGGTATCTTGACTTTTCATCCCTAGTATGGGTCAAGCTCCAAAAAAATCTGAGTTCCCATAATGCAATTCTGTATCTTTTTATTGGACCCTCTGTGTCTTGTAAACTTGTCAAACCACACCTCCACTTGTAATGCAGATGTTCTGATGATCTCCAAACCAAAGCTGCGATCAGAGTTGCCAAGTATGGTTATTATAAGCTACTTTGGGCTTGTTTTCCTGAAGGGTCTTACAAATATTGGCAGTCACAGATTGTGTTTATTTGGGCTTGTTTCTTATGTGTAGTTGCTTATTTGGGCTCCTGTCTCTGTCATCTATACCGGTCTAGTTTGTCCTTGCAGGATCCGTACACAACCCCAATCCCTCCGCCCCTCCCCACCGACACCACCGCGGCTCACAAGTGTTGCTGTTGTTGTTGTTGTTGTTGTGATAACAATGCCAGATAGTAAGTGAGTGAAACAGGACAAAAAGTACAACTAAGACTGGGAAAGAGAGTGGACATTCAGTCTGGATTTGCCTTCAAGTGGCGGACAGTTCATGAAAGTGTGATATATGAGTACATCATCACAATATATCATGATGAAATGTAAAAATTAATAAGAAAAAAAAAAATTACAAGCTAAAATTGGATGCAAAATGCAATGCAATAAAAACATTTTTTTGGGATGCAATCAACATGAAATTCATATATCTATATATGAAGTGATCAAGTGACTCTCTCCCTCTCATGTTGGTCGCATGTTTTGGGCTTTTTTAGAGATCTGGCAACACTGGCTGAGATAACCCCGATGACATCACTACAACCAATCATCAATTATTATACTTGGACCTGACAAAACTCGCACACTGTCAGAGAAACAGATAATGTGGTGTAGTGCTAAAGTTACTAGATTCTCGCAATGCCACAAGATCACACAAGAATCAAAGGATCATACTGTATATCAAGTGAAAATCCATCTCGTCAGGCTTCAGTTAAAGTGTTTGTGTCCGGCAAGCCAGTTGTCTGGACCAATCAGCTTCCTGTGAGGAGCTACTGGCGGCTACAGGCGTGTCTAAGGTGTGTGAGACGACATGGAGACACGTGTTAAGATCGTCGTGGATTCTTTTCAGGTCAGGTACAAGTGTTCAGACCTGTGATGGAGCTGCTGGTCACATCTAGCTTGGTGCCAGTCATGAGACCTTCAGATTAAGACTCATTAAAACTGTTTAACCTGAACTGAACCGCCCAGATTAACAGAAACCTTCACTGTGACCTCTGACCCCAACTCAGAAACACAACACATGTACTACATGTAGAGTGGAGACAAACTGAGACCGCAAGGGAGAAGATGTAAAAAGTGAAACCATACTGAGCAAAACAAAGAGGCTGAAAGTCAGAGACGGTGTCGAACCGACAGACGGGCGGTCATCGGGCAGATGTTGGGTTGAACATGGAGAACGGTGCTAACACGGATCTAATTACAGTACAAAATAAAAGCAGGAGTGTGTTCGAAAGCACCCGGGAAAACACATAATTCACATTCTTGTCCTATTTTACAGCAGGTTGGCCTCCATCCCAGAATGACCTCCACACACACACACACACACACACACACACACACACACACACACACACACACACACACACACACACACACACACACATCAGACTGCTGATTTGCATTTTAATAAAATGAGGCCACTGTGGCAGTAAGGACAGAAGGGGAATCATTAGGGATCCTCTTCCTTGTTACAGTAACTGTACTTAGCTAAATAAGACAACTTGACAAATCACCAGTCGGTACAATACTGTGGACCATCATACTCACTGTACGACTACCTATAACCATACCTAAGGCCAAGGTTGAGCAATTAATCATTTTGAAATCAAATTCTCACTTTTATTTTAATTAGGCTAGAATTCACATTATTAGTGAAACATTAATAAGCAAAAAAAAGGTCAAATAATTATTCAGTGACCATCAATTTTACATGCTAAAATAACAGTTTTGTTAGGTTAATGCCAATTCTGTGAGTTTGTCAACTACAAAAACTTTGCATGCGTCAAAATCTGTCGAATAATGTTTCCCCATGCACGTCCCTTAGGCACTAGCTTAGCAGCTACGGTGAAGAGCTGTCAGCTGAACCATACCAGCAGGGGTCATAAGTCATGTATTAAAGCATTGTCATTGTCATTGACTTACAAGCCATTTGTCATCATTACCAAACAACGTATATTGTTAAGAAGAGAGTCAATTTGTTCCACTGCAACATCAGCACCCAGCAGCAGAGCAACGCTTCCACTATTTTGGCCTGAAAGTGACAACCAGATGCCAGTAAAACATCTGCCTACAAAGTGCCGTACAAAAGTAAAACAAAATTATTTCTATTTTAGTGTCATATTCTACCCAAATGGCCCATGTTTAACAATAATATATTAGAAATATAATAAGCGATTTCAGTCCAAAATGGTGGCAGCAACTGTTGTCAAAGACACTGTAGTTTTGTCTCTTTGCTTCTATACTCTGTTATTACTTATTACTTATACTCTGTTATTGTTATTACTATAACTTACTATTACTAGCAACTGCAGCTGCTATCCACAAAATGAACAGCAGTTATAATTGCCATTTTAGTCAATGTATGCTGAATTGGCCACAAATATAGGTCAGGAGTACAATTTATTTTCTAAAGTCTGAGAAAATAACCTGGATGATATTGTGAGTTAAGTTTGGAGTCTTGACTGATTGATTGATTGATTGATTGATTGATTGATATAAACTGTGGACAAGACATTTGAAAAAAGCATGAATTTACAAGGCAGGGTGGGTCAAAAAATGGTTGCATTATGGGAAATGTAGATTCAACTGTTTTAAGAGCTTGACCCATAACTAAAAATCCATAAATGTCTTCTTCTGTTGCTTTGAATTTGATTACTATTTTTAAACATTCTAAGGCACTATATACGTATATAACCATTTACATGTATGAATTGCTTTGTATTGCTGATTTGTGAATAGAAATTGTATTCTAACTTAATTTTTTGGGATGGTTTGGCTCCATAACATTAGCTGATGAAGTAATTTGCAAATGGCGAGCTACTTGATATCATGGAGATTGGACGTGACATTGCAGTAAAATCCTTGTAATCAATGACACCTGTGACATTAATATCTAGTAATGTCACAGGTGTCATTAATTACAAGGATTTCTGAAAGTTACATGTAGTACATTTAAATGTCTCTTGAGAGGCACCCAACTGTAAGGAAGTGTGATATTACTGGAGTATCCTACCTTTAAACTGCAATCTCAATATTGGTCAAAGTACAATAATGTGACTAATGACAGTGATGCTAATTAGGCCACTGTGTTAGTTAGATAGATAGATAGACAGACAGACAGATAGATAGATAGATAGATAGACAGATAGATAGATGGATAGATAGATAGATAGATAGATAGATAGATGGATAGATAGATAGATCGATGGATAGATAGATAGATAGATAGATAGATAGATAGATAGATAGCCTATGTCAGAGGTCATAATATCATACATCATGTAACCTCATTATAAGATGCCACAGGGAGGAAGAGTCCCATACCTTGGAGATGATGAGCGGCTCTCCGTGCTCCAGGCCTCCCTGCAGGGTGAAGCCCCACGGCGCTCCACCCTGCAGCCGGGCCTCCACCAGCACCCAGCCGCCGCCTCCTCCTCCTCCTCCGCCCGCCGCCTGCTGCTGCTGCTGCTGCTGGAGCCCCGCCCGGACGCCGTTCTCCATGCCCGGCCGGGGGAGCGCTGACTGCGGGCACCTCTGTCCTCAGCCCGGCTGCGGTCCGGCAGACTGAGGAGGAGGGGGGAACCGGACTGCAGAAAACGATCTCTCCTTCAGGAGCGCATTTCCTTCATTCATTTATAACTCCTCGATAAGAAAAGGGGAAAGAAGGAGGTGTCCGAGCACCGAGCTGCGTTTCCTGCAAAGTGCATTCCTGAAGCGCAGAGAGCGACCGATTCTCCGGTAAAGACACTCCAACAACACCCGGAAACTGGCCGCCGGAGTCCGAGGAGGAGGACAGAAAGTTTACTGAGGGGAGAAAGTCCTAAAACCCCAAGATGAAGGAGGTCAGATCCGATCAGATCTGCTCAAACTAATCCAAACCTCCTCCTCTCTCTCTGTCTCTCTCTCTCTCGCTCGCTCTCTCTCTCTCTCTCCGAAAATCAGTTTAGCATCACAATAGGATTTACTGCGACTCACTGAGCGAAAAGAAAAGAGAAAGAGAAAGAGAGAGAGAGAGAGAGAGAGAGAGAGAGGGGAGTGAGGTAGAGTGAGACAGACAGAGGGAGAAAGGGGGGACAAGAGAGGAGAAGGGGAGGTAGGCAAGGAAAGAAAAAAAGGAAAGAAGTTAGAAATAAATGAAAGAAGAAAGAAAAACAAAAAAGCGAAGTAGGCAGGAAAGGAGGAATGAATGAACAAATAAAGGAGAAAAGAAAGAGAGAGGTGGGAAAGAAAGGATGAAGAAAGAAAGAAAGGGAGGTAGGAAAGAAGGGATAAATGAAGAAAGGAGAAAGAAAGAGGTTGTAGGAAAGAAGGAATGAGTGTAAAAATAAGGAAAGAAAGAGAGAAGAAGAAGGAATGAATGAAGAAAGAAAGAAAGAAAGACAGAGAGAGAAGGCAGTAGGAAAGGAGGAATGAATGTAGAAATACAGGAAGAAAGAAAGAAAAAGAAAGGTAGGAAAGAAAGAGTGAATGAAGAAAGAAAGAAAAAGATGGAGGTAGGAAAGAAAGAGTGAATGAAGAAAGAAAGGAAGAAAAACTGGAGAAACTTTTAGAAAGGAGAGAATTAAAAAATGAAAAAAGAGGAGAAGAGTGAATTAAGGAGGGACATGGACCGAAAGCCGAGTGTTTTGCTGATGAGTTGTAATCCAATCCTTCACAGCCGTCACCCTTCACCCCCCCCCCCAACACAACAATATTAGGGGGGCCCACCCACAATTCTCCTTCTTCAAAACCACATCACCCACAACAACAATAAAAAAACAACAAAAATAAAAAAAAAAACATCCTCTTGTTCCCCCCACAACCGCCACAATATCAACCAACCCAACCCAAGCCCACGCATTTAAAAAAAAAAACAACAAACAAACAAAAACAACACACAAAAAATAAATAATATATATTATTATAATAAAAAAAATAATATTAAACAAATATTTTTATACACATAATATATATTATATATATATATAAAAAAAAAATTTTTTACCCCACACACATTAGAGATATTTGGAAATATATAAAACACCCCCCCCCCGGAGAGAACACACTCTCTATATGGTTTCAGCAATACGCCTCTAATGAACTAATGTCGCCCAACCGTGCCTAAAATCAAAATATTTACAACCTCGTAACACCTGCCAGCACTTCAAAATACAATATGTAAGTCCTTGGATGTCCAGTTTAGAAACGTATGGGTATAGAACCTCCACATCTACAAGCCAAATCCCAGCTACACAATCATCCGAACAAAGATAAGGCAGCTAATGTCATGCTAACTGGTACAATTTAATCCATTTGATTTGCGCACTTTGTTTTGGGACGCTCCGCACGACTTTCAACAAAATAACATTTTCCTACAAATGTCCAGCAACATGTGACGCACGTGTCAGTTTCCGCTCCAGTCTTTTCAAAATAAAGCTATTTAGTTAGGCTTAGGAGTAGATCGACTTGTTCAGGCTTAGGCAACAAAACTACGTAGGTTTAGGACAAGATCGCATTTTGAGTTAAAATAATGTGTAAGAATAATGTATTTTTTCACCCACTCCTCCCCCCCTGCAGTATTTTCCACTCTATACTGTCTGGTTAACGATTACATGGAATACATACAAAGTAATTTTGTGCTGACCATCATGAAAAAAATGATGTATACGAATCAATGAATTCAATTTCCGGACTATTTCACGTTCAAACCACTGCGTCAGAGCTCGCTTCCGACCTGCAATAGTCACGACTGACGATTTTTGGACCATCGTACTGCTTTGTTATTGGTCAGTGAACCGGCGGGTGGTTTGAAGCTGGTCTGGTTTGCACACTACTTCTTTCTTATAAAGTTCACAGACTTAGAAAGAACTGAGCTCACCAAACCTCAGTAGCTTACTCCTCATCTCTGCTTGAGGCTACAATAGCTGCTAGTAGCATAACACACCTGAATCTCTGACCAAACTGCCTGCGGTCGCTGTGCACTGTGGGTAATGTGGGCGCCACATAGCATCTCCATTAAGGCAGCCATGACCAAAAAATTCAACATCAGCATTAACAACAGGTGACCTCTTGTGTGGGTGGGCCCAGTTTTGTAAATCTGTAACTGATCTGTTTCCTGCAAGTATCTCTCAATCATTTCCACACCCGACCTGACTTGGTGATGTAAGACCTGTAACCCTGACCTGTAATCAGACAGGCTCAGACATGAGCTGGCCCAGGGATGGCTGCAGTTTAATTAAAAAATCCTCGCACTCCGAAATTTAAAAGATACAGTGTGCGAAATTTTTTTTTATTTTTTTGTTGGGGTTCTCACTTCACACTTTTTCACCCCAAACTTTTTTTTTTTTTCGCTGAGCGGAGACTCTCTCACCCCCCCACACGCCCACAAAAAAAATTTTTCTCTCACAAAAAAGGGGCACTACACACCAAAATCTAAAAAACAAACAAAAAACAATAGTGTAGTGCTGTGTACATGTAGTTAACTCAAAAGTCAAGCATAAACATAAACATATGCACTGATAAATATAAGCACTGATATCAAGCTGAACACTGGAGTAAACATTCATACGAGGAGAGTTAGCTACAGCAGCTAGCTGACAGGAGCTAACTTCTTGTCCTCCTATTTTTTTGGAAATAGGTCTGAATATCCATGCCACGCTGACGACGGTGACCATCGCACGAATGTATGACTCGGTGACCCGCCCCCCTCTTTCTGTAATTGGCTAGCAGTTGCCTCATTCGTTAGTTGGATTGGTTGAATTGTACGATCGACAAGTAGAGATAGGAATAACAGAGTGACGGCCACGCCGAGGTGAAAAAGAAAAACGCAAAAGGCTCTCTCTAGAGCCAGTGTTTGGTTTGTCCATTCTGGGCAACATGGTGGAGCAAAATGGCGGACTCTGTGAAGAGGACCCACTCCCTAAGGCCTCATACTAAGCTAACGAAAACACAACAATTGCTGGTTTTCGGTGATTATACACTCATGGAAACAGTTATGAATACAGTACTATGTTCCATTTCTGCAAATATTACACACTGTTCCTTTAACACATTTACAATGATCATGTAATCCATCAATTTATCTGAAAGCAGGAAAATTAAAAAAAGAGACACAAATGAAGTTCAAACTCCTCCAGTGACAGCAGCCGCTCAGCTTGTGTCAAAGTAAAACCGAGGTGAAGCAGCAGCTTGAGCTGGGTGTGTTGGCAGTTGGGAATGTGGTTTGATTGACGTGTCATCAAGTGCATTAGCTAAAAGGGGTCAAAGGTCATTGTGGGTTTATGAAAGGAAAGGATGGTGATGTTTTCTGGCTGAAGCTCAGTGTGATGGATTCAGGGCAAACGGACGACGAGAGGACAGGACAGTTCACATGCTGACAGGACGGCATGAATTTTAAACATTTTTAAACACAGCTTTGACATGTGATGGCGTCAGATTTACTCTAGGAGAGTCTACATTGTAGGACTAGTCTGTGAGACTGTAAGCAATGCAAGTGCACATTGAGTTCAGATTTGGTCAACCACAAAGCTTTTGTCTCTGAAGGAGGGATAAATAAGTCATTTTTTTTTTGATGGCCAGTGCTGAGGAGGAGACAGCAGAGTATGCTGTACGCTATCCTAGATGGCCACCTATAGGTGTGTATAAGAACTGCGTTCAACTTGTCCTCAAGACCGCTCAATTAGATCAGTGGCACCCAACCCTTTTCCTCAGGGGGCATACTTTATGGATACTTCATTTTACATTCAATGCATAACAATTACAGCACAGAAAAATGTGTACAATCATAGATACTGAACACAATAACTGTAGAAAGTTTGTGTAAAATGAACAATTTGGATGAATATTGCTTCACAGATGAGCTTTCCTGTCATTTGTAGGAACTTTTAATCTAATTCTCTGTATTTTTTAAATTTTAACGATCATACATAATTAATAAGCTTCTTTTTTGACAAATTCAGTGTTTATTCAACCTGATGCTTGTTCTTTTAGCTCTTTGTTTTAACTGCATGCTATTCTAATGTAAAGACTGTGTTCAGGTTTTCACTATATTCTTATCTGATCTTAAATAATATTCCATATTTTAAAAATAACTATTTACACTTAATTTTACAGCTCTGCAAATTTCATGGTAATTGTGATAATTAGCAAGTAACCTATTTTTAATTTCTTTGGAATTACTGTCAAATTACCCCAATGTTTACCACCAAATTGCTTTATTATAAAAATTACCTAATATCTGCATGCTGAAATAGCATTTAATCATTAAAATAGAGCCCTTATGTTTGAAAAGCAGCAGTGTGCTGCTCTTCATCAGAGGTGGAAAACCAAAACTAATAGAAGACACTTCTGATCAGGAACAAATCTCACCATTGTGACTTATTGTCTACACGGATGTAACCTGGTAGCTGATGTAATGATTTTTTTTAAAGAAATTTCAAAGACTTTATTTGCTAATTATTATCTATTTACCAGCAGACATGGAAATAAAGCATATCAATTAACTTTGTCTTCTTTTCCTGGAAATGAATTATACAAATTACCAGCTATTAGGAAATAACTGAATATGATTATTAAATCGTAGATAGAGAGATATCATGGTAGTTTTTTCATTAGGAGCTAGAGTTAAGTGACCTGTAAAGTTACATTTTTAAATAATCACTTTGAAATAATATGTTCAATAACATCAGCACACTTTAACCCTGGTGAAAGTAGTTGATTTGTGATTAATGCAGTAAGTTCAAGGAAAAAAAACACACACACCTTCCACTGGTCCTTATTTTTTATACATTTAAAAATAATAATAATAATAATAATAATAATAATAATAATAATAATAATAATAAATTGTACATATAAAGCCCAATGTTGAGAAGATAAATTTCTATTTACTGTGATCCCGATAAGGCACTGAGACAGATTTAAACAAACGTGCAAACACCAAACAAAGCATATAAAGCATTCTTATATAAATGTGCAAAAAAAAAAAAGGTTTAAAAAGTACTGTCAAAAAATAACAATTATTGCTTCAAACGATTTTGATTGAAACAAATACCTAAATATTTAACATTGAATAAGAACATTTTTAAACATTTAAAAGTCTTTACATGCATAGATCTTTTTTTTTTTTTTAAAAGATGACTACTTGCAGATTTATAAATTTTAAATATTTTTACAGCTGCAGCAGCTGATAATGAGATTATAAGAATAAAACCTCAACAAGTTGACAAAGAAAAGTTAGCTGTAACATTTTCACATGTAAGTCTTCCTCCATAAGTGCTAAAGCTAAAATAAATAAAAGGGGCACATTACAGGTTCAGAAAACAAGAGTGCAACATTCTTTTATGACCGATGTCTTACCATTTTACTGTAAATACTGCCCTAAATATTGAAACACCCGTCCTCAAAAAACACATTGATATAAAACTTTTGGAATGAATCTCATCAAAGTGGCATTAAAACCACACAGTGGGACAAAAATATACTTTTGAGTTTAAGGAATGAAGCGGACATATCTTAACAGGTCTCCTGCGATTTAATTATTTTTGGGAATGCTCTTTGGATGACATTTTGGAAACAACAGTTATTCATGACACATCTTAAAATACTGTAGTGCTTTAAGAATATATCAATCTGTTATATATGTGTGTATATGTATATATATATATATATATAAAATACAGTAATACTAACAACTGTTAGGAAGCTTTCCACCTTATTCGCGGGGTGTTACTGTAGAAATTGGGGGCGTAACTTGTGGTGAGGTATTGGAAGTAGCAGTAAGCTAGTTAGTCCCATAAGCTACCTATAGTGGCTAACCACCAATGGCGCTTCTTTTATAAAGTAATTTGTCTTCAGTTTAGCAAATCCTGCTTTATTTTGAACAGACATTTAAATAACGTTAAATTTGCATTTTCTAAAATGCCCTTACGGAGCTCTGGTACTTGTTGCGCTGTCAGCAGCTACACTAAAGACCACAAAAAGCTAAATTTGTGGCTTCAACAGTGTGTTAAACATGCACCAAAACCAAGAAGGGATTGTTATTGTGACCAGTAGTACAGTTTCCATCGCCTACCTTCAGACCTCCCTATGACCTTCCTTTTACTATTCTCTTTACAGTTTAAAATGTAAGGCATTTTATGGCACAGAGTGCAGGGCAACATTAGACTAAAAATAATTCAAGTACGATTAACTGTGTGTAGAGAAAAACAAAACCTTGTTACTGTGGAAGTACTGATATGCCTCAGAGCTTTTCAGACTGTTTGATTGCTTAACCGTCTGTAGCAATGGAGTCAATAAATTAGCTAAATATTCTAGTGTAGGTTATCTGAGGCCACTTCCTCAGGTCGTTCTCCCATCCCTCCACAGTAGAGGGCAATGGTATGATTACATCATCCCGTTTGAGGTGTAATAGGTGGTGTTCACATATGTTTTACCATATTTTTTAATATAATCACTCTCGGAGAGGCGGTTAGCGAAGCATCACAATGGAAAACTCTAGTTCCGGTTCAGTGACACGACGTACCGGAAGTCGCGACCAAAATGCAAGGCATCATGGGGCAAGGAATAAGGTGGATAGGAGTAGCTAGGGTAGAAGAAAAATGCAAAACCCCAGTGAAACTGACTTGAGCTCCACAAACACTAAACATCCTCTGACACGCTGTGGATCGTCTCAATTATCTGCTTCTTCAGTTTCTTCACTTTGTCTGGCGGCGTCTCGTTCAGACACTCCTCCACGTACTTCAGGAACCCTGCGTGCGGTGACACCGCCTGGCTTTGACAGAACGTCCTCATGATGTCCAGAACCTCGCTGGAGGCGGGCGCGAGGCGACGGCTCGCTCGTTTGCGTCCTCCTGACACTCTGCTGTCGGCGTGAGAGGAGGACGTGGAGGGGGAGGAGGAGGGGGAGGAGTGCTGGGAATCTGGGGGAGTAGGCGAGGGAGGGGCTTCGAGGCTCCGCGGCGTGA
Organism: Pterois miles; assembly: GCA_947000775.1. Taxonomy (NCBI): domain Eukaryota; kingdom Metazoa; phylum Chordata; class Actinopteri; order Perciformes; family Scorpaenidae; genus Pterois; species Pterois miles. The sequence goes on along the minus strand of CAMQGK010000201.1, from coordinate 2,447,761 downwards.
TGTTCAGTTTGGTAGCAGTTTGGTTGGCGCCGTGGTAATGGCTGGTAAGGCCTTGGCTGTCCAGGTGGAGGAGACCGGAGTCCTGCGGTTCGTGGAGGTCTTCGGGGCGCTCGTCCTCATCGCAGGAGTCACAGAGGAACATCAGCTCACGGTAGTGTTTCCACTTTGGGAGGTAAAAGTCCTCTGAACCACATGTTTTGTTTGAGCTCACCGCCTTGTGTTCACGTTGGAAAATGGTTCGCAGGTTCCTGAACTTTGTCTTTATGTCTTCCACTGAAGAATGAAGAATCGCAGAAACTATTAGCCTCAACGCTTTGAGGAAATGGTGTGAGGAATCATTTTCTTCACATCACAATTTAAACATAACCTATTATGCTTATTTTCAGGTTCATACTTAATAATTAATCGCATGATTGTCCTTAGTTAATTGAGATCAATTGCAAATCAATCCCATTTTTTAGTTGTTCAAAATGTACCTTAAAAGGGAGATTGTCAAATATTTAACACTTCAACACGGGAGTGGACAAATGTGCTGCTTTATGTAAAAGTATGTATATATTTCTTACTGAAAATCAATTAACAATACAAAGCAATGACCCGAATATTGTCCAGAAACCCTCACAGGTACTGCATTTAACATAAAAAGTATGTTCAAATCATAACATGGAAAACTCAAGCCCAGCAGGCAACAACAGCTGTCAGTGTGATTATCTTGAAGTGGGCATGTCTGTAAAGGGGAGACTTGTGGGTGCAAATAAAATCCATTTTCACTCGCATATCTTGAGGTCAGAGGTCAAGGGACACCTTTGAAAATGTTTTTTGTTGTTTTGTTTTTCCACACCAAAAGCATTATTTAGCGTCCTTCGCAACAAGATAGTATGACATGGTTGGTACCAATAGATTGCTTAGGTTTTCTAGTTTCATATGAGGCCAGTATCGTCATTCTTGCCTCACTGAGCCCATTACAACCTGAAAATCGCATGGTGCATTAATGCGTTAGAGAAATGAGTGGCATTAAAACTAATTTGCATTAACACCTTATTATCATATTTATTATCGTGCGTTATTATCAACTTTGACAGCCCTGGCCAGCTGGCGTGATGATGTGATTGGTCAACCGAACCAAACTCTTCAGACTCTGCTCCAGTTCTGCTCTAGCTAGCTTTGCTTAAGAGCGTGCCAAACTAACCGTTATGCAAATGTGTTACTTGGTGACATCACCACATTACCAATAGAAAAGGCGTGGCTTCAAGCCGACGCAGGCAGTTCAGGAGGAGTGTTTCTGTGGGGGACAGTAACTCCCTTGGGTGTGGACTTTGGGCTTCATAACTTTGCAGACCTTTTACATGCACAATTCATGGCTCCCTCTCTTCAGACGTTACCTGTTTTTTGGTTTGCTCTGGTACATTCTTTTCACATTTATGAAATATTTCTCTCAAAGTCAACGTTATCCTATTGACAGCATTAAAGCCATCATTGTTACCTGTGAATGGGACTGACTCGTTGTCAGACAGGAGGCTGCTCAGCGTCTCCAACAGGCTCTGTCTCAACAGCCTGTTCCTGTAGCTCTCGGACTTGTGGTTCCACAGACAGCTGTGCCCTGGAAATAATCACATGATTAGTATTATTCCTCTCACGTCACTTCCAATTAACATAACATCAGCATCTTTAGAAACAAGCAACCAGATACTTTCTCATCATACGCTAAACTGATCTATGACTGTGTTACTAGGTTACTTGCTAATTATCACCTAATTTCCATGAAATTTGTGGCCTGTAAAATGAAGTGTCCATTAACATCATATCAAGTCTGGTCTGTACACACCCACACAGCCCTTTATCTTAAAAAAATCCAACAGCAACATAAATGAAGCCACCAACCTGAGTAAAATGCTATAAGCTGCTGAACTTTGGCCTCGTTCCAGTGGCAGCGGGAGTCGGTGCTCAGTTTGCTGTCAGGCTGAACTGGAGCAGAGTAACTTAGAGGGGAAGGGTTGGTGCAAGGTTTGCTGGCTGTGGATGGAGAGGCGGGGAATGTGGGAGCAGTTGTCGGGCTCCCGAGTTTGAGATTATCTGAAGACGCAGAGAGGAAGATTTGGTATGCAGCACTGGTGTTGGTTTTGGCATCGCTGGAGGGAGCGGACGGGTTGTTGAACTTGTTGTTGTTGATTTGGGTGGAGCTGGAGGAGACGCTGCTTAGGGTGGAAGAGGGTGTTTGGCTCCCATGTTCCAGCTCCTTGTCTTCCTGTGGCGTCAGTATCTGCAGGTCGTCAGGGCTGTCGTCTTCGTCGCAAGACTCGCAAAGGAAGAGCAGCTGCTGGTAGTGTTTCCATTTGGACACATAGAGTTTGTCAGACAGCCTGCTAGCCTGGACCGCCTTGTACTCACGGTTGAAAACTGTCCGAAGGTTCTTGAACTTGCACTTCACATCTTCAACTGCAAAACAGGAACAAAGGAGTCACTTTCCAAGAGCTTGTGAATAAATACTCACATCTCCTACCATCACTTGTTTTTCATATTTATAATACTGGTTGATCTTTCTATCCATCTGAAAGTTAGTGGTTCTTTGTTGCTGTGTAAAATTAATTCAACCAAGGTAAGCCATATTATCTGTATCAACACTGAATCAATATGAAACCTGACAATTATCACCAACTGTGCATCTCCATAGAGCTTTATAGTGTCTTTTAGCTCATAGGGTAGGTAGGGAGGTAGGCAGTAGGCTTGTTGCAGTAGTCAGTGTTGCACGGTGGTCAGGCACACACCAATTACATTACGTCCCTTCCGTAGTTATGCTTTATGCTTTTTTTTTTTTTTAAACATAAATGAAACCCATTTAGTTCATTTTGGCATATCAGCGCCGTATCAGTAATACAAGGTCAGATGCTGGATGCTACAAACTGACAGTGAATGTGTCAGATGGAGTCGCAGCTCAGAGTAGCAGGTCTCATATTTCACACATACGGGATGAAAGAGAGCTGACACACAATATGAAACTGAAGCAAAGCAAAAAAAGCTAAAGCACCTATTCATATAGCACTAAATCAAGCACATGTACTAAAAAAAAGCTCAGTAAAGTATACAATTTTTTAATGTGCTATATTTATTGTTTATTTTCATTTGCTAGAAATATCTAATCTCACTCATGTAAAAAAGTACAGAAATATTGAACTATTATCTTAATAAAGTAGTAGATCTAAACTTGGGGGTCATGGGATGGTTTACAGGATGATAATAAAATGTGAAACATGTAATAAAAATGTTGTGACCTCCAGTGGGAACTGAACCCAGACAGGGATAACATGTTGGGCTGTAGCCATTATAAAACAAGCAGGATCACGTGATATTTACCTGAGAAAGACACTGAGTGGTCAGACAGCTGGTTCCTCAGAGCCTCCAGCAGGCTCAGTCTGAGCTGACGGTTGTTGTGGTTTTCAGACTTCTTCTTCCAGAGACAGTTATGCTCTGTGCACAACAACAAAAACACCCATCAACTACGAAACACTGTCATTGTGAGATAATGTTTTGTCTTTTTATCCCAATCCCTCTAGAGTCACAATTAATCATTTTGAATCAGTGTTTTGTTTACCGGAGTAGAAGGCTATTAGTGCACGCTCCCTCTCTTCAGTCCAGTAACATTTAACCATCATGTTGGAGGGGATGCAGGAGGATGAGGAAGTGGAGGAGGGAGAGGAGGTGGACAGGGCGGGGAGGAAGGAGATGATCAGTCCAGGGGAGGTGACGACAGGCTGGCTCTCCTCCTGTGGAATGGTCAGCGGCGAGGGCGGCTGGTCGTCAGGGCCTTCGTCCTGGTCCCAGCAGCCCTGCAGGAACATCAGCTGCTGGTAGTGTTTCCACTGCGGCACGAAGACGTCGTCCGACCTGCACACCTGGCTGGCCTTTACCATTTTGTACTGACGCTGAAAGGTGGTACGGAGATTCTTGAATTTGTTCTTAATGTCTTCCACTGGAAAGAAAAACAGATGAGCAGAGATTACATGTTTTTGCTGCTACACAAAATGCAGCTTTAAAAATGAAGAAATCTGACCACCATCTTACCTGTGAAAGGAACAGGTGGGGGGTGACCTGACAGGAGGATCCTCAGGTGTTCCAGGGTTTTCCATCGCAGCTGTCGGTTTTTGTAGCTGTCCGACTTGTGGTTCCACAGACAACTGTGCTCTGGGAAACGAAAGCAAACAAGTTACTCAGCCACTGCATACTGTATTAGCATTTCACAATAACTTTTCATAACTTCTTCAGGAGCCGCCATTGTTATTTAGAAACACGCCCGTAGCTGCCAGTAGCTCCTGTCAGGCTTGCCGGACACAAACGCATTACTTGAAGCCTGACAAGATAGACTTTCGTGAGATATGTGATCTGCGATTCTCATGTTACATTGTGAGAATCCAGCTGCCGTGCAAAGTGGTACGGTTCATTGTAGAAACTCCTTGCCGTGCCACCATTCCTTCAGCAGTAACTAACAATCCTAAGTTCTGACTGAAAGTCAACAACAGTCTGAACCATCAATTGAGATGTGGATGTAGTCACCGTGACATCAACCACTGCCGTTTTGAGGCCTTGAGTTTGGTATTTTGGCCGTCACCATCTTGGTATTAATTTGGCATTCGCCATGCTGGTATTTGGCAAACAGAAGTGACATGAGAGAGTGGATCTAAGTACAGCCAGTACAGACTGCTGAATAAGACATTTTTAGGCAACCGAAAAGTTCTAATTAACTTTCATGAACTGAAAACACGCTGTGAAAAGGTTAAGACGGAAACATCGACAACTCCCAGACCGGACAACGCTGTGGTAGCAACCTGTCAATCACAAAGTAATCCCGTCCTAAAGCATTCCCTGCTTTTTGGTCAATTTTACTCTAAATTGGACCATAATTTACTCAATGAAAATCATGCTGTACGGAAAAGAAAACTTGAAACTAGAGACTGAGACCATAAACTCATGTTTACAATGTTTAATGAGATAATAAATCACGTGAGAAGTAGGCTCATTTTCTTATAGACTTCTGCACAATCAGACTTCTTTGTACAACCAGAGGAGTCGTCCCCTGTTGGCTGTTAGAAAGAATGCAAGTTTAAAACACTTCAGCATTAGCTTCACTTTTCAGCCCCTGGAGCTGCTCACTGGATAGATTTATGTTTGGGAAAAATCTACTTGTGTTTGTTTTAAGTTTCTTTTACTCACAACAAGGTACACAGGAAAATAATGTAATCTATTTTGTAAAGTACACATATACTGTATACAAACATATTACAGTATATTCTGGTTTGTAATCAGAGCAGGACTCTTTAATAGTGGTGGTTTGGGAGATATTAATTTGTGCTGTAGCTCAAATGTCATTTCTTTATCTATCACATGTCACAGAGTTAGTTTAGTTAGGTGATGTGAGCAATTTTTTTCAGGTGAAAAATATGTCACTATTAATTATAATAGTTTCTGAAAAAATATAGTATTTTGTGCATTAGGCTTAAGATGAAAGTAAAGTGTATTTACAATCATAAGCACTGCAACTTCAGAATATATTTTCATGATGTCATCTTAAAATCTAGCATCGGGTACAGAGTAATAATAAATAAAATCACTCCCTTTCATGCCAGCATACTTCATTAATTTCATCTATTCATATTCAGACCAACAGGCGAAACGTTTGAACAGCATAAACAGAAGTTAAGAAGCCGTTTTCACGTCTTTCTAGGGGAATGACAGCTAACTAGACTTCAGTTGCTCGTCGCCATTGCTGCTATCTGTCATTTCCGTCGGTCTCGTCGAGCAACGGTTGCCCCCAATTGTTGCAATTTACGACAACACGTCGACGAAAACAGCAACTTTTCTGGAGTGAAGAGTTGCTGTTGCAGAGTGTTTGACTTACTGGAGAAAAAGGTAATGAGCGCCCTCTCTTTCTCCTCCGTCCAGTACCGCTCCAGTGTGAAGCTGAACGGAGCCGCCTCCATATTGTTGCCTTCTTCTTCTTCTGCGCTGCCACACGTGACTCACATGCCACGATCTGATTGGACGAGACAAGGACATCGCTGAGCAATAACCCGCATTGCCCAGTAGAGGTCGCTGTCGGCCTGTGTTTATCTCCTCAGCTGTTGCCCAAATGTCAACGCAGATCTGGCACTTCAGTTCTACTCTATTTTTTATTTTCTATCCATATATCACAACATGTCTTAATGAATCTGTGTTATATATTATATGAAGATACTCCACTAACCAACAGAGTGCTACAGGAATGAGTCCTAAAACCAGGAAATGAGTTTTAGCATATAGGTTCCCTTGTCTGGAAGTCAATGGGTTTTAGTTAGATGGTTTACACAAGCTGTTTTGTTCTATGACATAAACACATCAGTAAATATCCCACTCAGGAATTTTGAAGCCTTTATGTCTTAAAAAGACATTTGCTAACAAGTGGCTAAATAAGACGACTACACATCATCACGCTGACTTGTCCTTCACAGCCTTGTTGTGTTTATACTCATACTCCAAACTGCATGTGATTATCATAAAGTGGGCATGTCTGTAAAAGGGAGACTAGCGAATACACATAGAACCCATTTTCATTCACATATCTTGAGGTCAGAGGTCAAGGGACTGCTTTGAAAATGGCCCGTGCCAGTTTTTCTTCACCAAAATTTAGCCTAACTTTGGAGCATTATTCAATCTTTCTTGACAAGCTAGTGTGACATGGTTGGGACCAATGGATTTCTTAGGTTTTCTAGTAGGACGTGTGAACAACAACAACCAGCTAGAATTTAAAAGGACTCGTCAAACAAATGCCAAGTGTTGCTCTGTTTTAATTTCCAATAATCACCAACTGGCTGGTACGTTTCCAGACAAGACGACAGACGACGTGTATTTACAGTGACTCCCATGTACATTTCATTTCGTCACATGTACAAACATCCAATCCATGTACAATATTTACACTGTTGAGTCAGAATCACTGCTGCAGGACTAGCTGAGCGAGTGCAGTTGTCAGTTCATTAACTGTGTTCATTCACATGCACACTGATATCCTGCTTATGATCTGGGATTTGGAGTATTTGCTCGTACAAACGTCTCGGCTACAGAAACTTGGAATTTCACTCATCCTAGTTTTCAAAAAGCCATTTGATTTGGGTTATTTCAAAATAACCTAATACTTTAAATCTTTAACTAAAAAAAAAGTCTGACATGGAAATGAAAAGTCTGGTTAATGAAAGAGCTTAAATAGATTAGATTATATTGGAAAATAATTAAAAATCAGATCTGTTTAAGTTTGTATAAGACAAACTGCAGATACATTGATCTGATCTAGCACCTTTCAAATTGTTTAAAAAAAAAAAAAATCATAAAATAAAACCCCTTACCAGGATACTAGTGTGCATGTAAACATGCTCAGGTGTGACTAGTAATAATACATATATTTTTTGTTTCATAATCTAATCTGAATGAACATGAAAAACATAAATGGTCGTATATAATAGTTATACTGTATGTTTAGCTGCACAGGGAGAAATTGAACCCCCAACCCAGACTGTGTCAGTGTCACTGAGCTACACAGGACTGAAAACTGAGGGAAAACCTTCATATCAACCACGATAAACTAGCCAATCTCACTCATATACAAACCATAATATCATTCACATGTACATTTACATCTTAAGCTCAGAAAGCAAATATCTATATATGCACTCTGTGTTATATACTGTTAAACTTTCTAAGTCTTCTCTAAAGCTCTGGTTAAATCTCCATCTGATGCTTCAAGTATAAATTCATTCACAGGAATATAACTGCTGTCAGGGAAAAACCTCATATTTGCAACAAATCGCTTTCCAGCTGACCTCCAGGAGTTTTTAAAATCATACAGTGAAGGACCTCAGCACTCTAATGACCAGCATAGTTGAATTAAAAGCTAGACTTGCAATAAAGTACACTGTATTGGGGTCCAAGTAGTCACTGAATCGCAGGCCGACCCTGGGCGATTGGTGCCACAAGCATCGGCGTTTTGGAACAAATTCATGGCGTCATGCTGTCAGCTAGTGGCGTTTCTAAACCTACATTCTGGAAAGGCACAAGATGGTTGCATGACACCATGGTAATGTAATATAACCAGTAAAAATGGCATGTACAGGTTGTGCAAACTACATACAGTAGTACCGTACCATACCGTCGGAAAGGCCGTCGGTGGGCATCTGTCAGTCTAGTTTTTGTCCCGTACCGTCGGCTATAGCCTGCCCGTGTCGGACGTTTTTGGGCGATTCAGCTTGATGATTTACTGGGGGAAGCCATCAGTGAGAGAAACCACTCTGATTGGCTGTTCAGCTTAAGTGAATCAGTGCACGAGAAGAGAGCAAAGGTGAGGAAAGCAAGCCAACGAGTGTAAGTCTGGCGCAGAACGTACGTGCTAACCAGCCGTCGGCTGTAGTCTTTGTGTTTGAATGCAACTTGTCAGCGAAGACAAAGGTGACACTAGGCAACGCAACAGCCGGCCTTCATCGCTGCTAGTTCTGTGATGTCGGTGTGGTGTGTCTGGGCCTTTATTGCCACCACATTTGGTATGGAAAAACCCATTCTCATTCCCAACTTCTCACGCTTGGTGTCACATAGGTTTAGGCAACAAAACTACTTGGATAGGTTTAGTGAAAGGCTATTTAACTGGAACTGGCCACGTAATCGCAGTGCACAGCGTCCAAGCAACGGTTACTGCTGGCAATGCCATCCCCTGACCCGCGGTTGCAGGGCCACATTGTCGAACCGTAACAGCCACCCTCCAGTTCCCCCATGTTAAGTTTTAGCTCTGTCAGCACTTGTCGCTGGCACTGTAATCCCACATTGCAATAAATCGAAGAACGCTTGTGGTGACTGGCTAAAAACAAATCTGTCATCTTTTTTCTAGATCTAAGCACAAAAAGGATCGTTGGCAGGTATTGTCTGATTGGAGAAGTTTTGATACTACTTGGTGCTGTGTTGTTTTGGTCAATAACATCATGTACTAATACTCATCCCTAGTAAACCCTGACTTTTGATTTCACACGGGACACAAACAGCAGTCTCCTGGGTGAAAGTCTTATCCATCCTCCAGTCTTATCCGACCTCCTTCATACCCATCACCTGACCTCCGGGGCAGTTGCTCTGAGTGTTTAATATTAGGGTTTACATTGGAGCTAGTTGAAAGCCTGGTGTGTCTCATACAGACACTAAAGGGTGACTTGTGCATCAGCATCAGACGGCGAGCGCTGTGACAAAACATTGGCATTTGATGCCCTGGGATTGAGGTTGGGCTGAAAGTCCAGGATGGGTGTACCAAATGGTGGTATTTTGAGAATCAATTGGTGACCTGTAGAGATGTTCTGATACCATTTTTTCCTTTGGAGCAGCGAAGAATGATGATTGATTTCCTGTTGAACAAATTTTTCTGTTTTAATGAATTATGGTACTGGATCACTGCATAGACTGGCATACTTTCTGATACCTAAATTTTGGGCTGTATCTGATGCATTTCCGATACTCGTACTGGTATCAAAACAACTCTGGTGACCTGATTCTCAACTATTATCATTAAATGTTTGTTATCCAGTTAGCACAAATACACTTAAACTGGTGGTATCTTAAGAATCCTTAGATACTTGGAAAAATCATGTTACAGCACCAGTTACTGTTGGGACTTTTTTGGGCTGCAGAATCCCTTTTTACTGAAATAAAAAATAAAAATGAACATGTAAGCAGAGACAATATTGTTTCAACACTGTTGACAGCTAAAGCTACAGTTGCAGCTCTGAGGTTTTTCCACTGCCAGCAGTCAGCAGCATTCATAAAGTGACTTTGATATAAAAATAAAACAAACGTGATACAAGATGAGTAAATCCAGGTTGAGTGTGATTTAAAAACACGCTGATCTGAGGTAGAGTGACAAACAGGGACAATATCTGGTGAAATAAAAAACTATCCAGGGAGGTGCTTTCCTACTTTGATGACTGACAGATGAAAATAACTACTAAAATTTTTGACATGTTGGATTTCAGGGGGTTGACTCTTCTCTCAGCTCGTCACATTCATACCTTGTTAGCGATCAATAGCTCATAGCAGGTAAGATACTGTACACTTAAAAAGAATAAAAACTCTGCTGAAAAGAGCAAAAAAACTTCTTCAAATCTTCAACTAAAAAAAAAATAGTATAAATCAACACTAATGTTTTGGCTGCAGTAAATATGTTGTTTCATTTGTACAATAACCAATAAGAAATAATCACAGCATCAAAATACGGCTTCAAAATGATACAGCTGAAGGTAAAAACACCTTTTCTTGTTTATCACAAAAACAATCAACAACTTCAAGCTTAAAGATGAACGATAATCCTTCCATTAAAAACTCAAAAATATTCTTTCCCTTCAGGGGATCTGATGAGGGTGTTTCCCAAACCTGCCCCAAAAAAACACAGTTGGTGCCTCCTCTTGTCAGTCAAACGATGGTTTCCCTTTAAACTGTGTTGTCCCTGGTGTCCCCGCTATCTTGCTGGCAGTCAAATAATCATCTTCTGTGAAATGGTACGACATCTTATTTGCAGCTCCGGTCCCCTGGTGAAAGAAACATCCTCATTGGTCGCTTGTAAGATGTTACTGCCTCTGCTCCTGGTAGCTGAAGAAGTATGTCAGTACCGCCTCCTGGCAACGCAGCAATGCTATTGGAGCTTCTTGCTGCAAATCTCAATCTTCTGACAGTAAAAGTACACTTAGTTGTGCCCTGCAGCAAAGAAAATGTGTTTATCCTTGTTACAGAAAGTCAATCAATCAAAGCGCAATGTAAGCCCCACCCTCTGTGGTCCTTCCACCTGTCAATCAAACAATACTGTCCTGCAGCAGCGGCTCAAAGTCCTCGTCGCTGGCTGCGGGAGGGTTCTCTTCGTCGCTGCCCGGGAGGGGCGTGTTGATGTGGACGCCAGCCAGCGAGGACATTGACTCTTTGCTCTCCAGGTGGGGCTTGTCACTGAGGGACAGCTGGGAGGAAGAGGAGGAGCAGGAAGGTTTCTCAGGGATGAAGAGGGCGACGAGGAAGGCGACGACCACGGTGCACGCCCCTAACAGGAAGGGCGGGCCGGGTATGAGGCCTCGCTGCGAAGAGGAGAGAAACTAATTCATTTTTCAAATCAAATCTCAGCTGGAGCACAACTAAAACATACAAGATTGCTGTAATTTTCTCTGTTAAACATGGCAAGGCAATTCAAAAAACATTTAATTCCAAGTAAAATCAATGTGCGTCAAATGTACTGACTCATCTGGCCATGTCTACAAAAGTCTACATGATATCTCACAGAAGTCTGCATGCAGCCCAAAATGTATGAATCCACCATACTGGCTATAGCATTGGTGTCTGTAAAGCCAGTATTTCAAATTAATCTCATCCACTTTATGATTTAATACAGTAAATATACTTTATTATATATAGGTCCTTTAACCACAGCATGAGAATGGCACCTTAAGCCGGAGAGCTGATGTGAGTTGTTCAGTCTGTCAGTAGGCTGTGTGACTGTATTAGTCAGTGTGACCGCCTGCCTACAACAGAGTGCTGACATAACTGTTTAGTGTAACTATAGTTAGATGCAGGCCAGAAGTGTTGCACAGTTTTCTGCAGAAAGACAGAAAGATTGTGAACCTGTGGTGTGGAGGGTTAGGGTGTATTTGAGTGTACTCTGTACCTCAGTGGGACTCTGCAGAGGCAGGGGGTCGATGTTGAAGTCTCCCTGGATGGGGTCCATCGTGCTGAGCTCCACGTTGAAGAGGAAGAAGATGAATCCGTACAAAGCTGGACCCAGACCATTACACAGACCTCTGATCCCTGTGATCATCCCCTGGACCACGCCTGCATGGGGGGTGTGAGGGTGGAGTAACATTGTCGTGTTATTGGAGATGGAGACATGTTACTGCTGAGACAGTGAACGCTGTATCTGCTGATAGATTTATCTCACTGCCTGGTTTAGTAATACAAACCTCCACCTGAAAAATCCACAATAACACACTGACCTATTGATCTGAGAAGAGGAAGAGAAGAGAGAAATGAGAGGAGGAGAGAAAGGAGAGGAGAGGAAGAGAGAGCAGAGACAGGAGAGGAGAGATTTTCTTTGTCACCTTGTTTATCAGGATCAGCAGACTGTGACACCAGAGCAGAGACAGCTGGGAAGGTGATGGAGGACATCGCTGCTACAGCACCAGCTGCCCACATCATCCTGTTAACACATGTTGATGTTTCAGCTCTTTCTGATATTATCCACATTGACTTTCAGTGCCGCGACCACAGAAACAATTTAAGATTCAGGCAACAAAATTATGCTGAGTTAAAAGGAACTACCCATGTCGGTATCTGAGTTCCTTGAATCCTACACCTTTTCACCAGCATTGAACAAACATCAGTTTCTTCGTTTGATTACTGGAGCCAATACATTATGATATTAGGTAGCTAATACTAACAACCCGCTCTATTTGGCTTCATGATGTGATTAGGGCAGGTGGACAGCAGCACCTGGAATTTATTTCACAAGTCACTTTTAGGATGTTATACATTCGCTAGCTGTAGGGGTGAAAAACAGAAACCTCTCATCTGATCTCACCATGGCTCTGATCCGAAGCCGTACCAGGCCAGCTGAAGGATCTGGAAGCCCAAACCCAACAGAACGGTGTTTTTGTTACCCAGAGTCCTCATCAGCAGTGTGAGGAAGAGAGTCTGAGGAGGGAGAGAAATAGGATTTTGTTTTGTTTGTTCAGACTTTGTACTTATGTAAGGAGCATGTATAAAGTAAGTAAAAGCTGTGTCCAGGTCAGATGTTATCAGACCTCTATTACAAATAATGACAGTAAGGTGTATTAAATTACCTCTAAACTGAATTAGGATGTGACACTAGAAATTATGAGTGATGTGTTACCTGTGCTACGATGGACAGGATGCCCACCACTCCAATAAAAACAGCGATGGTCGTGGAGGAGAAATTTATGACCTGGAGGGACAGACAGACATTTGTTCTTATTATTGTTGTTACTTTCTAAAGAGTCATTGAGGAAAAGATGACTTAAAGCGCACTAATAAACTATATGTGAATGAAAATGGGTTCTATGGGAACCCACGAGCCTCCCATTTACAGACATACCCACTTTATGATAATCACATGCAGTTTTGCACAAAAACCATGCAGTATTTTCATGCAGTATAAATGTATTATTTTTGCCAATTCTAAAATTGTTTGAATATTCCTGTATACTGGGGTCCCTAAACAATTTAGCCAAATATCTTCACGGTACAGCCTCTTAAAGACAATAATTTCTTTGTTGCCGGGAATCCCGTGGGTCTCAGAGGGTTTGATAATTATTTTTTAGAGGTGCTGAGATGATATTTAGCACCCCTAAAAACAGTCAAAAATCACCAAAACTACTGTTTAACGTTCTGTTTTGTTAATTTGTGCACACAAATAACTAATTTGACAGCATAAATATCACAAAAATCTTTTCATTCCATACACTGTGACTTTAAAAAGCAGTTGTAGTGACAATAACAGTAGTATTGGTAGTAAACAGAGTGTTAGGCAGCAGTGTGACTCACCTGTCTCAGGTAGAGGAAGAAGCTGGAGTACTGTCCAGCCTCCGGCAGGTAAGACAGGAACACAGTGATGCAGATCAGTAAGACTGTCGGGTCCTGACCCACCTTCCTCAGAGACTGAAGGAGAGAGAGAGAGAGAGAGACAGGAAATGCAGCACATACGCTGTCCGTTACTGTAATGCCTGGGACTCAAAGGGTCAATGCATGTGACTCATATCCACTATCAAATATTATTATATTATTATGCTGTAGCAGTAACAGGGTTGTCATATGGCATTAACATTAAAAATATTACTGTGATGAGGAACATGAGGAGGTGCCTTCACCATGTCTCCACTACTGTGTCTAAAACACAACAAATCCCCCTACTATGACTTTTCATTAATCAAATACTGTATTGTAAATTACTGGTTACTGACAGCGAAGGGGTCGGCCTGCTCCCAGGATATGGGCGCCCCCCAGGTGTTTAGCCTCATCTTGTCCGGCAGAGACTCAGGCACGGCCAGCAGGATGAAGCAGATGTCGGCCAGAGCGATGAGCGTGGCCACCAGAACCACCAGGTTGTCTCCGTACCAGGCTGACAGGTACGCCCCGATAGCTGGACTCGTTACCAGGCTGGCTGCAAAAGTGGCTGACACCTACAGAGTTCAGAAGAGAGAGAGAGAAAATGAATTTTAAAGGTTAGAAAACCCAGAAAAGCTGGAAGCTAGATGCTGGAAGCATTTTTGCGATTTTTCTGTTACATAGCTAGACCTCTGCGTCATCACGCATGTTTTTTTATTCCTTAGTCCTAAAGAACCTAATTAATAGCAATTTCATTTAACTATTTTTTACAGTTGAAATGACAATATATGGTAACACTTCATTTTACAAGTCCTCAAATGTCATGGTAATTAGATGATAATTAGAAAGTATCTGAAATATCTTCAGAATTAATGCCAAATTAATTAAATAAAAATAATTTACCTAAAAATTTATCAAAAATTACTTTACTCTAAACATTATTTAATAATTATATTCTGCTATTTCCTGGTAACTGGTAATGTATTTAAAACTTTTCCAAGAAAAGAAGACAAAGTTAATTGATATGCTTTATTTCCATGTCTGCTGGTAAATAGATAATTAGCAAATAACTAAGCAACAATAAGTCACACAATGGTGAGATCAGTGCCTGATCAGAAGTTTTGGTTTTCCACCTCCGATGAAGAGCAGCACATAGCTGCTTCTAAAGCCTAAGGACCCTATTTTAACTATTATAAGCTATTTTTGTATATAATTATTAAATAATGCTCATAATAAAGTAATTTTCAAAAAATTTTGAGGAAAATATTGGGGTAATTTGGCAGTAATTCCAAAGAAATTTCAAATATATTACTTGCTAGTTATCACCTAATTACATGAATGAATGTATGTAAGATGAAGTGGTACCCAATAAACTTGTCTTTATCATAAAAACTATAAATAGATAAAATAAATAAACTAAACAAAACACAGGACCCTCTTTCAATGTGTTTCTAAGAGATTATGTTAAATTCTGTCAGTGTCTCAAATGTCTAAAAGACGAATAGATAAAAGATTAAAACACTGTATATTCAGTAGACAAATGATGCTATTATTGTAACTGTCTCTCCTATACTTTCAGATGCATATATTTTGTTTGACAACACATCAAACAGGAGTCCTTACCAGACCGTAGGCTGTACTCCTCTCTCTTTCATCCGTCACATCCGCAACATAGGCGAAGATGACCGAGAAGGTGACGGAGAAAGCTCCCGACATGGAGATCATGGCGAAGTACCACCTGCAGGAAGAACAGAAGTGAGGAAAACTTCATTTTTTTTTCAGTTTCAGGGAACTTGCACTACTGCAACTGTTCTGTGAATGACTGAAAACTTTTTGGACACACAGATTTAAAAACCCAGCCAGTAATCTAAATTTTGATCATACAGTCCTATGGATCATAACAACAGGGTATCTGCAGGTTTCAGCAAGTCCAATTTAAGACCTTTTAAGACCATTATGAATGCAATTTAAGACCTATTTCACGTCCATTTAAGACCAAATTAAATGGAATTTAAGGCCTTCAGATGAACTACGGCGCCAACTGTGTGTCAGACCCAGCATGAATTATGGTCCTCACTTGGGCTATACCAAATGTCTTTTTTTTTTTTTTACATTCAAACCTTCAACAGAGGTTTTCCAAAGAAGCTTTGAATGTTGTGACGACCATGACTGGAGCCACTTCACCAACTCGGTTATTAGTAATGATGCACTAACTGGCAAGTTCTGGGCTCATACCAATGTTTAAACAATGTTTAAACCCCAAAGAATGACTATCCGAATACCAAAATTAAAAACTGAACACCTACCCAAAGAACGTACAGTATAACCAGTATTTGGGATTTAGACTTTGAATGTCAAAGATATGAATAAAGCCTTGAAGCTTCAAACTATTTGGTACCTCACTAATATGGCTTAATATGAGCAAATCCCCTCAGTCAGGTTCTAACATCTGGTAGAAAGTCTCAATGGTGGAAGAGTGGTCAAGTAACAAACGTATGTCAGTAACGTTCAGGCGTCCATATCTCTGGCTATAATGTGCATGTTGAAATAGGTCTGCTTCACTGAAATTTTGCATTCTGATTATGCTAGAACTCTGTCACAGGTTATGACCAAAACATAACCCCATAGTATGGTTCTCCAGACTTCACTACTCTACTGTACCTGCATATCTCAGTTTGTATGACATTAAAATAATTGTGCCAGCAGAGAACAGCGAGTCCTACCAGGGGCTGAGCCTCATCAGAGGGATCGGAGCGCAAGTGAAGAAGACGGTAACCAACAGGAATGTCCGCCTGCCCCACACGTCCGACAACGCACCAATCAGAGGAGCAGACATGAATGACAGCAGACCCTTGATAGGAAGAGGCGGAGTCAGTGACAAAATCCTGCATCTGTGACAGTGAAATATGTTTCTGCTGTTTGGTATTATTTTATACAGGATTCCACATTATTAACCCTTTAAACATGAAGATAGGTTCACTAGTCATGGCTAGTACCTCTTAAATCGGATTGCACTATGAGAAATATTTGGTTCCTACTTCTAACAAGGCTTGTGAGCCAATACTATAACAGCAGTGGCATCATGTGGTATCGCTTTGTCATCAGGTTTGTGTGGAAAAAACACATAAATGGCTGAGATTGATTGGTAAGTGCCTGGCAATTACTTGTTGTGAAGTTAATGTAATGGAACAGGGGAGGAAGAAAAAGACATCTAATAGCTGGATGTTATCAATGTTGTCAATTGTATCTTTAATATTAATCTGTCTCTTGTGCATCCCCCATCTTTATGGAACTGTGAATCTAAATCATTCACTCGTTTAAAATGTATTAACACCTACAGTATGAGTCAAAAAGCTAAAGTGTGTAAGTTCTTACCTTTACGCCCTGAATGAGGCCGTTCATCAGGAAAGTGTGCTGGGGAAATGTTTCATGTAAAACCTAAGAAGAGAGGCACAATGCCAATATTTAGAAACCCTACACAGATTTAAACAAAAAAAAATAGTAAAAAGGTAAAAAACTAGGCTATAGAGTATATCTCTCTCCAAAAGATCCAAGCAATTTTTCGTATCTTGCACCATGAAGGAGCAAGATACAAACTATTTTTCTAGGAAACAAACTTTCCAGTCAATTTTCTGGACTCAAGGAGGTGAATGTTAATATAAAAAAGACATACGTTATGCAGACCATTATTTTAATAATAACTACAGCTGTGTAAGTTTGACATTTTTTTCTATACTACTACTTTTGGTAGCAATTAGGGCTGTCAATCGATTAAAATATTTAATTGCGATTGAATGATTGTCCATAGTTAACTGTGATTAACTGCAAATTAATCACACATGTTTTATCTGTTCAAAATGTACCTTAAAGATATTTGTCAGGTATTTAATACTCTTATCAACATGGAAGCCGGCAAATATGCTTGCTTTACACATATATATATATATTCGTTATTGGAAATCAATTAACAACACAATATTATTAAATATATATTTCCTCAACTGATCTCAACAAGGCAAAATCACAATCTTTCCTATTTTACAGCTAAACAACTACAAGATGTATCTGAAAACACTTGAGACGAGAAACAGGTATAACAGTAAGAGAATATTGATCCATATTTGATCAGCGCTGCCTAGTTTGACTGTTTGATCGGAGTTTGTTAGTGATTGACAGCTGCTAAGAGACGGCAAGGCTCCAGCTCAGCTCTGATTGGTTGTTTTTATCCAGTCTGTGAAATCCTGTAGACGCTGTTAGGAGCATCGGAGGACACAGAGGAACAAGGTTTTCAGATTACCTGTGCAGCATTACTGTCAGTGTCAGTGACCGTTTTACAATAATGACTTTTTTAAATAACATTTGCACCAATCTCGCCAACAACTCCAACTTTAAGGTTATCTTAAAGTTGGAGTTGGAAAAATCTTAATTAACCCATTCAGTTGCTCTGATGTTGCCACAATCATGTGACCACCGTCTTCCTGCCACCCCACAGTGTTACTCACAGTGAGCATGGGCGTGGTGAGTAATCCCCAGGCGAAGAACTCCAGGAAGATCACCACCACCGCGTGGTACACACTGGGCCTGCCGATACCCTGCTGGAGCTGAAACACACACAAACACACACATTTTACTCACACAATTACACTACATTTAATGTGACTCGACAATTAAAGGGGCACTCCATCTATTTTATACATGAACATCAGTTTATCATCATGTACTGTAATGTCTTCTGTGGCTCTGGATGGAAATATAAGTCTACAAATTCAGTAGAAAGCCTATGTTACAAACTGAGGTTGAGGAATTGAATTATGGGAATTATGGGAAAGTTGGGCAAGTCTAGGGACTAATGGTGTGTTCTCACCAAGAGTGATACAAACTTTTCATGTGATGCAATTACATATAAAGATGCAAAGAGTATTCACGAATGACACGACGCAAACATGCAAAATTTGTGAATTATTGACAGTGTCATGAAAGCCTATCAGCATTGAGTTTGTCCTCCTGTCATCACTGACGTCCTGACATTGTTGAATCAGAAATGGATGAAAAAATATTGTAGCTGTCTGTGGTCACCCAGAGCTACAGTACTACATCATTCTTGTACACAGTCCAGACTGAACTCTGTGTATAAATGGATGTACTGTATATAAGCCACATAAACAATGTTGGTGCCATTTATGCCTAGATAACGTTATGTTGAGTATTGATGGAGCAGCTGCATAGTCTGGCACTGATTGATCCAAACTCCACTCAAAAAACAAGCAGTTTAAAAGTTGCTTGCTTGTCATCTTGCGGACAGACCTGACAAAGCATGAATTCAGGCTTTTTACAAATTAGCATTGATGTTAATTGATTTTCAATAATAAACATATACATATATTTATATAAAACAAGCATATTTGCATCGGCCTACTAAATGTTTGATAAATTCTCCCTTTAAGATACATTTAAAACAGATAAAAAATGTGTGATTAATTTGTGATTAATCCCGTTTAATGATGGACAATCACGCAATTTATCACAATTAAATATTTGAATTGACTGAGAGCCCTAATAAATACATAAAAATACATATAAAACATGCAGATTTTAACCTTTGCATAATTAATTTATTTTATGACATATATAAACGTATTTTCTAACACAGTTGAGCAGTTTGGCTGATTAAAATAGAACGAGGATCAAAGTGGAGCACTGCAAATGTAGTGTAGTGGTATTGTCAGCCTACTGACACAGATATGGACTATTTTCTATCTTTAGCTTGGATAATTACAGGTTCTACTATCACAGATTTTAGATTATGACTTATGCTTTGCTGATCTCCTGTTTTATTAGGCTTCATGTCAGCAGGAGGGATATTAGAGGAAGTTCATTAATGGATATTTCAGCTATTTTCATATTTTCTGGTTGTCTTTGACACCTGAAACATGGCTGATACCATTTTTTCTTTATTAATCTCAACTTAACAAACAATGCAATACAGTGACATGGTAATATTTGTCTGTGGTAAATGATGGCTCTCCTTCTGTAACCAAACAGAGGAAGAACTGTATGATATATATTTGTTAGTGGTTGGTCCATTGTTGTAATGATTTTTCAAGGAAAAAAACATGGATGATGTAATATAGTGCATCCCACAGGATTTTGAGAGACTGGTGGGTGACCTCACACCTTCTAGGGAGGTCTTGGGGCATGATCCTTTTTTCCATTTTTTGGGCCCCCCCCCCCCCCCCCCCCTCTCTCTCTCCTCATGTTTGTGCATGTGTGTGTTCGGGTCTGCATTTTTTTTTTTTATTTTATAAAAAAAGAGAAAAATTTTATTTTTCCCCTGTGGGACTTATTATGGCCTTTTTTCTTTTTTTCTTTTTTTTTTTACTTTTTAAAGGGAAATGCATTCATCTGGTGCACTTTGAGAGCAAAACTGAAGAACCTAGATATATGAAGAACTTTGTACTCTAGTAAAGAATTTAATCAGATGGGCTCCATCTTTCAAGATGGATCAGGTGGTTTGCAGACATTGTCACAGACCGCTAGGGACAGCCCCCCCCCCTAGTTGACAGACACACTAGGAGAACTAACTAACTAACTAATTAACTAAATAAATAAATAAATGACAGACAGTAGGATGGATGTACGGACATGCAGAGCGCTATATACAAATTTATTTTGAAAGGACACTATGCATGTAACAAGCTTAAATTGACGCACTGTCCCTGGTCTGTCCTAATGTAATGCATGAGGGGTACCCAAGCCTCCAGGAAGCACGCTGCTAGTTGATGCCAATTTTAGTGGTGGCCAAACGGTGGTACTACAATTTCTGTGTCTGTCACGTGTTGCCATTGGGCCCAGAAAGACTTTTTCCCATAGACTTACATTGGGAAAGAAACATCAACGTTATCAAAGTAACCCAGCGGACAATTTTTTCACTGAGGCTGGTGCGAGGGCTAAGGAGGCGGAGTTAACAAGCTGTGACGACAGTGTGACGTTTTGACCCCGTGACCGAGCCGTGTGCCGTTTTGGCATCATGCGCCACTGAGAATCTGTCGTAGGAATGAACGGGGCCCCGGCTGCAATGCTGTATCCAGGTCTCTTAATACATCCATAGGGGTACCCAGTGCATTGACGCCGTGAGGCACTGACCAAGCGGCGGTATTTGACCAGTTGCGAGTCTGTGTCAATGAAGATACTTTGCTCGCTAACCCTTGCGCCAACCTTGGGAGGTAGGAGAGGAAAGAAAACAGACTGAACGATGACCAGAGGCCTTCAACCTGTACTGGGGTAGAGCTCATGTAGAGTTTATGATCTCCACAGGAAAGTTTATCTGGGGTATTTTAATTGAAAAACAGGGGAAGGCCCCTAGGTAAACAAATTTTATATTACAGTGAACAGTAAACTTGTTGCTGGTTATTATTTTTTTGTGATCAATTCAATTAATCTAATGTTTCAGCTCTACTTGGTGTACATTTAGAGTTAGAGTCCCAGTTTGGATTTAGTTAGAATTTATTTAGTTTATCACAAGGCTTCTTTGAGTTTTAATTAATCTGTCATCTACCTTGATCTACTTGGCTGCAACTAACTATTATTTTCATTATTCATTAATCTGTCAATTATTTTTTTCAATTTTAAATTTCTATTATAGATAAAATGTTTGGAAACAACTGGAAACCAAAAAATAGCCATCAAATTTCCAAAATCCCAAGGTGAAGTCTTCAGATTATTTTCATAAATCAAACAGAGAAAAGCAGTAAATCCTCACAGTGGAGGAGAGTGTTTCTGCTTGATGCTGTGTAACAACATAGTTGAGATAAAGGTCATTTTAACAGCACGTTTCTATTTCCCTGTAATTGTGTCTTAATCTGGTAAATGGTGGTTCAAGGTGCTCTGAAAATAAAAGTGATTGTTTCTCATGAAGGATGTTAAAATGGAGGCTGACGGAGCCCCTGCTGGATGTGTCCTCGCTGTAGTCCAGGCAGAGAGCTGTTATGTAACAGATAATGGATCCATCCTGACCGCATCATCCTCGCACTAAGCTGAGCTGACTGTGGGCCACATTAAACCCGCTCTGCCAGCTCTCCATTACAACACAACACACTTCTCTCCATCTCCATCTCCATCCGACAAAACAGCCATTTTGGACCACAGCTGCTCGGTTCGGGCTCATTAACATTTCATTTCTATCACAGTGATTTACTGGCAATACTCAATAAAGCTCTTTGCCGTGTTGAGCAGCTTTATATGTCAAGTGGTCCTATTTATGGTTATTTTTGTTGAATAATTAACATAAAGCACCACCAAATTTATAAAGGCTTACGTCATGTTTTAATATCCTGTTATATCATACACACACGGACCGTTTTTTATTTTAAATTAAAGCTTATTCTTACTGCACATCATAGAAACTTAAGATGTAGCCTACATAATTTAAGACAATTTAAAATAAACAGTCGTGCAGGTTGATATAGTCACTCTAAAATAGGAATAAAATGGCGGGTCATCCACTCACCGTAGCTCCGTCCTTCATGATGATCTTCTTGACGAGCACCACCCGGCCGGTTCCCGCCGGCGGCTCCCCCGGCATCTCTTCACACCTGCCGCGGGTCACGAAGCATCCATGGCGCGTAGATATCCGCGGTTCTCCGGGTGCTTCCAGGATGCCTCCTAATGTAGCCCCGAGGAGGCTAAACCGAGCTAACGGCTGATAATAACAATATAAACCGTGTTGAGATGGCGTTAACGTCCACGGTGTCTCCCGTTAGATGCGCCGTCAGGTCAGCCCGACAGCTCGCCTGGTACTCTCTGACCCACACCGTCAAGTGCGACAGGAACAGCACAGGATTTCCGGTTTGGGTTTAGCAACTTTTCAGAGTAAAAGCATCCCTGTTTTGCATGAGCAACTATTCTGCCAAATTCCATATTCATAACATCCAAGTTTAAAAGAAAAACTTTTTCGAGATTACTATCTATTAAACAACATATTTCTTCTACAGCTGAATACAACATTGTTTGGTTGCAGAAACATCACATGGCTGTGGTTCCTGATCCTTTATACTGTGAAAGAACAGTCACTTAAACTACCCTTGGTAGCAAGAAAACCCTTAATTTGTCCCTCAACTTAATAATAAAAAACCCTAAATACACCTTCATTACAAAAGTCCTTAACCCTCATAATGTCCCGGGGTCAATCTGACCCCACATTTCTTTTATTTTCTTAACTCCGAAAAGGGTATGCTTTCATGTAAATGAGGTCTATTGGCCCTAAATTCCAAAATGAAGGGAAAAATGTGTGGTAATGGGTTGGACTGAAGTAAGACTAAAAGTGTAACACAAAAATGAATGACAATTTATACTATATGCTAAAATAACAGTCAAACCAAGTGGGGTCATTTTGACCCCAGAGGACAAAAGGTGTATGGCAAACGGGAGGACATTATGAGGGTTTTAATTAAGAAATAAAGTAAAAACATGTATTAGGTGTATTAATGGATTGTAATATACTATGGGCTTTTCAGTGTTTTTTTAAAAAACATTAAGGGGTTTGTAGCACTAAGGAGGGACAAAAAAGTCCCAAAGTTACATAACAGGTACCCCTGAACGTTTAAGCAGAAAAAAACTTAGCGTTTCAATTAAACATCTTTTTAATACCTTTAAAATATAGCATTAAATCTTTTCACTTAATAGAAACATTGATATCTGTAGGTTTTAATTTTTTTTCCTTTACACTTTGCACAATTGTGCAGATGATGTATTAACAATACATTAATATATTGATCCATTAATTAAAAGCACATTATTTACAAAGTTGTTAATGGGTAGATTATGTCTATAAAGTACAAAGTTAAGGGATTTGGTTGTATACTCTGACTGTGTCGTTAAGCAGCCCTTGATTAATGTAGGCCTTCTACAATCTGATAACTGGAATACATATTATCCTGTTTCCCTTCTTTTCTTGACCTATTTGAAATGTATTTTGAAAGCCAAATCTCTCTACTTCCTGTTGCATTGACTGCTATTGACAGTAAATGCGGTCCAGTTGAATCCATTCTGGATTTTAAAGGCTCTGGTCCGGTTCTAGACCTGGATGGCCCGTGTCAGAGCAGTACAGAAAACAGGAAAGGAATGCGCTTGATTTTTAAACCCAGAAAATAAGAAAAGTAATAGCGTGAAGGTCAAATAACGGAGTGATAACCCGAAGGAGTCTGTCGCAGCATCCCTTGGCCAGGATCGGCTGTAGTACCGAACCGGAAATGAGATCTTACACTAACAATAAAAGCACTTAGGTAAAATGCTTTAAACTAAAGGTATTTTATTTTCTCTTAACAAATACAAGCCAATTTAAACATTTCATTCATTCTTATCAAATGCCTTTCTCTCAAAACGTGTAGTTAGTGAATATAACAACATATGACCTTTATTTTGAAAATAAAACTGCATTCCGGTTGGTTCGACAGTGGCAGACGGTTATTAACAGACATGTAAATCACGTGTCGGTGGCTGATGCTGTGTGTGTGTGTGTGTGTGTGTGTGTGTGTGTGTGTGTGTGTGTGTGTGTGTGTGTGTGTGTGTGTGTGTGTGTGTGTGCATGAATAAAACACGATAAAACGGAGTGGTGACGGTGGGAAACGTGACCAGTCGACTTACATCATCAATCAGCAGGGAATCAGACGCAGAACGAGACGACTTAAAGCTCAGCTTACACCGTTTTGTTTTTCAATCATTTCAGTCTCCAGTTTGCTATTCCTTTTCAATTCATTGATAATAACAATTATGACAATGATATAATTTTTAATATTCTTCTTAATTCTTTTGAAGTCACAGAGGAGGCAGAGCTCTGGATCCCATGCATGGTAGAGGTCATCTTTATTATTAAAGGTCTGGGTGGAATATAAACCCCAAAATTTAATAATAATAATAATAATAATAATGATGAAGTTAATTTAACTACCACTAATACCACTAATATATATATATATATATATATATATATATATATATATATATATATATAATATAACACTATATAATATTTTTAGGTTTCATAGAGTACTATATCATGCACACACAGCAATTAAAATATATCAGCCTCACATATAAAATTAAACTACAATTTCAGTTAAGATTTTAAATATTAAAATATGACTGGGCAATACTTACATTTTAAATTACACATAAATATTAGTATAATGTAATGAATGAATATAATGACAGATTAAATTCAACCACCAAAACAAATTTTGCACCTGAATGGACACTCATTTCTTACCTAATCTGAAAAAAATAAGGTTCTATAAATGACTGTGTGTTTCATCTGTTTGGGGTACTCGACACGAAACGTGGAATAAACTTCAAGCAGACACTGCAGAGCCTGTGGTATATCCATTTCTCCACTCCATCCATCATTATGGATGCTTTCACAGCAAGGACGGATTTCCTGCATCATAGGAGATGACGACTGGGACTGAGCTTGTTGGTTGCTATTGGATCAACAGTGACGGTATGGACCAAATGTTACTCAGTGGACAAGACAAATGTTAACAAGTCTTCCACTTAAAAGAATAACTTATATATTAAAGGGTAAAAAACATGTATTTGAGAATATATAGAGCCCCTTTATTAACTATGTTGAGAGTCTGGACTGAACACCTGAAGGTGGGAGTGAATGATGTTGGTAGACCATATAGTTTCCATGGTTGTGGTCTTTTTAAGTTTCAGTCAAAATTCCTTTCCTACAGTGATTGATATGTTGAATAGAAGTTATGTTATATATAGATTATGGGGTTAAAACAGAGGAGCATTAATGTCTGATTTTGTGTTGTTGTATAGATTGGACTGTTGTCTGTCTATCTAAAAGGTGTAATGCAGCATATATGGCTTGTATTGTAAAACACATAAATGTAGTATTTCATATGTTAATACTTAAATAAAAACATTGTGGAGGAAAGTGATGGTATGGCATGGGCTGAAGGTTGTCATACAGTTTGGAAGGATTTAACCCTGCAATGCAAAATAAAACACAAAACTGATAGTTTGTGTTTAGGAAACAATTTCTTATTGTACTAACCTATAAATCACCCCCCTGCGTAGCCAATGGGCGCGATCACACTCGAAAATTGCAAAACTATTAGAAATAAGTTGTGTTGAGGAGTCTCTGCATTCACAGTCGGAGACTCCAGCTGCTCTAGTGGTGAGTTCAGAAATCCACTCAT
The DNA here is from genome assembly GCA_947000775.1 of Pterois miles. Classification (NCBI taxonomy): domain Eukaryota; kingdom Metazoa; phylum Chordata; class Actinopteri; order Perciformes; family Scorpaenidae; genus Pterois; species Pterois miles. The sequence goes on along the minus strand of CAMQGK010000201.1, from coordinate 2,421,908 downwards.
GCATCTGCATCTTGATAAAATGTCTCTCCTGCTTTGTATGAGGCTTCACTGTAAGTGGCATTATTTGCACATAGTTGTGGCAACGTTTCTGGATGAGCGTGCATATGGTTGTAATTGGTTCTTGATGTGGCTTAAAGATGTTGTTTATCCTTTAATTAGTTACGCAACCAATGAAAGTGGCACAATGTTACAGGTTTATTAATGCAAATCAGAGTTTATAACCTCTGGTTTTGTAAATGTATAACAGATTAGGGAGACACTTGCCAAAGTGTGCATTGCTATTCCCTGCAAAACTATGCTCGTCCAGGTGAAATACCAATGAAATATCAACTTTTTAAGGAGTCCACACACACACACACACACACACACATATACACACACACACACACACACACACACACACACACACACACACACACACACACACACACACACACACACACACACACACACACACACACACACACACACACACACACACACACACACACACACACACACACACACACACACACAGTAGGTCAGAGCTAAAATTAGAATATTTTATTTTTCTTCTGTTAAATCAACAACAACTGCAACCAAGACTCTGTCCTGTTACAGTACATGCTGACTTACTGTGGTTAGCAGTGTATTTGGACGTGTTGCTAGGCAACAGTGTACCTGCAGAGTAAGGTGTAGGTTACCTGTAAGCTGAGACTCGGAGGACAGCTGTTGGACTGTGAGCTGGAATGACTCATCTGTGGCTCAGTGCAGCTTCAGTAAAACACCGATAGAACTAGAAAACCAAGAGGCCGACATCCTGACAGACACAAAACTCAACAGGTAGGGTTCATCCTGCTCATAAACCAAAACATTCAGAGAGCAAATACCTCCACTGAGGCAACACAATCCTCTTAATTTAAACAAAAAAATGTTGAGAATTTATTCATCTGCAACTCAATATGGCCATTTAAGTGTATGCTGCTATAGTATCACCTCGAGGTGAAATGATATAAATTTTAGATGACTGATATCTATCAGTACCTACGAGTCTCCCCTTTGCAGACATGCAGTTTGGGGCAAGTCATTGTCAAGTCAGCACACTGACAGCTGTTGGGCTGCAGTTTGTCAAGTTATGATTTGAGCACATTTTTTATGCTAAATGCCGTGCCTGTGAGGGTTTCTGGACAATATTTTTCATTGTTTTGTGTTGTTAATTGATTGATACATACATTTGCATAAAGCAATCATATTTGCTAGGAGTAGGCGCCTAACAAACTACATCTATGGTGCTTATAGCGAGTGATAACGCCCATTTAATGGCCTGATAACAGTTGAATTGGGTGATTTTGAACAGATAAGAAATGTGTGATGAACTGACTGCCCAAATCCTTACCAAAAATAATCACCTAAGTGTTATGTGTCCAGCAGATTGAACTCTAACAAAAAATGTTCTTAGATACTGGAATGACTAAATAACAAAGCACCAGAATGAACCAAAAATACCAGGAGAGTATGTGTTTTGTGCTATGACTCAGATTCCTGAACAAATCAGATGGTAACTGTGTGTGTGTGTGTGTGTGTGTGCTGCTTTAATTTCAGTTTGTGAGTGAAACAGCAGGTGTGAAGATGGCATTAGCCAGCGGTCACTGGCTGGAGAAGGAGATGAGGGGAGAAGCTCCAAGTCCCAGGTGGGTCACATTGTTTTCGTACTTTTATTAAGTGTATGATGTTCTGAAACTTGACTGATGACTCATGTGATGACACAAACTCAGTCAAGGCTTGACGCAGAGTTGAGACGATGAGTTGAGATATCTTTTTTATGTGTGTGGTGGTTGCTCATTGTTGACAGACCCATCTTATTCTGCCACAGACAGGGTCACGCTTTAGCTGTGGCAGGAAATGTCGCCTTTCTGTTCGGAGGAGCCTCCAGCATCAATCAAGAGGTGACTTTTTATTCAAACATTTTGAATTCAGGGAGACAAACAGCAGCCTGATTCACATTTATACGCAAAACATAGCCGAAACACGGAGTCTGGATGGTAATTTTCTTCTTATTTATTTAGGAGGCCATCACGATTTACTTCAGCGACTTCTACATGCTAACAGGTACAAATAAAAGATGCAGTAGCCTCAGTATACGGAGGCCCAGAAGGTCCGAAAATCATAATATTTTACCTTGTGTTAAGATGTTTAAGATACCCTATAGAGTTTTTGACCACAAGTAATGCTGTGGAACAAAGTTTTACACCAGCAGATCAACAATTATTATACAATTTCTGCTTACGGTTTCACACTGTTTCAGTGATTTGGTGCCAACGATGCACAAAGTTTTGATTAGAAACACAGAACGAATATTCAAATTATATTCATTTATTTATTTTACAAATATTTTGCAGTTTTATTTTCTACATATTTTCTTCTTGGTTTTGTGCACATTCTGTACTACTTCGTTACAGACATTAGATTTGACCTTATTTATTTATGTATTTATTTATTTATTCAAACATTCATTCCTCACGAGGTCATATTTGGTTCTCCACGCTACATACATAGCATGGCACAATTACAGGTGAGAAGACTCTGATCAGAGGCGCTTGCTGTAAACCCAGGAACGCTGTTAGTGTTATAAAGCTGAGCTGCTGTGACTGAAAAGAATAAATGATAATGAGATTATGTTGTTGTTTGTAGTTTCTCCTGATGACGTGACATGGGAGGAGATTCCTCAGAGCGGAGACGTTCCCTCAGCCAGAGAAGGACACACTCTTTGGTAAACTACAGCACTGACCGAGCTAGATTGTATTAGATTTAGGATTTAGAAGGATAATCAATGGAATGCTATGTATGACCTATGGAGAGCAGCATTATGCATTTGCATTGTGTTGGCTCCTGGGCTGGACAGGTAATTATAAGATTCAACAAAAATTAAGTGTCAGGAATTAATGGTCAGGGCTGTTCCACACGTCATCCATAAAATAGCACACATTAAGCTTTTTTAATGGCAATGGCTGGTAATGGTTTCATATGAGACATCAATGTTTTGCATTTGTTGGCTTAGAGAACATGACAGTGAGCTGAAAGCTGTGTGGAGATGTTGATTCTCGATGCAATCAAAAGTGCTGTGCAGTACAGCAGTGACTTGCTTCCTTTAAAGTGTTGTGAAAGGGAAGCTGTATCTGTTTGGAGGACGGTCCAGCCCCGACGCCACTGAGTGTCTCCCAGGAGTCTACAGCTTTGATATAGGTGAGGATGTTACGGCAGGTGGAGACAAACAGGAACATGCCCAGCTTGGTTTGCGCTATTTTTTTGCTGTTGTTTCTTTCGTGTTACATTAAGAATAAATTAAAGCCCAACAGCACTGTGATGGTATTTCCATTTTCTAACAGTGTCTCTGACTTGGGATTGCTTAGCAGTCGGGGGGATGGCCCTCAGAGCCCTCAGACACAGCTCTGTAGCTGTGGGAGACAACATCTACGTGTACGGAGGCATTGTGGGCGGGAATCCAACCGACGATCTCATGGTCTTCAACACAGGTCCATACATCATCATCATCATCATCTTGATTAAAGGACCAATTTTCTGCTTTTTAATGTTTTACCCTATTCCCTACATATCCTGATTACTCTCTGATTTCCCAAATCATCTGCAGCTAGATTGAATTAGTTTTTTCTTTGTATCTAAAATCAAGACAAACTTTTGTTTGTGTCATTAAGTTTCTGTGTTTTCTCTCTGCTCTGTTTCAGCATCTCTCATCTGGACACCAGTAAAAACTAGTGGATCTCTGCCTCCCGCCCTGTAAGACACTTATTTTTAGTTTCACAAAGGGAGGATTCATTGTAAGAATGTTTCATTATATTAAAATACACAGAGTTGGACCTCACTGACAATAATTTTATTTGTGTTTATTGTATTTGTGTGCCTAGGTATAGTCAGAGTTGTGCTCTGGTCGGAGATCAGGTGTTCATGTTTGGAGGTTTTGAAGCAGGTGGATATTTCTGTAAAGACTGCCATGTTCTCAACACAGGTAAACACTGATTCAAACAACACAGAAATATTCAGAAAATATGTGCGGGAGTGACAAGCGGTTTGTATTTTCATTTAAATATCTCAAGATTATACTTTGAAGTAGGAATGATTTTGACTGGAAATCAACTTACACTGTTTGTATGTTAAAAATGTACAGTGTTTATATATTTTAAAAGATATTAAATGGAATATAATATAATAAATAGGGCTGTCAAAGTTATTTGTTTCTTATTATAATATCTGTATTTTCTATTTCATCATGTTTGCGTGGCGAACAAATGACACGCGAAATGCTTAAAATGCATATTCATGCCCACTTATGTGTTATTGTTTTATGATGTTTATTGATTTCCAATAATAAATATATACATACATTTGAATAAAGCAACACATTTATCCTCTCCCATGCTGATAAAAGTATTAAATCTCTGTTAAAAGTAGATTTTGAACGGATAAAAGATGTGCAATAAATTTACACTTAATCACAATTAGCTATAGACAATCGCACATTTGCAATTAAATATTTTAATCGATTGACAGCCCTGATAATAAACCAATTCACTTCAGTGTAGTCAGATCTGGACTTCCATACCAGTGTAGTTCTTTAAAGGTTTGACACACTGTGACATTAAACAGTCTGACTTGTGATCTCTACTGATCACTCAGTAGTCTTTGACTCTGACCTTTGTGTTTCTACTGTTTTAGAGAACCTAGTGTGGCAGAAATGGGAGATGAAGGGAGAATCACCTGCACCCTGCAGTGGGCAAACACTGACTGCACACCATGATAAAGTACACACACACACACACACACACACACACACACACACACACTGGTTTATTGTAATGTGAATAAACTGAGGTGAATGTAAAGGTGCTTTTAGATAGCAAGTGGTTGCCGCAGTAGCAACAAGAGAAAGAAAGAATATAAAATGAAATCAAATGAAGTAGCCGTCCATTTATTTCTCTGTTGTTTGTTGATGTTTTGATTTTACTGAATGTAATTTTTCCATGTGTTTAATCCCATGGAGGACATCTACCTGTTTGGTGGCAAAAGCACAAATGAGGACGGCACAGTGACGTCTTCCAATGAAATCCATAAACTCAGTATTTGTGAGTGAGACGCTGCAGATTAACCGACACATTAATACATGAGCTACTGTAAAGAAAGTCAAAAAAAATTGTTCTTCAAATATTTCACATTACGTCTCTCCAGCTAAAATGAAGTGGAAGGTTCCTCTGTACGTTGGGATTCCTCCGGCCCGACGCCACGGACACACCGCCTTCATCCTCCACAGCCACGTCAGTGTGCTGCTAAATATTTGAGAATTACATCCTTTATCTTTATTATTGTCATGTCTAATAATATCAAAAATCTCCTTTTTTTTCTGGTTGACAGCTGTATGTATTTGGAGGGAAGAATGAAGAGCAGGAGTTTAATGACCTGAAGGTGATGAAACTGATTAACCCCTCAGAGAGACAACCAGGTACATTATTCCTATTTATTTTATTAATATGCAGCAGAGCCAGCCCTAGGCATAGGTGGTATGAGTGAATAATGTGGGCGGCATCCATCCATAGGGGTACCCCAAATGAGGAAAGAAAACAAAAAATTCAAAATTCATAAGCTTTACTATACTAAACTTTACTTTTCCAAATACTATTTTAATACTATTATTTCAAAATAGTACCGAAAAAAAACATAACAACATAACTACGTAGCCTATTAAATATGCTTTATTTTCTGGGTTAACCACAGCAACCCGCTCTTAGACTTACCTGACCGTGAGACATCAATAACGTCAAAAGACTAGGGGATGGGAAGGTATTGGTACTCAATACCAATTAACTTCCCCAGTCAAACGATGCCTGCAGTCCTTTTTGTGTCCAGATCTAGAAAAGGACGATTGTTCTGCTCGCAGCCAATCACAGCGAGCCTTCTTTGATTTATCGCAACATGTGATTGGCTCACTACCACAGTGCCTACGACACATATAGCTGGGATTGCCAGCCTGCACGCGGCTCTGAACACGGATTTGTCTGAGCCCGACGGCTAGCAGCTAATGATGCTAACGGTAGCAACAAGTGCTGACAGCTAACACACGAGGGGCACGGCCCAGGTCTACGATACTGATATATTATTTTATAAATAAAACTCTGGATTGTATGTGCTTTTTTCTCAAAACTTGCACTATAAATGAACTAAATATTATTATTTAAGCTGTACAAGCTCTATGTATCTATAGAAAAATAGCAAATACAGCTGAATTATTACAGTCAAATTATCGTTCGAGATACATGATGTAATCACCTAGCTGCTGTTTCAGAACCACGGACAGTGCTCTTTGCTGTGCGTAGGTGCAGCACTGTCCGTAATGCTGAAATGGAGCTGGCTGCATTTATCTGTTAATAAAAGTATAAATTGTAGTGAAACTTCTAAGCCAACTGGTCATCATTTATTTTATAATAAATACAGCCATTTCTGAAAATCTTAATTTTTGTCAGTGTGATGTCTGATGTGTGTTGCGGTTTACCGGGCTAGCTAACCCTAGAGTGGCGCTGTGGCACAGACCTCCCCCTCATATATCCTCTGGGGAGCAGGAACATATCATGTTAATCTGGACAATAGCTTTTATATATAGGAATAGTACAAACGTGGGGAACGGCTTTTGGACAGTCTCACCTCAAAGCCATTCATGTGAAAACTGAAAACAAACGGGACTTTTTCTCCACAGTGATGAAGGAGATTCTGTCAGAGTTTGGTCTGCAGGGAGTCAGCCACAGGTCAGCAGCTGCTGTACACACCCGTGTTTCTGTTTCATGCTCACGTATGTTTGAAGTTTCAGCCTCATGTCACGCTCTGGTCGAGTCTCACCTCTCGGTTTTAACTCTTTGGTTTCATTCTGGTTTTGACCGTGAGACAGCTTCACTCCCACAAAGGTTCCCAACGTTCGCTACGAGCTGGGTGAGTCGACTCCCTTCAACCAGTCCAGGATCACAGCAGCTAATGCACAGGTGACGACACACACATGGACACACACAGACTGAACGGATAGCTTATATCATAGCTGATATTGATAATACGGCTGGCAATTTATTGAAGTTATATCCTATCTTCAAACAAATATTGATCATAAAGATTTTCTGTTTTGAAACCACATCCTCTGTGTACATGGTGTGATATCAGCGGTATTGTGAAGGTGAAGTGATAAGTCGGATAAGCAAAGCAAAATTCAGCCAGTTCAGTTCAGCATAAGCAGTATTACTAGTGGTACTTGTGAAAGTAGTACTACTAGTAGTAGTTGGAGCAGTTGCAGTGGCAGATGTAGCATTAGCAATAGTGGCAATAGCAGCAGTAATGATTGAAGCCACAGTAGTAGTGGCAGTAGTATTACTAGTTGTTTGAGCAATAGCAGCAGTACTACCAGAATCAGTAGTAGCATTATTTATGGCAGTTTCAGAAGTAGATGTAGCAGTTGCAATAGTAGCAGTACTGGTTGTAGGAGTGGCCTAATAGTTGTGGCTGTAGTAGCAGTTGCAATAGTAGTGAGTGTAGCAGTAGTAACTGAAGTAGTAGTTGCAGTAGTAGCAGTTCCAGTACTACCAGCAGCAGCAGTGGTTATAGCAGTAATAACTGAAGTAGCAGTACTAGTTGCAGTAGTAGCAGCACTAGTAGTGTGCAGCAGTAATAGTAGCAATAGTAGAAGCAGCAGTAGTAGCAATAGCAGGAGCAGCAGTAGTTGTGTCAGTAGTCCTGGTAGTTCATAAAGTCTGCTGTCTGCTCACACGAATAATAACTCAGGTAATGTTATGTTTCCTTCTGCAGGTATTTGCCCACAGAGACTTCAGTGCAGTTCGAGATCAGGCCATGAAAATGATCCAGACAGCCTTCACTCTGCTGGACCAGGAGTTCCAGAAACTGGATCGGTACGTACATGTTTATTTACATTTGTTTAGTGTGTTTTACGTATTTATAGCAGACCATAAATTGTACAATACAAATAAAAAGAAATGGTTTACACAGATGTAACAACAGAACGCTGATACAGCTGGGGTCACTTTGAAGAGATCATCTTGCCAAATTAATCGATTAGCGCTGTATAACCATATAACTGTATTGACTGTATTGATTTCTTCTTTTCTGTGTTGATTTTCTGTTTCTATAGAGAGAAGTCAGAGTTGTCTCAAACATCTGCTGCTCTACAAAGAGAGAAAGAAGCTCATGAAGCCTGCAGACAACAACAGCAACAGGTTCACCACTTCCTCCAGTCAAATGTCGACTAATTAAACATATTTAGTACATATATATAATAGTCTAATATATCTAATTTAAGGCAGTCTATCTCACTAGTTTACTCTGATCTCATCCCAAAAAAATGTATCATGCTAACCCTAATCCTAGCAAGTTAGCATCGCAAAATGCTTTTGGGCATGTGTGGACTTATTGTGTAACAATTATGGGGATCTATTGGCAGAAATGAAATATAATGATAATTTTGTTTTCTTTAGTGTATAATCACCTGAAAATAAGAATCCCCCCCCCCCCCCTCCTTCCCCCTCTTCTCCCTTTGGGGTCCAGGGGGGTGGGACCCATCCCAGCTGGCATTGGGCGAAGGCGCGGTACACCCTGGACAGGTCGCCAGTCCATCGCAGGGCAAAATAAGAATCATGTTTTCATTATCTTACATAGGGAGTTCACCTCAGGGTCCGCCATGTCGATAATGCTCCTGTTGCCACTGCATTTTTCGCGTCTGTTGAAATCCTACATGCTTGGCACTCGGGAGAGGCTTCATTTGGCTGTAATATCAAGCTTACCACTAGATATCGCCAGATCCTACACAGTGCACCTTTAATTTTTGTGTCATTTTCTGTGTGTTTGTCAGGAGTTGCAGGAGATGTTGGACAGACATCGCTCTCAGAATGAGGCGTGGCTCCGAGCGAGAGCCGAGGAAAACGACCGAGAGAGGAGGGAGCTCTGTAGACTCAGGGTCAGTAAACACACACACACATACACACACTAGCTTTTTCCATTTCCTGTTGTACAGACTTTCTTTCTTTTCTGGTTGCTATACAAGAAAGCTCCTCAGAAACATGTCTTTATTGGGAGTAACCTGCACACCACCCACCCTTTTTTTGGTCGTGCGGATCTTCTCGCTAGTGTTTTCCTGTTTACTGCACGATGTGTCCTTAAAAAGGTATTCATATACGCTCTGTTGAAGGCCTTACAAGGAAACATGTCATCAGTTTTGTCGGTTAGTTGCAAATAAAATTCACCAAAATGATCAAGACACAAGATGATTCTTTAAACAAACACATTGCGAGACTTGTCAGAACTGAAACTGAACTGTTGAGTCGAGTCATCAGAGACTCACTGTGATATTTTATTTTATATAGATATTGATATATTTTATTATATTTTAGATATTTTTATATTTTATTAAATGAACTCTCTGGTCCTCAGGAGGAGGTGCTGCAGGAGCAGGAGAGGCTTAAAGAGGAGCAGAACAGCATCCAGAAACGCAGCGAACATCTTCTGTCCATCATGCAGCAGTTCAAAGGAATGTGAGCTAGACAGAGGACCAGGATTATCTGAGGGGGGGAAATTTCCTCTTTGTCTATTAAACTTTCCTCCAATTAAAATATACTGCAAAAATAATAACAATGTCAAAAGTGTGTATCTTGTATTGTTGAGTGTACAACAGCTGATCATAACACTAATAGGAAAGGGGGGGGGGGGGGTGTTTCTGGGGGTGGGGGTGGGGGGGGGGCCCGGGGGGGGGGCCGGGGGCCCGCCCCTCCCCCCCCCCCGACCACAAAAAAGTGTGTGTGGTTGGGTGGGGGGGGGGGCCCCTTTTCCCCTCTCGCCCCCCCCCGGGGCCCCCCCGCCAAGCCCCCCCCCCCCCCCCCCCCCGGGGGCCTCTCCGGGGGCCCCCCCCCCCCCCTCCCCCTCCCCTATTTTTCTTGTTTTTGGCCCTTTTTTTTCTTTTTTTTGTTTTATTTAACAAGGGGAAAAAATTTAATTTCCCCCTCGCGGGACTAATAAAGGACTATCTTCATCTTCTTCTTACAACCATAGGATGTGAGAATTTCATAATAAACCCTGACAAAAGTCACATTGTGTAATTCAGTAATTTAGTATCAGCTCAGACGGGGCATTAAATAGACAACACAGTCTCACTGCAGTTTGTGAAATAGTCACAACATTTAACCTATTTGATTCACGTACATAGATATGAATTTATCTTTTATTTTGTGACTCTCAGCACGACTTTCAACAGCGTTTTCTGTCAAATGTCCAGCGACAAGTGATGCACATGTCAATTTCCACTCCGGTCTTTTAAAATTAAACTACTTGGTTAGGCTTAGGCAAAAAAACTACTTAGGTTTAGTTAAAGATTGAAATTAATTTAAACTTGTTTAGAAAAAGATTGACTTGGTTAGGCAAAAAAAACCAAACTATTTAGTAAGGTTTAGAAAAAGATCAACTTGGTTTAATTAGGTTTAGTAAAAGATTGACATGGGTAGTTAAAAGGGTAGAAAAAGTCGTGATTTGGATTAAATTAACTCCGGAAGTGCTGTAACTTGAGTACAGATGTTACATGAGAAATAAATTAATGTTGACTTGTGGTGTCACACGGGACTCAAACACCAGTCTTCTGGGCGAAGGTCCTTTGAAATAATAGTCCTGAAATAGTAAATGTTGCTGTCAAGACACAGAATGTATCACAACTTATTTTATTAATTGAACTGGCTGGATTGTAATATCTGTCTGATGGCTTTTCTGCTTGTCTCTCTATGTGTCTGTCTGTTTCCTGTCTACCTATCTGTCTGTCTGATTGTTTCCTATCTATCTGTCCACCGGTCTGTCTGTGTACCTGTCTCATATCTGTCTGTGTACCTGTCTCATATCTGTCTGTCTCTCTGTCCGTCTCCACCACTGTCGCATTCAACAGCAGGACGGATCACTATTAAGCAAGGAAAAACAGCGTAATGCGCCAGTCGGTGCCCTTGTATTTCCTCCCGGTTACACTATTTGGCAGAGCGAGGCAGGGGCGGGGAGAGAGAGTGAAGAGTGTCACTCGCAGCAAAAGGACCGGAAGTTATGCGATTTAAAAAATAAGAGCTGTGTGTTTGACTTCATGTCATGGTTATAGGCTGATCCAACTGTTTCTTTCCTCTGTTTTTATTGTCAGTATTTCTCAGTGTTTGCTTTGTATTTTCTCAATGTTTACTTATTAACTGTAGTGCAAATTCTGCTTTAGATGTTTTTTCAGTCAAATAAGTTGGGAATATGATGATATGAAATAGGCAGCTTCATATAAAGCATTAGTTGACAAACATAAATGAAAAGCATTAAATCAATTCATTGTAAATTTTTAGTGGTAAAGTGGATTCTTCTGATTCTGAGTAATTTATAAATTATGTATAAATATATAATAGGCCTATAAGTAACATTATTCTGGATTGACAAAAAATGTTGCTGACTAATCATTATTCTACAATTTAAGGTCAACTGTGCTTGGTCAGAGAGGCCCCTACGTGTTGATAGACCCACACACTCATTGTCAAGTGCCCTGGCATGGGATAACAATACGCACGCCCAAAGCCTTAGGCAACGAAAGCGGTTAGCACATATTTGATAACAGTTGGGTATGATTGCCTATTGCACCACTGCAATTTCACTGGCAATTTGCCAAGTACTGTTGCTGTCATTCACTCCTAGTTGGCTTCACCCTGTGTACGGCGGGTGGGAAAGCAAATTTTTTATTTTACCGCAATGAACTTGTTTTTGAAACAATAGACACCAATAAATATGGATTGAAGCAGAATACTTTATTTAATAAAAACTGAATTTTGGAAATGATAACATCTATGTTTCTTCAATAAATGTTGACTTGGGCCGACTGTGGAAAGGCATCAGTTTGATCCCCGGCTCCTGCAGTCCACATGTCGAAGTGTCCTCAAGCACGATACTTAACCCCAAATTGCTCCTGAAGGCTGTGCCATTGGTGTGTAAATGAGTATTTAGATTAGATCCTGATGGCTCACTCTCTGCCATCAGTGTATGAATGTGTGAATGGATGAATGCTGACATGTAGTGCAAAGTGCTTTGAGTGGTTGGAAGACTAGAAAGGTGCTATATAAATGCAAGTCCATTTACTTTTGGACTTTACGGTGCTCTGGAGTTACTGGAAGTCCAACGGCTCTTCAGCACAAATTTGAAAGCCAGATTATATTAGGCCTATCACTTGTGTGATACTGTGAGGGAAATGGGAAATAGTGCGTTATGTCAAATTATGAAAATCTGTAATTGTCTGGTTATCCAAAGTAGCTGCTGCCCCACTATATTTTTTTACAACTTTAAAAAGCCTCTGGACCCCTAGAGGAGCTGCTGATGATCAAAAAGCTATAGCTTTCTCCTACTTCCAATCTAAAGACGTCATAGACTTCTGTCCATCTGACACTGGAGAAGACAAACATATTCCTGTTAGTAAATGTACCTTTAAGGAAACCTAACATTAGGGGACATAGAGCCCCAGCTAATGCTTTCTATTTCATTTTTTAAAGAACATATTACTTGCATGTACAAAAGCTGGTCCTCTATCCAGGTTCTGTGATGGAGAGGAGGTTGTGTTGCTTTGGCTCTATCTATTTGTCGCGGAGAGGAGGTCGTGTTGCTTTGGCTCTATCTATTTTGCATGGAGAGGGGATCATGTGGCTCTGGCTCTATCTATTTGGCATGGATAGGAGGTCGTGTGGCTCTGGCTCGATCTGTTTGGTGACGTCAGGCAGCTTGCTGACATGACATCCTTCTGGATCCACCCTCTCACATACAGTATGTACACATATTATGTATTAACTTTTGTCATGTGGATTGTCTATGTTGTATTTTCATTATGTTGTTACTCTGTACACATGACATCTAGGTAGGGGGATTCCTCCTCTGTTGTTCTTCCGGAGGTTTCTTCCATTTTTTTCTTTTTTCCCTGTTAAAAGGCTTTTTGGGGGGAGGTTTTTCTTATGAGAGGGTCACACTGTAAAGAACAGAGGGTGTCCTCTCCTGTATCGATTGTAAAGCCCCCTGAGTCAAACTTGTGGTTTGTGATTTTGGGCCACACAAATAAAACTGACTTGACAACACTTGATTTCTTGCATAGTCTCATTCTAGCTTTTATTGTGAAAGGCTCAACCGGACGTCTCCTGTTTCAACATGTCCAACTTAACTTTCCGTGGTGAGATGGCTGTGGAGTCTCTGCTGGTTCCTGTGAAGTCGAAACGAGCTCTGTGGACAGACAGCAGGAGGCGAGAAAACCCGCCGCAGTCCGTCTCGACCTCCATTTTTTAAAAATAACAACGGTAAGACAGCAACAAATACGCACCTGTCTCTTAGCTATAGCTAGTCAGCCCGCAGGTAAACAGCCAGAAGCAGCACACACTGAGCGCTCGTTTCGTCGGTGGCGTTCTCCCGCCGACGGTTGGTCTGGCGGGGGAGGGGCGGGGGGAAGCGGCAGCAGACAGCGAGAGACCGAGCCCGGTCTGCTGCTGTCTTTCTGTCTGGGATATATCTGCCTTTGCCGCAGAAATGCCGTGGGACAGTCCCTCTGTTGTCCACTTATCTGAGGCCCCTCATCCGCCCCCTTTTCCCCTGATCTTGGGCTGTACATAATAGTACATAAACGCGAGCAACATGGCTGACACTGGCCCTGCAGAACCTGCTTGGTTGTTTGTCAATGCAGATGATGACTGTATGTTTATTATTACTGTCATTATTATTATTTTTAAATCTAGCCAGTTAGCAAGGTGGTGGTCAAGCTAGCAGCCTCATTCACACTGACAGCTGAAAAAAAGGAAAGACATAAAGGCTACAAAAGCTGTCAGTCAGACTTAAAGCAATAAAAACCTTTATTTTTAACATAGAGTCTGGTTTGACCCTGATGCATTTGTTGCATTTTCTTATTCTAATGCATATAACATAGTGATAAAGGTGAGTACAACCCTGGCATGTTTATGTTAAAGTTGCTGGAGGCTGCTTGCAGTGCTCCAGTCTGGTGACAGCTACGCCCCCTTTACCAACTTGTAACCAAATCAAAGCAAAGATCAACTGCAGTCTGATCCTGCAGATACAACACAACACACCTGCCGATGTGCTGATGCTCATCGCTGAACAAAAACTGAATATAAGATTACAGTGGTGGTGTTTCTTTCTGTTTTTTGTCTACTTGTGGCCTGAAACTGTTATTCCAACACATATGTAGAAGATCAAGAAGAAGAAGAAGAAGACAACCAACCCACAGGGAAATCAATTTACACTCTGTTCTTATTCCATGACACAAACACACACACATCATAATGGAGAGGTGTCAGGGGGGGGCTCCACCCCACCCCCCCCCCCACGAGTTTTTGTTTTTTTTTCCCCCTGACCCCCCCCCCCTCCCCCAAAAAGAAAAAAACCCCCCCCCCCCCCCCCACCTCCCCCCCCTTTTTTTTTTCCCTTTTGGATTTTAACCAATTACCCCCCCCTTCCCCACCCAACCCCCCCCAAACTGAGCTACTCCCCCCCCCACATGTGTGTCTTCCCACATTGTGAAGATGACAATCTGCAATCAGATGCTTTAATTTCTCTAAAGGAACAGTTCACCCAAATCACAATAAAATCATGCTGTCACATGAACACAGCTTTATTTAAGTATTTTTGAGATATCTGCCTCTGTGCGCAGTGAGCATAGAAACATTTGGAATAACTGAACATTGGATCATTTATTTTTCATTAACGGCTTTGGAATATGTGCTTATGCTTATATGTGCATTTGACTTGCCATTTCTCGAAACTCCCCCTTTGTTGATGATGCCAACACAATCACTGTGTTATCAGTCCTCTTGGACGGGTCTTGGAGGACCTCTACAATGGTTAAGGTGTGGGTCAAGTGACTAGGGATGTCACTATACCAGTCAATACCAGTACCAGTGGAATCCCACGATTCATGATACCCATTCGATAGTAAAAACAAATAAAGCAATAAGTCCTATGTACTTACACTCCTTTATTATTGTTAAATGTATTATTACATCTCGTCCTGCTGATTTTAACGCTGATTTGTTGTTCATAATTTAGCATAGTCAGGGATATTTTATA
This sequence comes from Pterois miles, assembly GCA_947000775.1. NCBI lineage: Eukaryota > Metazoa > Chordata > Actinopteri > Perciformes > Scorpaenidae > Pterois > Pterois miles. The sequence goes on along the minus strand of CAMQGK010000201.1, from coordinate 2,406,770 downwards.
TTGTCCGTGGGATGCTTTTTGTCTCGAGCCCCGATACAGCTCTGCTACCGCGTAGCATGGATGCTAGCTATATTTTTTTCTATGGTTACAATTCTGTGACAGTGTAGCATGGATGCTAACTATAAATGTTTCCATGGTTACAGCTCTGCTTGTCTCGCATGGATGCTAGCTATAAATGTTTCCATGGTTACAGCGCTGCTTGTGTAGCATGGATGCTAACTATAAATGTTTCCATGGTTACAGCGCTGCTTGTGTAGCATGGATGCTAACTATAAATGTTTCCATGGTTACAGCGCTGCTTGTGTAGCATGGATGCTAACTATAAATGTTTCCATGGTTACAGCGCTGCTTGTGTAGCATGGATGCTAGCTACAAATGTTTCTATGGTTAAAGCTGTGCAATGATTATCTTTAACATCTGTGTACTGACATTTCTTGTTACTTAGTGAGATGAGATTCAGATGAGGCTTTTCTTAAACGTTTTGGCTGTACTGGCTATAACTCAAAGAAAACAGACTGGGGTGTAAAAGTTTTGCTTTTTGAATGCAGAAATGAATGAAAAGTTTTTGGCAGGCTGGCTGTAAAAGTACTAGACCTAGTCTTTAAAAACATGTTTGGAAAACTGCTTTGTTGTACTTGTTGAATCATGGTGCTGAAGTCTGAAGGTCTTAACAGTTTGGGCAGTGTTGGAACTTGATGTAATCCAGATGTTTTGGGGGAGACCAGAGGGAAACGTTCAGTGTTGAGCTCTGTGTGTGCGCAAAGAACGATGTCGTTCTGCTCCCAGCTTCGGACTGAGCTCCACCTCTCTGGTTTCACTACATTGAAGTTTAGTCTTGGACAGAATGAGTCTGTGCTGTCCAGCATTGCTCTGCCCCTCATGACAACAGACTAATCATGCGTTGCCCTGGGCAACGGGAGGGAAATCACCACCAGCTGCAGCCAAATGCTGCAAAAAGTCCATTCAGCTGTGGGAAGGAGTCTGTTTGAGTTTTCATTGTGGTGATCATCTGAACTTGGGCGTTGATGTGTTTTTTATGTGTTTAATGTATTAATAGTGCTGCAAATAAAACCCTGTCTCCACTGTAGGAACTTTCCCTCAGAATTAAGAAATTTTTAGAAAGTTAATGCGACTCGACCACAGGAACCAGGGTCTAAGTCAGTGGTGTCAAACTCATTTTAGCTTGGGGGCCACATGGAGGAAAATCTATTTCCAAGTGGGCCGGACCGGTAAAGCCATGGCATAATAACTTAAAAATAACGACAAATTCAGTTTTCGTTTGGTCCAAAATAGTGCAAACACATTCTGAAATGTACACACACAAATAAGCCTCTTGACAAAACACTGCAAAGTAGTTGAAAATTTGGAGGATAAAAATGGTGCAGTTTCAACAGTGCCTCAGTGAATGGAACCTCGTCTCAGTGTATCTGCAATGTCACAGCCTGTCTGGGAATGAACAAAATACAAATAACTCTTCTAGCAAACACAGCATTTGTCATTTCCACATCTTAATCCTGAGCTAACTCACCACACCATACAAACTGAGGTAGAACTATTCAAGTGGTTTGAGTTACTCCCTGCCTTGTAGGCTACACTATTTATTGCTAGAAAAATAAAAGCTGTGCAATGCATGAACAATTTCAGAGCAGATCAGAGGTATTCACGGTGAATGGCGAGCAAAAAACTTTGAAGTCTTTCTCAAGTTCACCAAAAATCTGAAAACATTGCTCAAACTCCAGCAATAGTCCCGTTGTTTTATCTTTGAAAGGCTTCATGTCTGCGACATGTTGGGCTGCGGGGTTTAACTATGTTTCTGGTTTATGATTTATTCTATTTATATTATAACAATATATATCAATGTATGTATTTTTATGTACTGGTATCGGGACTGAAATAGTTGGGTTGGTGCACTACTGTGGAGCTGCTTGTTGTTCTGTCATAAACTGAGCTGCTGTGTTGAGTGAAGCTTCAGTCGAATGTGCTGCTGCGATAAATAAAATAGGGAGGGTCTGATTTCTGATGATGAATAATGCAGCCTGAGTCAGAGTCAGAGTTCAGGGCAGAAAGCATCGGGTCACCCAGAGGCTACTGGATGTAAATTCCTTCATCACACCTTCACTGTCAGAGGAGAGGCTGACTGTAGGCGCCATGTCGCCCTCTTCTGTTCACAACCACAAACACCGACATGATGGTTTGACTGAACATATGGCTACCACTTCATTTTAAAGGTCTGCAAATTTCATGATAATTAACAAGTAACGTACTTGGAATTTCTTTGGAATTACTGCCAGGTTACCACAATATTTACCACAAAATTTATCAGAAATTACTTTGTTTTCCTGTCTTGACTTGACACATGACTCTGGAATTTTATTATTACTTTATATCTATTAGTAACATTATTTAATAATTATATTCTGCCATTTCCCAATAAGCAGTAATAAATAGCTGGTACTTTATTTAATACACTTCCAGGAAAAGAATACAAATTTAACTAGTATGCCTTATTTCCATGTCTGCTGGTAAATAGATAATTATCATTTTTTTTAATGTCTTAAAAAACTCCCTGTATCATTACATTAGCTACCAGGTTACATTTGTGTAGACAATAAGTAAACATAATGGTGAGATTTGTGCCTGATCTTCTATTAATTTTGGTATTAATTTTGGTTTTCCATCTCCGATGAAGAGCAGCACACAGCCACTGCTCAAGCCCATTTAACCACTGTGCTATTTTAGCATATAATTATTAATTTCCTGTTTATAATGAAGTAATTTTCGATAGATTTTGAAGTAAATATTGGGGCAACTTGGCAGTAATTTCAAATAGGTTACTTGCTAATTATCACCTAATTACCATGAAATTTGCAGACCTGTAAAATGAAGTGGTACTTACATATATACTGAAGCCAAGGTCTAGATTTTCTAGAGCTTTCAACCACCTCTTGTGTCCTTCGTCACTACTTAGTGTCATGCTAGCTCAGTTGTCATCACATGAGTGAGGCATGAGACTTCATAATGACAGGTGGTTGTATATGAGGTTGTATATATTAATAATATAACTGTAAATCTGGAATTTGAACTTGTTTTGCTGATGTCATTCACTAAAAGCAGCAGTTCTGTTTTTCATTTTGTTGAATAGCTAATTTTGCTTTTTCCTGTTTCCAGGTTCGGTTTTGCAGATGAGGAGCCTGGATCTCGAAAACCCTGAGAATTGCTAAACATCTCATCAGCATTCCTGAATACTGGAGACTGGGTAACTGACATAAAATGATGATGGTCTGTCAGCCTTGGCAGCAGTTTGACAGACATGACACGAGGTCTGTTGGTGATGTTGTTGTTGTTCCTGCTTTCCGCCAGTAGATGTCAGTAAATGAATCTGACGAGCCAAGCAGGAGTTAATGGATCCATGGTCAGATTTCGGCTGTTTTTTTGTGGCTGGTAGCCATGTTGTTAGTCCTCTCAGGAGATAATGTGCTCTGTGTTACTGTTGTTGTTAAAGCCCTGGACAGGTCTGTGTTGTAGCTGTGTGGCCGGGCAGCCTGGCTGCCTCCCTGCCTCCAGATGAATGAAGAACACTCCGGGACACAGAGACACAGCTGATGCAGGTCAGAGGTCAACCCAGCTGATGGCACACACACTGTTCTTAACATTAACTTGAACCACATGGTCGTAGTATTTGTTCACCAGCTGATTTTCATCGGATTTAGTTAACTAAGAGATTTGAAATTTGCTGCATCAAGATAATCCACCACAGTGTCATGTGTCATCACGAGAGGATTCAGGCTGAGAGCAAATGACCAAATTCACACGATCCTTTTCATCAGTGCTTGAAGTGGAAAAAAATAAGTGCCAGTACTATTTTATTCCCGTGTTGGCATGTGTATTGATCAGTATCAGCAATCTCTTTTGACCTATTCTTATTTAATCATTATTTCTTTAAGCTTGTTATACTCAGTCAGTCACAGTCAGCTGTGGTTAATTGCTATTATTATTCTTGGGCTCTGCATCTTCTATAGTAGGCCTATAATGCTCCAATAATATTCCAGCTGGGCCATTATAGGGTTATAATGGCATATTTAGTGTTAATAAAGTGCTTTCCTGTGTTATTTGTAGCCTATAGTAGGGCACCACCCAGGTTTTAGGAGCAGTGTCCCAGTCAGGATGCTCCTACATATTATACAGCAGGTTAAAGCTCTACAGTGAATAAGAGATATTAGGGGATATTGGGTTTGAGGTTTTTGACTTAAAACTACACATTTTACATCATTTTGGACCATTATTATTACTAGCAAAATGATAATATTTAATATTAATAATAGTTGGACCAAACATTTAGTTCTTCTGGAAATATTTTCAGAAAACTTAAATAATGTTTCATTAATAATGTTTGTTCATAAATTAAAAAAAGTCATGACAGTTTGCTAATTATGCTACGAAAAGGAAGTGAAGACTGTATTGATAAATTACAGCACCTTCCCTCTTACCTCCTCTCCCCGTGCCATGCGTTGACTCGTCCATAAGCTCCCCACATAGATTTTATGTTCATACGCCGTATGAAGTGTGGCGCAAATACACTGGCGCTGCGCCGTTATGAATGTCACAGAGAGCAGAAGAGTACCGGCAGCTTGTGAGAAGTGCCAGTGCGCAAGAAAAAGTCACAGTACAGCAAGGAGTAAAATGAAGATGTGCCGGTACTGTGTGTTTGTGTACTGCTTTTCAGAATGCCCCTGGTTTGAAGGCTTTTGGGTTGGTTTTCCACAGCAGAGCTTCTTGCCAATGTATATTAGTAGCCGACTCTTAAAAATGTGGACGTTTGAGTGTCCAAGCACAGTTTTCATTGCAGCTTCTGCTCACAACTGTATTGCTGCATGACGATAACTTAACCTTGACAGACATCTATAGATAGACAGATATACAGCAGCAGTATATGAGACAGTGTCAAGGGATTCTCGCCTCTATTCAAAGCTTTTGAAAATGGTCAGCAGTAATATAAATATATAAATGTAGGATCTGTATAACACCCCCCTCCACCACCACCACCACCATTTTATAGTACCATTTTAATAGGAGGTAATTTGATTTTAATTTGAATTTATGAATGTGCTGTGATCTATTTTTCCCCTCAGGGCATGCAGGTGTTTCTGCAAATATGATGAAGAAAAAGAATCCCCATAAGTGAGTTAAAGTTGCACCTCATGTATCTTTGTTACAGCCAAAATAATTGGGCACAACATTAAATCATAATATTAGATAATACTTCTGTTCTCACGTTATGGAATTCAATAGATGCAACTCAGAGTATAAACAATAAACATAATCTCAAAGCGGATAACGCTGACGGTGTGGTTTCATGTCACCCGGAAGGAAACACAAGAGCAGCCTGGGTCCGACCACCAAAGTTCTGTCCCAGCCGAGACGCAACATCGTTGGCTGCAGGATCCAGCACGTCTGGAAGGAAGGAGGAGGAGGACACGTGGTCTGGAAGGGAACAGTGCTCGACCAGGTGAGCAGACAATCGAGTAATTACTGTACTGACTGAGTGACGGGTTAATAGAGCCAGGCACAGAAGACGTTTTTCAGTAACATGCATACACCACTGCTGAGCTTTGCATCTTCACTGCTACCTGCTTCCAACGCACTAAAATATCTATTATTGTTTATGCAAATGTCCCGACTTAAAGGATTGTTTAAGCATGTGTGGAAAGAATGACAAAATCAGTGTTTCAAATGTATGTGTCCACCAGGTGCCAGTGAACCCATCTCTCTATCTGATAAAGTACGATGGTTTCGACTGTGTTTACGGTCTGGAGCTTCATAAAGACGAGAGGGTTCAGGGGCTTGAAGTGCTCCCCGATAGACTGGGTAAGGCTGAACGGAGAACACTATGCTCAAAGGGTAACTCTGGTGGTTTTTTTGGCAACAGCTGCTAGATGGCGATGTGGTAGCGCTGCCGCTATGAGTCTGTGGCCATGGATGTATAAAGAGACATAAGAAAATCAGGATAATTTCCCTAATATAAACCCTTATGTCCTAAAACTTGTAAAATCAACTAATAGCTGAGTCCAGAGTTATTTTCCTCGGCATGATGAACATGCATCAGACCCACGGTATTGATAAATAGACACACAATTTCTCCTTTTTCCATCCATTCTTTCTGGTTTCTGGTGTGTAGTGTGGATTTATTTAAAGAAATTTTTCAGTCATTGTTGTCTTTATTCAGTCACCAATGAAGAGGCAGACTGGAAAAAGAGTGTAGAGAGAGGGGTCTGATATGCAACGTGGTCCCCAGCTACAATCAAACCGGTGATTTGAATTTTTATCCCCGCAGCTAAATCCCGTCTAACAGACGTCAACCTAGCGGACACCATGATAGGTAAAGCAGTGGAGCACATGTTTGAGACGGAGGAGGGTCCAAAGGAGGAGTGGAGGGGGATGGTGCTGGCCCGGGCCCCCATCATGACCACCTGGTTCTACATAACCTATGAGAAAGACCCGGTCCTCTACATGTACCAGCTGCTGGACGACTACAAAGAGGGAGACCTCCGCATCATGCCCGACTCAAGTGAGAGAAGTCATTTTATTCTACTTTTGTTTGAACAGGCGGTGATTTAAAAGGCAGGTGTAAATGTAACCAGTGTGATAATCCTAAATTACTGGGGTGGCGTTGCAGCAATATCGTCATATTGTGTTTTATTTAACATTCATTTTAAATGAATTATTCAGACCTAATGAAACAGTGGAACGCAGTTGATTGCACTTTTCAGTTTGATCATTTTCTATGTTATTTTTGCATACATTTGCCACAGTTTATATCAATTTTTGTATTATTATCGTAATAACAATTTTCACCATATCACCCAGCTCTGTGATTGGAAAGTAGCAGTGATGGCAGTGGAGTACAGCCAAGGCCACAGCTGTAATATATTCATAAAAATATCTAACAATGTTTTTAAGAACATTGTTTGTATATTTATATGTTTTTATTCAAATTTGTATTAGTGATTTTTTTAAAATATATTTTACAAATTAAAAAAAAATTAGGTCATTAATTTGATATATTTTCATGTTTATACATGAATTTTTATTGTTAATTTTAAAAAATTAATTCACTATTACTTTTAATTGGTTTATTTTTTGTTAATTGTTTAGTTATATTTCATCACATTTTCTTGAGTAAATTTGATTAATTAAAAATTATTCAGTATTATTTTTCAGTTTTGTGCATTTAAAAATACTCGTTACTTGTTTTTTATATGATAGAGATCTTATTTATCTGGAAGGTGGCAAACACATAATAGTTCCTTCACATTGGTCAGAATCATCTTTTTTTCTGTTATTGTTTTTCTCTGTTTTACTAGCAGAGTAAAACCAGACAAGATGGAGGACATGTTGACACCAGTTAGTGCTAATATGTCTCTCTCTGTCTCCCCGTAGACGACAGCGTCCCGACGGAGAGGGAACCCGGCGAGGTGGTGGACAGCCTGGTGGGTAAACAGGTGGAGTACGCCAAAGAGGATGGCGGCAAACGAACGGGCATGGTCATCCACCAGGTGGAGGCCAAGCCCTCTGTCTACTTCATCAAGTTTGACGACGACTTCCTCATCTACGTCTACGACCTGGTCAAAACTTCGTAAGACTTTGCAGACGTCCTGAGCCCTTCCCCACACGACACAAACAAAATGCAGCACATGCTGAAACATCTGAAGCATTTGATCCAGTGCTTCTTCCTCAGACCATCAAAGACAAAAACAAAGACTCCAAGAAAATAATTCAACAGAAAAAGACAGGACAGGTACTTCTTGAGAATCATCGTATATCCAGACGTGTTTAAAATGAAAAACAAAAAACAGCTGGTGACATCCTGACCTTCTTAGACCCTTAAAATATAAAGAAAATGGCTTAAAAAGGTCCAAAACTTCTTGAAAACTCCTTCAAACCTTTCTGAAAAAAAGTCCTAAATTCAGTTTTACTTTCTGTTGAAGCGAGACAAAAATTAGCTGACCCTTAAAATCCTTTCATGATTTCCCAAGACCTGCTCATGCTTAAAGAAACAAAACCGTCATATTTCCGTGTCTGATTTCATCCAGTAGGTTGGTTGGAGAGGAACATTTTGTTCTGTGTCATAGTGAGGTTACCTCCTGCTGAAAATGTCATTGAAAAGTTTGATTGTAGCTGAATACAAACAAGGAAGCAAGATAAGGAAATGCGGTCTCTGACATGTTGCTGGAAGCGTTGAAACATGACAATCAGATCTGGCCACAGACAAACGAGCATGATCCCAAACCGCCCCGCTGCTGCCGGAGCACAGGTGAGACCAGCGCTGGGGTCTTCGCTGGCTGAATTTGAATTGCTACAGCTAACTGCAAACTGAAGATCCGTCTCTGGAGCTACCCAGTAAAGTCCGGTTGCGGCACGCTTTCCTCCCGGCGAAGTAGTTTCCTGGTGGTGGGGAGGACCAAACGAAAATACAAGTGGTTTTCTTGTTTCTGCCACTTTGGATTTAATCCAATAAACAAACTATCAGAATGTAGACGGAGTGGAGTTCTGTGAGTCTGCACTCCGTTGCTTTTCCTCAACGATCGGATTCTTGGAAGTGCAGAGAATTTTCAGTGATCAAATACAGCATCAATTTCAAAATATTACATTCGGTTTAAAGTTTATTGGAATTCAGTTCCAAACTAATTAATTCAATTTGAGATTACGGTATTCAGATTCAGTTTTTCAAGGCAATTATTCAAGTGAAACAATTGAAATTATATGTTTCAAATTCAATTTAATGCAATTATTCAACTTGAGCAAATTCAAATATAAACGATTTAAATTCACATATTTCTGCCTATAATTAGAACTCATAATTTGATTTGGTACGTTTTTACTCTGGATGTCTTAATTTTGATTTACTCTCTCATAATTTTGACTTAATATTTAACCAATAATCTCAAGTCTCACTTGCTAAGCAAAATTCTTTTGTCATTATTAAAAAAACTGACTTAGTGAATCATTAGTTAGTAAAACCTTTTTACTAGAATTATTATCTGTTATTTACCAAGATGATTTTAATGTCTAAAATCTAACTTTGTCTCGTCTAAAATGGGATTCCGTATAACCGAGACCCACAAGACGGGAAGCGACACACACTGTTCCCAGTCTGACCTCAAAGTTGGACTTGAGACGCTTTCTGAAACCTACGTGGACGAAACTAAAGAACCTTTAACCAAACTCGATGGTTTGGTCTCACTAAAAGGGACATTTTGGAAATATCACAAACTTACATTTATGCCCCTTTTGTTCAAATGAAGGTTGATTGAAGCGAGTTATCTGTTCCGGTTGTTGTACAGAAGAAAACAGGACAGATTTCTTCATCATATGTTGTGCTACTTAACACAGGCTCCATCTCACCAACTCCAACTGAAGAGGTTCAGAAAAATCCTCATCAAAAGACGTCTGCAGTTAAAAACTGTCATTAAAAAAATAAAAGATGGGGGCTTTTTTTTTTTTCTTTTATCATTGCCAAAACCCCTTCCTGTTGTGAAGTTGTTTGATGTTAAGGACAATCGGACAGCCTTTTCTTGTGATTTCACTAAAGCCTTTGGATTTGCTCTCGTGTTGTCTTTTCTAAGTCGTCCATGAAGGAGAAAAAGGACAGAGAAACTTAAACTTGGCCAAAGCCCTTTCTGTCCTTGGCAGTTTGTTTCAAATACCTTGTTACAGATGGACAAACACCTGGATCGGAGATTTCTTCTTCTAAATGTCACAATTTGTGGATTTAAGGACTGGAAAACATGATTTAATGCACCTTAAATCACGGGAGACGAGATTCCTTGGACAGTTAAAGAGTATGTTGGACATAATCTACAAGAAAAACAAATCTACTGTAGTGATACAGTGAAGTTGCATCAGTGGCACCAGTTCACTTCCTGTCTCGGCTGATCAAATTATTACCGAAACAAAGGTATCCCAGTCTGTATTTAGACACAAACCAAAAGATTCTGGACTTTTTGTGGTGTTGATCCGATGCTTTGTGGTTTCTGTCCGAAGCCCATGAGATGATCTCCACAGCATGTATGCAGTAAAAGAGGACACAGTCGGTTGTATTTAGTATATATGAAGAGATTAACAACCAGTGAAGGGTTTAAATTTCCTTTTATACAAATGTACATTTTATTTTATTTGGATTTACTCCAGACTGAAAGTTTTCCATAAACACTCTGTACTGATTTGTAGTTGAAGTATTTGAGCTAAACTTGCAAACTGAAGGTAGGAATGATGCTGGTTTTACTGGTTTCCCAAATAAAGTTGCCGCTTTCAGTGTTTTGTCAGCCAGCTGCAATTTCAAAGTGGAGTCCAGGAAGAGTGTTGATCACAGCAAAACTACTTTGGAAATGATGGCAGTTTGAGATCTTGTTTGTTCTTTAATGGATAATTCTTTGGACTGTCAGTCAGATAAAATATTTAATCGTGATTAACCACGATTGTCCATAGTTAATCACGATTAATAGCAAATTAATATGATTTTTTTATGTTTAAGCATAAGTTTTGAGTGTTGTTTAGCCTCCTTTGCAATTATGACATGATTGGTACCAATGGATTCTTTAGTATAATGCCAGTATATTCACTTGAACGTTAAAACTGAGCCCACTACAATCTAAAAATTGCTAGCTGTGTTTATGTGTTACAGAAATTAGTGGCGTTAAAACAAATTTCTGTTACTATCAGGTTAACGTTTACAGCCCTAATTCTGGTTTGTTACAAAAGAGCTACAAAATATATCTGAATTGCTAATGAACTGTGATGTTAAAGGTGCAGTCAGCGATGGCGTGTGGCCTCTCCTGACAGGACAGACGAGGTTTAGTGGATCTATAAAGAGAAAGGCAGTGGGAGTAAAAAAGTATTTGTTTGGGTGTTGAGGTCCAACATAGTCTCCCAACAGTTCATGAAGTAGTCACGACATTTAAAATGATTCATGTACATAGACACAAATTTCCATTTTTTTTTCCCGTGACATTTAGCACGACTTTCAACAACGTATTTGTCATGCTTTATCCTACGAAGCGTGTGACATGTCAATTTCCTAATTGACAAAATGACAAATAATCCGCTCCAGTCTTTTCAAAATAAAGCTGGATTTGAATAACATTGGCAGTGCTGTGTGAACAGAAGTTATGTGACAAATAAACGAACTTTGACCTCTGATTTTGCACGGGACAATGAGATGAACACCAGTCTCCTTGACAAATGCGCTGTGTTTTTTGACCTACCCTTCCACCTTGACCGGCTATGTGGCGTCACAATTGCATGGATTACATTGAATTGATTTTGTGCTATCATGAAAAAAAAAATTGAAATTCATATCAGTGTACACAAATCAGTACATTCAATTTTCTGACCATTTCACGAATAGCTGCGCGATTGGAGTTAAAATATCAACCATCTTTCGCCAGAATTGCAGATTCCACCTTTAATCATATTTACATCCATAATTTTTGTGAGCAAAACAAGACAAAACTGTTGATTTTCCATTTACTGCATAACTCAGTATGTCAAAATTACTATTCAGTGCAACAGCTATCTGTGAATGTTTACTGTCACGTTATTTTTCTCCCAAAACTGAGAAACCAGTAAAGGATGAGACGCATGACATCCTTAACCAATCAAACATCAATCAATCAATGTACAGAACAGAGTAATGTATGAACAACTTTCAGCCTGTGTACTTCCTGTGATGTAGTTAGTTGCCGAGGCAGATTACAGCTCATATTATAACCGCACTAAAAAAAAAAAATTGAAAAAAGACAGACTCCCAGAGATCTGTAGGTTTCTGCACTTGTCTCTTTTGTTTTTCATTAAAGAGAAGTAAAATTGTGATCATCCCAACAGGCACTATTTTAATTTAACAAGATAACACGTCGTTACTAAGACTTGATTCACAGCGAGGTTATATCCAGTTCAGTCAGTTCATTTCAATTTATTGTTGTTAATGTTGGAATGACATGGGCCTTCTATCATCCTTCTGCCTTGTATTTCTTTTTGTATGTTTTAAAATGTATGTTAATAATTTCTATTGTTGATGGAAAACCTGACATGGCGTGATTTGTTTTCTTTCCAGCATATTTGACATCTCAGACATAGGACGGGTTTGGTGTGTTGCTCAAGGGCTTATCAGCAATATGTAGTGGTCATGGATGGAGTTATGAACATCCAGAGAGTTTAATTTTCAACTGTAAAATATCTTGCTTTGAACATATATTTGCCACAGTTCCTTAGTAACCACATTTAAGGGATCCTTAAACATGTTTCTGTTAAAATGCTTTGTTAATGTATTGTATTGAACATCAGCCTCAAACATCCAGCATCAGCTACGCTCTGTTCCCAAATCTAAAAAAAGACAGTGTGCATCAAACATGCTGAGTGGCATGTTAAAGGAGTAGTTCAACACTTTGGGAGATAAACTTTTTTGCTGTTTTGCAAGGGTGAGATAAGAAGACTGGCAATGTCTGTGCGTTAAAGGAGAAATCCACCACTTTTACTGATCAAAGTGTGTTAGTACGTCTGCATAAAAAGTAGCATGAACGAGGGATGTGCATTCCAAGCAAAAATACTATTTGAAATCACTGGGAATTATTTGATTATTATTATTAGAAAGTTGCTGCTTCACCACAACATGTAGCGTCGGTATATTTTCTCATTTAAAAGCTATGGATTAAAAGTTTATTTGAACCACATTGTTGGAACAGTGGAAGAGGCCAGTGGAAAGACAAACAGTGATGGTTTGGGTGAGTGTTATTTTTCTGTCTGGTTTGAATGACAATATGTTTCGCTGCTCAAACAGCTGATTTTGGTATTTGATATCAGTTTTGCAGATATGTGAGCATTTACATCATCTTTGTCCAAAGATCACATGAGCGAATGGCCACGGATGGGTCACACTGCGATGACACCACAAACCTAAACGCCTCCAAGAAGATAAATTGTCAACACTGGTTTGTTTCCTCAGGCAAAACGGAAAGTAGTTTAAATTTTGACATGAACGCAAGCTGGGTGTGGTGTGTATCAGAGGAAGGACAAGTAAATGGAGTTTAAAAGACTTTTCTTGCATTGCTTCAAGGTGCCTTTTTAAAGTCTGAGTCAGCACAAACAATTCTTCAGTAACACTACAAACAGCACTACTTAAATTAACCTGGCATGAACTCTAGCTGACACTAAACTCCATCAGTTAAGGGATACACACTGGTATAAATGGAGGAGGTAAAGAACATTGTTAAGGTGACCAAAGTTGTGAGAGCTGGAGACGCAAACAGAGAAATGGTCTTCTCCTCCTCTCTTTATAGGAGCACTGATTGTCTTCTAACTGGGCTCACCTGTGCCTAGTTGACTCCTAAAAGCACAGGTGAGCCTGTGGCTCCTCTCAGCTCATCAGGATGAAGACAGACATGAAACACTTTCTAACAACCACCTTAAAGAAAATCAAAATTTCTTACTCTCTAATTGCATTAACAATTCAGAAAGGCAGAAATGTGACATTAAATCTACTTTAATATCAACCCAGTTTAAACATTTGGCCAGGTGTGTGGAGGTGTAAGAGTAGACAGGCGTGTGAATATGTCTCTTAAATTGGGGGATAGATTGTATGTTTTCTGTCACCATTGGGCAAAATTTCATAATAACTTTTGACAGGAGACTTTGGCCAATCACTTCATTATTTCAAAGAGAGAGCGTTCCTATTGGCTGTCCTCCGGCTGGTGGCGGCTCATTTGAGATTAACTGCGCCTCACCTGGAAAGTAGATGAGATCAGGTGGCGGCAGCAAGGGGCGGCGACAAAAAACTGCAAGTCGGGACAATTTCCAGCCATTTCCAACAAAAAATTTACAGGAAGTCACAGGAAAAGTTACATCCTGTTAGAGCCGATCTGTAGGCTATTTGTAGTCTGTAGACCACATTGGGATTAATTTATGTTTGTATATACTGTATATGTGGAAAAATGCTTGTATCTGGCATTCGATGCTATCCTTTATCATTTTTATGTGCGCCTTGCAAAGCACTTTGTAATGAGCACTCGTTTTGATAAGTGCTATATAAATAACTTTCATTATAATACTACGACTAATAATTATTATCAACCACAGGATATTTCTATTTACAAATGAAACCTTCATTGCACAACATGAGACTAATAGCCTACAATCTAGCATTAAACATTACAATTACACAGAAAGTTCGGCCTTTCTACAACACATGTTACGAGCCAATTAGCTGTTTCATTAGGCGATATCCAGGCATTTCCCATAATGCCCTGGGTCTTACAGTTAGTGGAGATCAAAAGTGGCGCCTGGTGCTAAAAACTGCAGCCTCGATCTTCTGAGATTGTCATTGCACATGCGTGCATGACGTTTCAGAGCAAGTCCGGATCGGACACAGATCTAACCGGCATACACTGCGTGGCGACCGCCGGTAATCGATTTGGCCTGGCTCATCTCGAACTAGCCTCAACAGATCTCAACATGGCTGCCGGGTCACAAACTTTCTCATTTTACAGCGCTGCCTAGTTGTAAAATCGCTGTTGGATGGAGGATGGGTTAAGCAACAGCAAACAAACGTATCCAAAAATATATTTTAAAGTGTATTTATTAAAAAAAAATATTTTGTTCATATCAGACTGTATTGTTCAGTTACAGTATGACTTAAATGCCGCCTCAACACCAAAATGACAACAAAAAGACCAGTGAAATGTGAAACAATAAATAATATTAAGTAAAACCAAGTTATTTAAATGCAATTACCAGTTATGTGGTCAACTGACCCTCTGAAGAAACAGAGCAGAAACCATGATAACACACTCCCTGTGATAAACATCTGCCGTTGCACAATTTACAGAAACTTCCAGCTGTGACTTTGGCTTCCATTTATACAATAAGACAAATGTTTCAGATGTGCTAGTCTCTTTCTGCTTCTGCTTCTGCTTTTTTCCTGATAGAAAAGCTTCAACAACACAGATCAGAAGAGACAGAAAGTTTATATCAGCATCCTTAGTTTCTTCTGGTGACAGTGTGTGGATTTAAAGTTACTACAAGGAACTTTAATGAAACTGTCTCAATATAATAGACCCCGTTTCTGTTAGTCAACATGATGACATATTTTTTAGGCAGATTTTGAAGTGGAGGCAGCAAAATTTAAATTTTATGTTAGCGTACGCTGGCTAGCAAGTTGTGTTGACTTTCTTTTTAGCACTGACTGAAGGGTCTTATTGATGCCTCCATATGATAAGCAGAAGTAAACGAGACCATCAGCGAGAAGAATGCCTATTCTGATATAGTTATTCTGCATGCAGGTTCACCACAAACTCTTGCAGCTCAGACTTTGGCAGCAACCAGCCCTTGCAGACAGACCCAGATCCGGCTTCGCTGCCGCCCTTGACCTGCAGTTGGAGCTCGGTCGGGAGATGGAGGGCTCCCCCGACACCACGCTGCTGGAAGCCCATGCCGTATTGCTGGGCCCCCGCAGGGAAGGGAGGCTTGGGAGAACCAGGACCAGGACTGCTCGGGGTAGACTGTCACACCCTGCTGCAGTAAAACAACAGGTTTTCTAAATGGACTCTGGTGCTCAGAAACACTTGCGCCAAAATCAACACAAAATTAAAGTTCCTCACAGTAGCTTTAAAACGTCACTGTTAAAAAAAGTACTCTGATTTATTCATCATAATAGCAGTAAATGCTGATATGCTTAATTAATTTGACATTTCAGACTTTTAGCTGACTCTGGAGCAGCAGGTGGCGGTCCGATCCCTTGTCCAAAGACACGTAGAACCTTCTGGTTATTAGGTGGGATGTTAATCACCTTGTACCTGGATGATGTCAGTTATCCAGCAGATAATTGTCACAAAAACTCCGGCACCAAAACACTCTGCTTTTACCAGAAGGCGTCAACAAAAACAGCTGGAGAAAAAATATTAATTATTAAAATTTTGTTTTGGTTTAAAAAAAAAATAGCATGATGTAAAAAAATTACTCAAAAATCTGAAGCCCCAGCACACAGTTTATTCCACTTAGTCATCCCCTTTATGAGGCCCGATCGCTATGAAAATATCTCTCGCTATATAAACAGGCGTAGTTAGTCTTTCTGTACAGGGATTTCTCCACACAGCACGGTGTGTGTTGTCCATGTATGTTGGCACTGAGGCAGGTGTGTATGTTAAAGACAGAGCTCGAGGCTTTCAGTCATCGATGAACGTCAGCCGGCCCGGCCCCTCGTTCTTCATCCAGCGGCGGTACCTCTTCATCCTCGGATCGGTCGCCATCTTCACCTTCATCTCTTCCTCCTGCTCCTTTTTGTGCACCTGACAGACATCGGGAACGGTTACGCTACGCAGTTTTACAGAGCTGCAACTGAGGATGGACGAAACCTTCAGCGCAGTTCTCAGTAGGCAATTTAGTAGAATGTGCATTTCAATCAGAGCTGCTGAAGACTTTTAACATATGAATGAAGTGTTGAGTTTTACTGACTCAGCAAAGTAGAAGTGACAGGATATAGATACACTGAGAGATGTAACAAAAAAAACAGGTGCCTGGCATTGGGTTGTTGTGTTTATCGTCTTTCAAGTTGATTTGTCTATTAATGGTGATTTTTTTTTAAATCTGCGTTAATCAATACTTTGAATTAGCCATGCTAACATGCTAAACTAAGATGGTGAATATCATGAACATTATAACTGCTAAACATCAACATGTTATTTTGTCATTGAGAGAAATGGATCACACCATCTTCATCCTCTAAAGCCGGAGATACACCTGCTTTTTGACCACACATTCATGAAGAGAACTGACTATGGATGCACAGTTCCAACTTTTTCAGTCCTGATACCAATAGCGATACCTTGGCATTGGGTATCAGCTAGAAGCGAGTACTGATCCGATACCGGTGTTTAATTAATAAGGTGTATGCCTCACTGTGTGGAAGCGACTGGGATCATTCTTGTATGTATAAAGTAACATCAGGCTTGACTTAAACATTACTTTCCAAACTTTGTAGTGCGACAAGTTAGCATTTTTCGAGCATGTCATGTCACCATACTGCCCCTACCATTCATGTGAAAACGGAGTCTTGCAGACACAATTTCTGAGGACGTGCACAACAAAAGCAACTATATCTCTGGCTTTAGTGGATTAAAACAACTCTAGGATGGAGGAAAAGGGGAGGATAAACTAAAAGGAAGATATCGGAAAGAAGAAGACAGTAAAGAGGAAAGATAGGATGAATCAAAAGGAATAAAGGAAGAGGTCCAACATATAGATGAACTGAAGAAAGGAGAGGTGATGCTAGGCATAGAAAGAATTTAAAGTAACAAACCTCAAAGTTTTCTTTGATCCAGAGACGTTTTTCCAGGAAGGACTGTCTGGTGTTTTCATCCAGGCTGTCAAACTGAGACTGAGACATCTTCATGTTCCTCCTGAGAGTGAAAACACAGAGCCTGCTGTGAGATTACCTGACACTGAGAGGAAGATGAGGTATAATGGTGCAAAGTCTATGCAAAAAGGTGACGAGACAGTAATTTGTAATCTGGTGTGTCTACCACGAATGAACACAAATGATACCAACGGTCCAACTGGTGCGAGTACAGCAAGGAAAAAAAAATTTGCTTCGCTCTTTGTCTGAACACAGCATTAAAGGTGAGGCCATTCATCCAGGTAGTAGATAAACTCACCTGATGATGTAGAACTTCTCCTCCTCGCCGTAGTCCTCTCTGCAGATGGTGAAGCGATAAATCCAGGAGGCGTACCAAGTCACGTAGTTGGTCAGGTAGTAGGGAAAGAGCACGATCTGGCACAGCAGGATGTCCGACAGGTTGGGCTTCTGGTAGCCTCCTTTGATGTCAATCTTGTTTTTGATGATGTCGCGGATCACCTCCTCCTCCTGCTCCCGGATCTCCTCTTTGGAGCGGCGGTTCTTGCCCTTCTCCTTAGTGCGGTTGAGGAGGCCCTGCTGCTTGGCAATCTCCGTGGCCTGGATTCGGTACTTGGGGACCGTCACCAGGTAGTTGATGGCCTCGTTGTAGCTGCTGTGCCAGCTGTAGTACTGGAGGAGAGACAGGGAGGTGAGAGGAATGTACTAATGGGGTTTCAGCTGCCTCACCTCTGTTCGCATTTGGAGACGTGGCAAGATTATGAAAAAAAAAAAAAAAAAGACAATCATTGTTGCTCCGGTTGGACAAGAATTAAGTAAGAGTCATTTAATGAGTCTTAATGGAATAATAACATGATGATTAGAAACATAATGTTTCAGGAACAGACAACAACTGACAACTAAATGCAGCGCACATATTTCAGCTGCTGCCTGGGTTACATATGACCACAGATGAAAATATAAGAAAAGGTGAAATTACAGAGTATAGAACCAAAGAAATGAAACTCTGGTGCTTTTTTTTGACAACAATGAGTCTCAAGCTCAGAGTACATAACAAAGCCAGCAATGTGTCAATCTGTCTCTCAAGACTTTCGGATTTACCTACTCTGTCTGGCACTCAACCCCACCCCCACTGGCTCCCACTGAAGAAATCTTTAAAATGGCTCATGGATATATGGTTTCATTTTTTTAAAGGCTCAGTAAGTTCTTAAAACAGCTGGACACTGCAGTTTTTTTTTTTTTTTTTTTTTTTTACCAAACTTTACTCAAACAGGAAGAAATACAGCACTTGTTCGTGACTATTTTCAGCAGCGGATTAATCCACATTTGGTGCCCTAGTGAGTATTTTGTTTAACAGGAAGGTGTATGTAGCATGAAGTCAAAATAAAGTGCAACAGTGTGGCTCATTGATGTGCATTTACAATAGACAATGGCGCTCTATGACACACAGGAGGAAGATATATCAGGATGTGATACATAACACTTGTTGACAGAATATAGTTATTGTTGGTTTGGGTCTGCAGATGGGAGTCAGACTCATTCTTCAGATAACATACTTAACAGACAAAAAGTTTTACCACTGATGGTCGGAGAGTCAGGGGTCAAAGGTCTCAGTTTCTGGCTAAAATAAAAAAGTTTCCCCCACCGTCCATCTGTGGCCCAGCAAGACTCGCTAGAAACACAGAGCCGGGACATATGGACAGTAGTTTGAGGCTGCAGTCGTACCTGGAAGATGGAGATGGCACAGATGGTGACGAGGATGACGATTCTGACATCAACTTTGGGGGTGAGCTGTCGGCGGTAGTATGTGTAGTAGTGCTGGTAGTACTCCTCAGGATGGTCCAGCATGTAGTCATAGTCCCGCCGAGTGTCCTCATCCTGCACACGCAGACAGCGAGACATTATTTCTGTTTTTACTTTGAAGACTTCTGTTATGAAGCCTACAAAGTTCAGCCAAACCTGGTCCCAAAAATAATTATTCATTATTAAGACTGTTAAAATTAGCGTGTTAATGGAAATTCATTTTAACACCACTAATTTCTTGAACGCATGAATGCAACTTTGTTTAAGTGGTGTTTCAGTTTTAAAGCTACGAAGATACTGGTATCATATGAAACTAGAAATAGATGTCATACTAGCTTGTCATGAAGGAGGCTAAATAACGCAAAAAACTGGGCTCCCCTGGAAGGTAGTGTAATTTGAACACAATGTGAATCCCTACAGAAGTATATAAGTCATGTTATCGTGCAACTATGGTAAACCACAGCATGGCAGGTAAATAGCCACTCTAAAGGGAAAACTGCAGTAACTATATCAACATTAGAAACACACTTAACAGTGGTATTATAACAGGTACCATATTGCCAGTTCCCTTCATAAATATTATAGGAAGATTACTAAGATGTCACAGGACGTAGACTATGAAATCAAGCGTATTGTGGGATATTAGAAAAGATTAGTAATGTGGATAAATAGGTTACTATAAGGCAATATCAGTCCCTACATGGACTTACAG
The DNA here is from genome assembly GCA_947000775.1 of Pterois miles. Taxonomy (NCBI): domain Eukaryota; kingdom Metazoa; phylum Chordata; class Actinopteri; order Perciformes; family Scorpaenidae; genus Pterois; species Pterois miles. The sequence goes on along the minus strand of CAMQGK010000201.1, from coordinate 2,386,857 downwards.
GACATACATGGTTCTATTCTGGTAACAATTCATGAATATTAGAGGATATTATAGGCATTATAATGGCTTTGCTGGACACTGTGATAAAAGAGATAGATGGTTGCTGGAGGTATGTTAATGAAAACTTCACAGAGTACTTTGACAGACACATGAACCGACCTTTAACGTCTCGTACGCGGTCGCGATAAGCAGGAACTTCTTGTGGGCGGACTCCTGGGTCTCTCCCTCCATGCCGGGCTCTCCCGGTCTGAATCTGTCCGGGTGATACCGGCGGGCCAGCTGCCGGTAAGCCCGGGCGATCTCCGCCTTGGTGGCCTCCCGGGTGACGCCGAGAACATCGTAGCAGACCTCGGTGCCGCAGTAAAGGCCTTCCACCAGCGCGGTGACCGCCGGCAGGGAGGACACGGAGAATAGGAGCACCGCGAGCCGCCACCAAGGCTTCACTGTCCGCGGACAGCCGGCAAAGCCTCCGCCGCCACGGCACCGCTCCGTGGGCGCAGCCATTTCTGTACGCCTGCCTCCGCTGCTGCCAACTCCGGAGCCCAGGCTGCACTGTCGCACGCTGCTGTCGTCATCAATACGTGACCAGACGAAAGGATGACGACGTTAAAGGTTTAAAGCAACAGTGGCACATTTGAGTAACTAGGCTGTATCATAATTAAATTTAAAATCAATAATTGGCATTTTCATTTACACGACAAGCATATTCTTTCTCTGATCAAATTAAAATTAAAAGTCATTAAACATTTAATTTTCAAACAGTCACTCTCTTTTATGTGTGACAGTAGCTAAATGTATGGCTAATTCAAATTTGAAAATTAAAAACTGAAGGTCTAGCATTTTTAGATGCATCATTTAAGTCACAATTGAAATTAAAATGGAATAAACAATTACTATTTAAATTTTCACATACGTCACACATATAACAACTTATAATGGGTTACATAAAACACACACACACACACACACACACACACACACACACACACACACACACACACACAAAAGACATACAATAGGCAAACACTATCATAACAAAAACCACCAGTACATTTTAGATAAGTGTGTAGGAGTGTAGGAAGTAAAGTTAAAACAAATTCAGAGAAGCAGGGGTGCCATATTTATGCCCCCCTAACCCTAACCCTAACCCCCCGTCCCACACACAGACACACACACACACACACACACACACACACACACACACACACACACACACACACACACACACACACACACACACACACACGCTGGTTATATTCCTCTATCTATTCTATCATATTTCAGGTTCATGGTTGCATTGTATCTACAAAATCTGAAAGGCTTTCTCCCCTTAATTTTCCTGCTTCTTCATCAGCAGTTACTAAAAATCTGACTCCTCTGGCTGGTAAAAGAAGCCTGATTGTATAGAAGTCTCTGAGAAAATGAGCCTACTTCTTACTTGATTTATTACCTCAGTAAAGATTGTAAACATGAGTTTATGGTCTCAGTCACTAGATTAAAGTCTTCTTCGATACTGTATGATGTTCATTTTAGCAAATTATGGTCCCATTCATAGTCAAATAGGCCATAAAGTAGCAGATTTTTTTTTTTTACCTTTATGCTGAAGAAATATGGGTTCATTAAGTTGAGGGAACATTGGGCTTCAATGACAGGAAGGGAAACTGAGAAAAGGATGACACCTCCTGGACAATAACAGACACAACACACAGGTTCAACCACAGTCATTCTGAAAAAACAAAACAAAAATAGACTTAATTCCCCAAAATTATTTCTCTATAACATTAACTACCGGTAATTATTAATTATTTATAGGAGTTAAATCACTCTACAAATCATGTCGTGCATTTATGATTGGTGCATGTCAATATGTGACCTTGTTTTTCTAACTGAGCCCCACTTGCAAACCAGTGAGAAGAGCACAAAAAATACACAAATCTCTCATGTGAAATAACCAGTTCACACAGAAAATAGCGTACACATGTAGGATCCCATCACCCACAGTAAGAAGCTGACAGAGAAAATCAGTTTTCAGGGCCTTTGACCTTGTTACCATCGACAGGCCAGAATAGCAAACACTGTATTTAAAAGGGTTATTTCCACCCAAAGCGCCCAAGGCTGCAGGAACAGTGTAGCAAAACACCGATACTAAATGCAACTGTATAGTGATGTAGATGGAGGACATAATGCTTGGCTCTGGACCAGGTCTTTGCAGGTATGATGAAGCTAGTGATTTTATCACATAGGCTTTACCACACTGATGGCTGATCAATGCGATATATCTTGCTCCTGTAACCAACTCTGATGCAGTCTGTACATTAGCTTTATAAAACTTATCAAAGTGGCTGTTAGCCATAAATCAGTAACAGAAAAGACTAAACTCTGATGTACACACATACAAACAATAATCATTTCTTTCATAATATGATCATTATATATTTATCCTCTTTGTTGTAATTGATTGGGGAAATGTGCAGAAAGAGGAAAGTTTTGAATGTTCACGTTGACCCACACAAACTGAAAAAAAAAAGTCTGATTTGACGTCTTATACTGTAGCAATCCAACCAGTTTCTCAAGCTATTCTGGCATTCTAGTGCCAACACATTCTTAGTTAGTATGTCAAAAGACAGCATGCCAACCATAGTAGCTCACTAACTGGCCCTGCAAGTAGGCCTACTGTCATTACAAATGCATTTACATTTTGTGAGTAATTTGGGATTTATCCAGGCTCTTAGTGTTCAAAACACACTAACAAGGTCTGGTAAAATAATTATAGCAAGACTCAGCCTGGACTTTTAATCACTATCCACAACATGGAAGAATGGAGCATTGAATATATTTTATTATTCACTTTATAACTGTACTGTACCCTTTGAACAATCATGATTTTGCTGCAGAAAACTCAAGCAGTGAAGAGGAGGACCGCTAGCTAGTAAAGATGACTGAAAACAGTGTAGGTTTTTAAATATTTTGCAATCTTTGAGGAAAAAAATGCATTCAGCAGGTTTGTTAGACCTCGACCACATAATGAGATTTGGTCAGAAACACTGAATGTAAACAAAACATAAGGGTTGTGTCTAGAAGGTAACCCACAAACTGAGAAAACAAGAACTTTGCAAGACTCGTTGCCCAACGACCTATCCAAACCATAATCATTCAAGGTCAATGCCTAACCATAGCCATCTTGCGTTTCGAAACTTGTGGGTTACCTTCTACAACCTTAAAGGGACGGTGTTCTGAAGTGGGGATGTAGCGGTACTTATCCATAGTAGGTGTATGTGTGGAGTTAGAAAGTGATTCTTACTGGAAACCTACTGTGCGACAGGGCTGGAAATGTATAGTATGTACATAGAGCAGGATGGTGTGCCTGTCACAGAGAAGACATGGGGACAGACTGTACAGCTTTATTTTTATCACCACCATATGTTGCCAGTATACAGTATCGGTCTATTACAAATGTCAGTTGTAAATGGGTCACTGCTAATGATATCCCATATGAGAATATGGGTCAAACATTTGTACATACCATACTGTTCATATACCTTCTAAGTTTCTGTTTCTGCTCCCTCATCCCCTCTGCTAGGACACAAGCTATTCTTAAAGATGTTGCTAAGGAGGCGTCAAAACAAGCCGATTTTGGTCTATCAGAATGGTACATTCACATCATTTTAATTTGTCCCGTTCCATTTTTGCTAGTTAAGCGGCGCATAATCTGCACGCAAAGTAAGATGCAATGTGCACAGGGATTGTATTTAGTCTTTTAATTAATCATATGTGTGTTTTTTGAGTGAAACATGAATTAAACCAGTCATCTCCCATTCCTTTTTCAAAATGCAGATGTGTGATTAATTTGCGATTAATCGCAATTAACTGTGGACCATCATGCAATTAATCATAATTAAATATTTGAATCGATTGACAGCCCTACTTTAGATACATGTCTTTAAAAAAATGTTGCAGTGTTTTCACAGTTTAATATGTATTTATATTTTGACTGCAATGTCTACATTATTCTATTTCTTTCTCAAGTTAACTTTACTTATATATATACTGTTTATATAAGAGCAAAATCACATGTTTTCAGTTTGTGTTTTTAAGTTAAACTTTACCTAGTTTTATTTATATATTTTATCACAATGTTGCAACACATTTCTTTATTCTAGTAGATCTTTACCTTTTGTACAGTATGTACTTTTAGTTTTTATCTTACACTTGCTTTGGCAATGTACGCAGTATGTTTCCCATGATAATAAAGATCTTTTGAATTGAACTGAATGAAATAAGAACTAGCAACCAACTCTCTGTCAACACAGGAGACACTGATACAGTCATCTGTATGTGTCCAAACAACATCCATGCACATTTGCTCATAAGCAACCCCCCAAAAGATCACATTCCAAATGTCATTAATGGTAAATAAACAAGACTTGTGGTTGAATCAGAGGTCTGTTTGCAGTAATCTGACAGAAGAGAAATGAGGTAATCGCTGGTTGATGTCAGCATGTCCGTGTTTCAGGAGGGCAGACATTCCCACCATGCCGTTCTACATGGCCTGACATACATTTACAGCAGGTGGTGTGAGCCTCGTTGAGATCCGGATATATGCACCATAAAACTAAATATCACATGACATTGCTGACCAAATTCTGGCTCAGGGACCACCAGCAGACCACTGCAAGAAGCCTAATGATCTTTGACTATGATGACCGTGTTCCTTCAAATCTCAATTAAGGTTTAAAAATAATGTAACTATTTTAGACCTGCAAGCCTCAGAATAAAGATGTCTGTCATGGCTTCTGTTAAACAAACAGAGATACCTGATTTGACTGTTATCAGGCCATTAAATAGGTGTTATCAGTCGCTATAAGCAGCATAGATGTGGGTCATTTTGGGCCTACTATGCCTACAACATTTTATAAGTGAAAGTGAAACTTAAAAGCAACACGTTCTAACATGTGAAACTGAATAAAATGTCACGTTTGGACACAAACAATAAGGCGTCTTAGGGTTTAGGCAACAAACTACAAATTTTGAAGTTTAGGCAACAAAAATATAACTTCTTATAACTTCTTCTCTAAAAAGCCAAACAGTTAAGTTTTTGGGAAAAACGTTGAAAAATGTGTTTTGGCTTAAAATAACAACAAGCGACAAAGACAACTACATGTTGTTGGTTTCACATGGGATGCAGACTCCAGTCTCCTGGGTAAAAACCCTGTGTTTGTCCCATCTATTGGCCCCAACCTCCACACCTTATGGAGTTTCATACTGTCTGTGCTACAGAGCTTGGCTTCCTCTTCTGCTCTTACTACAGCTGCTACGGGTCGCTGTTGTGTTCTTTCATACCTTCTTTCGGTGATCTACCAACGTAAATAGACGATAAAACCTACTAGTGGGTGTAGTAGGCCCCTACTGACCCACATCTATGGGGCTTATAGCAACCGATAACGCCAATTTAACAGCCTGACAGAAGGAGATAACTAAAATCGTGCTGACCAGATTTCCTCTGAATTTGCAGTGGCTATTCATGGTCCCTCGTGGATGAAGTCTAATGAACACATCACTTGTCCGCAAGCACTGTCAGTAGAAGAAATGTATTATTTTTACTGCATATGACTATATTTTTGCTGTCAAGTTCCATTACTACAGTATGTACAGTATGTAACAATAATTTACTGGGAACATGCATCCACTTTAAAGCCCCACTGAAGGCTGCAATATGTGGCCAGAAGTTCAGTTAAAGGGTCTTATTGATGACATTTTTATGTTGACAAATATCAAAAATATTACTAATAATAATACATCCACAGAGTCTTTAGAAAACAGGGGTATGGATTTTCCTTAAAATATATTATGATTGTGAATTAAGTTTTTCGGTTTAACTAATTATTAGAAATGCTATAATTCCTGTTGTTTTATCATCAGTTTGTGTAATAGGAAATAAGTAGTTTATAAATTCTGTATTGTATCATAGCTGATAAGAGGCAATAACAATTACATTCATTCTCTTTAGTAGTAGTAAGTATTTATTATCAGTTTATTGTTGCACACATTATAACATTTTATGTACTGTATCAAGTATTTATTAATGATTACCATGATCTGTAAACCTTCAATCAAATTTTTGTAAAACATGTATAAACTTTACAAAGACAGATTATGAACCATTTACTTAGTATTAACTGTCTAAATATTATTTATGGACGCTTTAAATAATAGCCATCAATTTAATGTTTATAGATGATTTACAAACCAATTAGTAACCATTAACAATATGTTACAAATATTGATCTATGTAATGTTTATATATGTTTTACAAACAATTTCTTACAAATAATATAATAATCATTAACAAATACTCAGATATAACAAATATTATGTGTAGGGAAGTACATGGAGGTCATTTTTGAGGTTATAGGTAACAAACCTGCATCACAGGTTGTAGCGAACAATAGCAGTAATGTTGTAGGCATGTGTTTGCTGAGCAGGCAGCGGATCTTCTTCTCTATGTGTGTGTGTGAGTGTTGGTGGGGTGTTATATTTTTAGTTAGGACAGCCCACAAACATCCAACAGTAGGTTAATGACTCTTAGGGTGAGAGTATATAGGAGCAGAGCTGCCTGCAGACACAGATCATACAGAGCATCACCACTATAAGGTACATCACCCCCAGCTCTGCAGAGTTCGGGATATTACTGACATAATTGCCATCCTCAGAGGTTTCTTCATGCTTTTCTCTTTGTGTGCAGGGAGTTTGAAGCAAGTCTGAAGATGTCTAATGAGAAGAACCCAGAGGTCGTCGGCTGTGACGCCTCCATCATGAAGAACGTGTGGGAGATCAGAGAGAGGGAGTACGAGCAGAAGCTGCAGCAGGAGAAGGATCGTGTAGAGAAGAGCGCTCTGCCCTCGTAAGGACCAGTTATCTGTCTTTGTGTGCACAGGCTGTCTGCAAATCCTTAAAATGTTTCTAAAGATAAAAACAAGTTCTTTTGAAATCTTTGAAATATTTCAAGATTGCTAACTTTTGGTTTAGTGGCAGGGAATGTGGCAGGAGATTGCTACTATGTGGTCTCTGAAACGTTTTTTTTTATCAGATTTCATTTATTTCAATGTATTTTCTAATCTCTTCATAGTTATAATATGAATCAGAATGACTGAACATCTTCAGCAGCAGAATACAAACATTTTTTCCTAAGTTTGAACATGATACTGACCTTTATACTTGCTTTCTATATGAATCCAGGTTTCTTTTTACTGACCTGTCACATTGTCACTGCAGAAATAAATAGAAACTAGTAAGGATCTAACAGTCTAACACTCATCTAACAGACAAAGCTGAATGAACTAAAACAGCAAATGCCACATATTGGTCCTTTTTCTGCATCCCCTCAAAACAAAATATATTAAAAAAGAAATCCCAGAATCACCTCCACTTCAGGCGCCTGTTCTACAAGACTTTGGTCAAAAAAATCTTAAATTTTCTTATTTAATCTTAAAATGGTAAAAGAAAATATACTGTTACATATACTGTTTATTTATCTATATAGCTCTACAGTGTTAAAGATCTCTCTCTTTCAATAATAATCTAATTATCGTTATGTTCTATTTAAATATATCAGTGTTTAAGAGATTAATAACGACTCTCGACTCTCCAATTTGCAACCAACATGAATGTTTGTGCCATGGTGTGTCTGCCTGTGCATTTGAGTGGAGATATTTTTTTATACATACATATACAGTATGGGAAATATATGTAAAATATAATCTATATACATAGTACACTTTAAATAAGCAGTTTATACTTTTACTCACATAGGTTTACTCATATTTTCACTTCCATACAATATCAGTAAAATAACATTGCATCTGCATAAGTAGGAGTTGTGTATTCTCCACAACATGGTCTACTGACCTGGCAGCAGAAGAGTCCCAGTTTCTGGTACATATAAACAGTATGGTATTACTAATGTGTTGTCAGTCAGCATTTTACTGTAGTATTAATGCATCACTCAGTAACGTTACCTCACCCTGCACAGACTGTCCACACAGACCTTAATATAAACAGTACAGTCATACATACTGCTGTTCTCACACCTTTGGATTTCCTCTGTGAATATTAATACATTATACATCCTGCAGCCAACAGACAAATTCCACCTTATTATAGATTGTGACCAATATTAGCTCCTGAAAGCTATGACTGACCGTTATATATATTTTCCCTGTTAGTGGCGTGGCCTTAAGATTGTGACAGGTCCATCATTTTGGACCTGCATCACCAATAAATCCTTATGTAGTATTGATGTAATACTTGCATGAAACAATAGTGTGGTTAATGCAAGAATGTGGTCACCATTAAAGTTTTACAGTTTCTAGGAAGTGTCCATTTCAATCTGTTGTTAAGAGATGTTGTTGTATGTACTCATATTTTCTGCAGGTATTTTTAACCTTTTTCTTGTGTATTTTTTTCCACAGTATTAATAAGGAGTGGGCAGGTCGTTTGGCTGCCAGACAGGGAGGCTTCAAAAGGGTGGAGAGAAAAATTAAACCTCCTGAGAATCAGGTAGACAACAACAATGTCTGGAAGAGCAAGCTACCTGACGTTCCACCTACTCTTCCTCGTGGCATAGGTTCAGGTCCACTCAACAGACCAGGAGGACAAAAGGACAAAAAGGGGCAGGACAAGAATTTAAAAAGGCTACAATTACTCATGTCTATCACCCAGACTCAGCCTTCTGCTATGGTGTGGGGGAAGTCATGGAAGTACAACAAATCCTTGCCGTTACCTATAGAGGGCGCTAGCTCAAACTGGGGCCAGTGCTGGATGTTTGCTACCCAGCAACCTTACTCTGAAGCAGGCAAGCCTTGGCTAAATGGCCCTAACTTAATGGATCCTCACAACCTTCATCTTTGGGATAAACCTGACTCTAGGGTGGTGGAATCACAAGATCTTGAGTTGAATATTCCCACTGAGGAGTGGCAAATGTCCTGGAGAAAATCAGGCAGAAAGAGTAAGAAGGAGGATGCATCTTCCGTAAATGGAGAAAATGTCGCCAAATCTGGATTCTTCACCTTGCTGTTGGAGACTCAGCACCGAAATGAAGCCTTGTGCTCATCACAGTGGAGTGAGTCATGGAGATCCACCAAGCCAGCAAGTCAGCAGGATCATTTTACTGTTCCAGATGATGGCATAATGAATGAGTCTATTGTTAAAAAGGAGGATAAGGATAGAGAGATGAGCTCCAAATGGGAAGAATGTTGGCGGCTTGTCAACCATCATGGCTGCAACAAAGCCAAGTTGACTCAAGTTAAAAAATCTCACAATCCAGAGTGGGACAATTCATGGAGAGCAAACATGGTGGTCCTCAACAACCAAAAGAATTCTGATCCCTCTCTGATGCGAGATAACAGTGATACCTATGATAATTATGATGATCGCAGCCAGCAGCCAGAATCACATCTCCACAAAATCATGCTTGTTGCTTCTGAGCAGAAGCACAGAGATCTGTATTTACAGCTTTACAATGAATTTAAGTCACTGTCTGAGTGGAGCAAGTCTTGGCAAGTGACCAAAAACAACTCGAAACCATGCAAAGAAATAGAGAAAGTCTTGAAGGCCTCATCACCAAAGTCGGAGACTGCTTTGGAGGCTCAGAAGATGGAGAACAACCCAAAGGGACATTATTCAACACCAGAGAAGTTAGATTCATGCTATGAGCAAGTGAAACATAATGTGATCTATCACCCAAAGAGAGAATTCACCCAATCTCAGCTGCTTCGTCTGAAATACTTGGAAAATGTCTTGTCTGCCTCAGAGTGGAGGGACTCATGGAAGACCCTGAAACACAGAATGAGAATGGAGAGAAGAAGAATGAGGCCTGACCCTTCGAGGCCTTTCAGAGTATCTGAGAGGGGAGGAGACACGAAGCCCACAGCCTCAGAATGGAAAGACTCATGGAAATTCAACTGTCAGACCGTGCGACAGGAGCCTGAAACTTGGCAACAGCATTGGCCCACCACGCCCCAAATCCGAGTAGATCGTGTGAGGGATCAGAACCATTTTGCACCTGTGGAGCTCCCTAGGAATGGACCAACCGGGGAGCGCAGTTGGGTAGAATCATGGAGGACCATGAGGCGCCAGCCCCTATCAGAACCTGGGCAGGGCAGGGCACAAATCAGCCAAGCAAGGTCAAGTGTGGCTTCCCACCATCCTGACAATTCATGGGCACAGAGGAGGTATGCTAGGTCAGTTTCTGATTGGCAGGAGGCCTGGATGGTCTCAGAAACCGAGTTCCACCATGACAGACCCTCCTTAACCCAGTGGAGGGCAGCCTGGAGGTCATCCTTCTTCCACACAGAGCACTGGACTGAGCAAGCACCTAGAGAAAATGAAGTGTATGTGTTAATGGAGATCCAACCACAGAGAGAGAAGATTTCCTTGCAGAGAGCCAAAGCTAAAATGAGCCGGTCTTTTGACAACCAGATCTTCAGGGAAAGATATCCTGACAAACAGTGGAACACTTCATGGAGAGCTGGGTCACTTCTGAACCATCAACCAAGTCATTACAGATCTTCAGGGATACCTGGGAAAAGCATTAGCAACATTACTCAGCAGCAACATACCATTGAAAATGAGCATGGATCTAAGTGGGGAAAGTCTTTTAGAATCGCCAACCCCATGCCCTGCATAGAGCAACCCTGGGTGGAGGCCTCTCCTAATCAATGTCACTATGCAGTAATGTGGTCAAGAGGAAAGAACATTCAGAACAACATCTACACCAACTTTAGCAACAACCCTGCAATCTTAAGGCTTTGGGGAAACTCCTATCAGTTCCTGCAGGGGGTCACTGCACAGATCAGAGACAAAACTATGTCCAAGGAATCTGTTGACCCTTGGGTGATTATATCAAACAAGATCAAAACAAGGGTGCATTTATACTCTAACATTGAGAAAGAGAAACAATCAGAGAAGAAGTGTGCAGGCGGCCACCTGTTGGGGAAAACCCAACCACGTCCCAAAAGAGCCTCTGCTCCTGCGAAGAACATAAAGGTGGAAGACAAAACTGCAGACAAGTTTGCTGAGGAGTGGGCAGAATCCTGGAGATTCTCAGACCAGCCTGGTGGCCTGAAAAAGCAGATGCCCGTCAAGTCGCTTTCAGGTTGGAATGAGTCGTGGAAGTTCCTCCTTCCACCATACCCGCCAACAAATGGCCACAAGGTTAAATAGAAGACACTGCTCAAACTTTAGCTCAGTCAAAAGTGTCCAAATATGAACCATGCTAATAAATTGAAAACACTTAATGCTTTACCACTTGCAGTTTGTCTTTCTTTCCACTAGTTGAGAATATACTTGTTATGATCAGGTATCCACAGTTGACAAGAAAGCAAGCCAACATGGGATTTGGAAAGCCTTTCTGAGACATGCAACCCTTTACAAAAAGAAGTTTATGTAGTATTAAATGGTTCTGCCAATAATCAAAACGTTACCTGATATTCATCATATTCTAAGAGAAGCTTCCATTAACATGTTAGTAAAAACCTGTATAACGACTGCAACAGAAAGTTTGCTGATCTGGCGGGCAGTCGGGGCAGTCTCCTGAGATAAGATCCTTCATGCTGGTGTTTGCGATATCTGAATTTGAGCTAGTGCAGGAAGGCCCTTTTCACATCTGATAGTCTAAACCACGGTCCGAACCTAGGGTCCCACATTTCTTACACTATAAACATTAGATTTTTTTGGTTTTGTTTTCATGTTGCATTGATTCACACCAGAGCTTTTTTGTTTTGTTTTTACCTCTTGTAGTTCACAATGCCCTCTTTATTGTTGTTGCATATTCCATTAACATGATGTATATCCAGTATATCTATCAACTGATGCCAGAAAAGTGTCATGTGCAATGCTCAACTATAAAACCTGTGTGTATGAGGATAGAGGTGTTGGTGTTCGACTCAAATAAATTAGTCTTCAGAAAGATAACACACACACACACACACACACACACACACACACACACACACACAAAACAAAAGACATCCCAGTGAACTATTGTGTGTGTTAAACACCCTGTGGGTACTGACTACATGTTACCTCTGATGCTAAAACACACAAACAGGGCTGAGAGCGTGTGGATATAAAGCTCGGGTGGATGAGTGTGATCCAGGTAGTTTGAGCAGAAGCTGCTGAAGGTGAGTTCACACACTGCACATGATTCATAGAAGTAGTTCTCAGTTATTCTTGTTTGTTCCCATTAGCGCTGGGTGATAAATCTACGTACTTTCTTTACTTACTTTAGTTTCTTCTTGTTTCTGATCTCGGATGTAGACAACATTTAACATTTTAGAACTTTGGGATATTTTGTTAAATGAAAAATTTATATAGAAAAACACATGACCTCAACTATTGTAATTATAATAGTAAAACACATTTCAAATGCTTCAAAATGTAGATGTATACTGCTCATTGCAAAACAAATGCTTAACATGAAACTGCAGTATAATATAACATCACCTGGATGATTTGTGTTAATGACAAGAATTTCTTTAAGGCATTAATGCAATCGATCTTTCAGAGGTTACCAGGCTCAGTTTGAAAGTTAGAGCGAACATACTGGTATTATATGAAACTAGAAAACCTAAGGAATCCATTGGTACCAACCATTTGTTGAGAAAAATGGTTATGGCCATTTTCAAACGGGTCCCTTGACCTCTGACTTCAAGATATGTGAATGTAAATGGGTTTTATGGGTACCAACGAGTCTCCCCTTTACAGACATGCCCAGTTTATGATAATCATATGCAGTTTGGGGCAAGTTATAGTCAAGTCAACACACTGACACACTGACAGCTGTTGTTGCCTGTTGGGCTTCAGTTTGCCATGTTATGAGTTGAGCATACTGTATATATATTTTTATGTTAAATGCAGTACCTGTGAGGGTTTCTGGACAATATTTGTCATTGTAAATATGAACTCCATGTTTAACTGTGACATTTGAATGAGAGTGAAAAGTTTTCTGTCATCCTTTTGTGTTTTTGCCCAGAATGATGAAGACCCTGATTATTGTCCTGCTCTTACTGAGCTCAGTCAGCCTTCCTGTCACTACACAACGGCGTAAATAATCAAATTTGAATTGTTCTGGTGTCAGCTAGTATTGGCTGTGTTTCATGCTGTCTGCAGATGAAGATACATGATTTAAATGTTTGCTATGCCAGAATTTACTCAGCAAAAGATTAGCATTTAGAGGCAAAAACCACCTCAAATGAGTGTAAACATTTTTTTGAACAGTTTAGGGTTGAATTTATCAAAACTGTTTCCATGTAGCTTTTTTAAAGCAATACTTCAAAGGCACATGAAAGTAAATGAATTGAAATACAGCTACTATTAAGGTAAAGTGCTGAGTGGTTTCAGGATGCAGGTATTGGACAACCTGGTGCCAGTCAAATTTAACACCACTTTATCAACACTTGGTAGAGCAAAATTAAATTTGAATGTTGATACACCAGATTGTTAACAGCTAAATTTACCAAACATCAAATCAACAAAAAGTGAAATTTGAACTCTGTTTAGGAGGTGGGGGTAGAATTCCAAGGTGGAAGAATGACAAAGTGGACCATGTGAACTTTGAAAACTCAGCAGCTGATGATCCATCAAGTAAGACTGAGTGTATGGTCTGTCTGTGAATTTGTGGCTAATTTGTTACGGAGTCAGTGGTCATGTTTATAATGTTAAACCCAGCAGTACATGTCCACCAGGGACAACATCAATGGTAACACCTGCCAGTTTGTCCCATTTCAGTCCCAGCTTGTCCAAGCATACATTTACCTCCGTCAACATATCACTCCCTGTTGTCGTCCCTTACATTGACTGCATTGCTGCCAGCTCCTCATACTGACATATCACATATTTAATGTCCAAAAAGGGCTTTATGTGTGACAGGAAGTGAGGAATCACCTTGTACTTTCTGTTTTCTTGCTGCCAATCCACATACAAATTGTTTTCAGAAGCACTTTAAATGCATCAATACACACTAACAAAAAAAGCATTTACAGAAGACAGAGTTAGTGAACACAACCTCACCGTTATCATCTCGCTTCCAACGAGGATTCTCAGTTTCTCTGGTTTCTAAAGAGTAAATCTCAGTTTATTTATGTGATGAAAATATAAATAATGATAAAATCCTGTTGGTAAGACAGATATGCAGCCATGAAAAATGCTTAGTGTCTAGAGTTTGTAGCACACAAAGTCACAAAGTTTGCTTCATAAAGCCATAATAAAGCATAGTACTGACATGTGAAAACTGCTTTCAGGTGTCATTTTGCGACCCCCTGTTGGTTAAAACAGGTGAGTGTGCATGTGCTGGATTAAAACTTGCCGTAGTCACAGATGTGTTTATGATATTGTAACTGTATTATTTATTTATTAGTTTCATCCTTGAACTTGAACTCAGTATGTTTCCTTAAATCTTATATGTTGATGTGTTCAAAATTTCACTGTGCTGCATCTTGTGATCCTTTACTCCCCAGAACTGGCCAGCTGTGTTGTCATGACGATAATGTCATAATGAAGAGCAGCGAAGGACAACAAACACCAGCGTCTATCACAATGTGACACATCTCACTAATCATCACTATCATCATCATTATTATACCTTTTCATGCCCTCTACAACCCCACTTCCTGTCAGTTTCCAAGGCTGATGATGAGTTTGATTGACAGCTTCAAATAAACTCGAGTCATGCTCTTTTCTTGTCTTATTCTGAACATTTTGAACAATCCACTGTCAGTAAGCTTCACTGAAGAGCACGGTGCAGCGTTTCTTTTATGTTAAAAGCCTGAAAATAGAGTCATGAGATGTGCAGAAGACTAGCTTTCTCTCAGAACACTTGAATTTCGATATGCTGAAAAGTTATTGCGGTGCTAATGATGCCAAAAATAATTTGCCTACTGCCACTTGAATGTCACTAGATGTCGTTGGTCAGAGCTGACTGAAGATGAATATACTAATCTAATGGAATACAGAGAGCCAAATCAAACTGAGAGGAAAAGCTGGAGAGCAAACACTGACAGGAGAGTATTTAAAAATGTACTTTACCTCTGGCTTAATCACATATTACACAGCATGTTTGACTTCACCTTCAGTTACCCCTGATGTTAACACACACACACACACACACACACACACACACACACACACACACACACACACACACACACACACACACACCCACAGGAGCAGTTGGGGGTTCAGTGCCTTGCTCAAGAGAAGCTCAACAGTGCTCAGGAGGTGAACTTACACCTCTCCTCTCTTCTGATTGATCCTATACGCTATCACTACCAATGGACTGATTTCATGCAGTTTAATCATAATAATAGATTAATAATAATAATGATAATAAATGAACAAAAAATAATAAATCAATGAATTAATTAGTTAATAAGAAATAAAATACAAATAAATAAAAAATCAGTTAACTAAAACTAACTGTAGGAAAGCAAAGGGAGAGAAATTGCAAAATTTTTAATCAAATAAATAAATGAAAAAGGGACATAATTAATTCTTTTAATGTGCACATGATAATAATCTGTGCATGTGTTATAAACAGTTACTGTTAACTGCAGCTGTGGGTAAGTCATGGGCACCGTGACTCTGCTTCCTTTCATAGGTCTTGTACGTGGCGGGGTTTCAAAGTAAAAGTTTTTTAGAGATTCCTTCTTGAAAAACAGTGTTTTCAGACATCCCTCCACGTACCCGCCGACGGAGCTCTTAGATACCACAGTTTGTGTGCCTAAAACCAATCAGCCTGGTTGCAGGAAAAGACGTGTGAATAACATGAAAGTGCACAAGGCAAAGGTGTGTAACAAGACATATATTTACACACCTTGTGGGTATTGACCTTGTGTTACCTCTGATGCCAATACACACAAACAGGGCTGAGAGCATCTGGATATAAAGCTCGGGTGGATGAGTGTGATCCAGGTAGTTTGAGCAGAAGCTGCTGAAGGTGAGTTCACACACTGCACATGATTCATAGAAGTAGTTCTCAGTTATTCTTGTTTGTTCCCATTAGCGCTGGGTGATAAATCTACGTACTTTCTTTACTTACTTTAGTTTCTTCTTGTTTCTGATCTCGGATGTAGACAACATTTAACATTTTAGAACTTTGGGTTCTTTTGTTAAATGAAAAGTTTTATATGGAAAAACATTTGACCTCAACTATTGTAATTATAATAGTAAAACACATTTCAAATGCTACAAAATGTAGATGTATACTGCTCATTGCAAAACAAATGCTTAACATGAAACTACAGTATAATATAACATCACCTGGATGATTTGTGTTAATGACACAGATTTCTTTAAGGCATTAATGCAATTGATCTTTCAGAGGTTACCAGGCTCAGTTTGAAAGTTAGAGCGAACATACTGGTATTATATGAAACTAGAAAACCTAAGGAATCCATTGGTACCAACCATTTGTTGAGAAAAATGGTTATGGCCATTTTCAAACGGGTCCCTTGACCTCTGACTTCAAGATATGTGAATGTAAATGGGTTTTATGGGTACCAACGAGTCTCCCCTTTACAGACATGCCCAGTTTATGATAATCATATGCAGTTTGGGGCAAGTCATAGTCAAGTCAACACACTGACACACTGACAGCTGTTGTTGCCTGTTGGGCTTCAGTTTGCCATGTTATGAGTTGAGCATACTGTATATATATTTTAATTTTAAATGCAGTACCTGTGAGGGTTTCTGGACAATATTTGTCATTGTAAATGTGAACTCCATGTTTAACTGTGACATTTGAATGAGAGTGAAAAGTTTTCTGTCATCCTTTTGTGTTTTTGCCCAGAATGATGAAGACCCTGATTATTGTCCTGCTCTTGCTGAGCTCAGTCAGCCTTCCTGTCACTGCACAATGGCGTAAATAATCAAATTTGAATTGTTCTGGTGTCAGCTAGTATTGGCTGTGTTTCATGCTGTCCAGAGATGAAGATACATGATTTAAATGTTTGCTATGCCAGAATTTACTCAGCAAAGGTTCCTGATTAGCATTTAGAGGCAAAAACCACCTCAAGTGAGTGTAAACATTTTTCGAACAGCTGAGGTTGAATTTATCAAAACTGTTTCCATGTAGCTTTTTTAATGCAGTACTTCAAAGGTACATGAAAATAAGTGAATTGAAACACAGCTATTGTTAAGGTAGAGTGCTTTGTGTTCTCAGGATGCAGGTATTGGGAAACTTGATGCCAGTCAAATATAACAACACTATATGTACATCAACACTTAGTAGAGCAGATTGAAATTTGAATGTTGAGATACCAGATTGTTAACAGCTAAATTTACCAAACATCAAATAAAAAAAAAAGTGAAATTTGAACTCTGTTTTGCAGGTGTGCGTAAAATGCCAAAGTGGAAACATAACAAAGTGGACCTTGTGAACTTTGAAAACTCAGCAGCTGATGATCCACCAAGTAAGACTGAGTCTACATCCACAATAAGCTGGTTAAGTTTTGACCGAGTTAAGACTCGGTGAAAACTGAGTGTATGGCTACACCATGTATGGTCAGTGTGTAAATTTGTGGCTAATTTGTTACGGAGTCAGTGGTCATATCTATGTTAAATCCAGCAGTACATGTCCACCAGGTCCGATGAGGACACTAGGGGACGCGATGCTCCACTCAACTGGCCGTTCAAGTGGTGACGTACCCGATCGTTGCTGGCCCTTTACAATCCAGCCAGTCTGTCCACATTAAGCTGGGGTTCTTTCACCCCAAAGATCAAAATCTGGGCAATAATCTTTTCCAAGGGGCCTTATGTGAAACTAAGACTTTTGTGGAAGGCCGGACCAATAAGCTGGACTTCTGGAATTCTGCTCAATATTAATTTTGTTTGTTTAGAAAAAAGCAGCAAATTGTGAGGTTTTGATAACAGATATTACAAATGCACTGAAGTCTAGTTGAATGTCTGAGGTACATATGCAAAGGACAGCAGACTGCAGGTCAATGAGTTCAAGCTGAACATCACAGGGTGCATTATCCACACAGTGTTTTGAAGTCTTCAAACTGCCTTAAAAACTCATCGTGCAGTGCTCCTAACTTGGATGAGTATCTGTGGAGGTGATTAGCTGAGGGTGTAGCTTCTCTTAGTGAGAATGTTGCCCTCTACTTGACTTGAAAGAAACTGCAATTTTCTCATGAAGGCCTTCGACAGACTGTACATTTTATGTGCAAAGAGTCCCTTCTTTTGCAGTTGGATATTTAGTTCATTCATTAGTGCAGTCACATCAACGGCAAATGCAAGATCGGCCATCATGTCTGAATCTGAGAACTCTGGGATGTCTCAGCTCTCAGGTCCCATACTCCCTTTAAGCACTTTGCCCAGGCTGAGCCATCTGACAGCTGTGTAGTATGTCACCAAGCTCGGTCTCATGCGCCTCCAAAACTGTCTGTGATTCAGTGCTCTCACCCTGATGAAGTTAAGTATTTTAGACGCATCAACAACATGGTTAACTTTTAGCACTGACTTACACAACACCTCCTGATGTATAATACAATTCAAAAATACCAATTTCTGTTTAGGGTTTATTTCAGTCACTTTATCCTGCATTCGCTTCAATAATTCAACATTTTTCCCTATCAGATTTGGGCAACCATCAATGGTAACACCTGCCAGTTTGTCCCATTTCAGTCCCAGCTTGTCCAAGCATGCATTTACCTCCGTCAACATATCACTCCCTGTTGTCGTCCCTTACATTGACTGCATTGCTGCCAGCTCCTCATACTGACATGACACATATTTAATGTCCAAAAAGGGCTTTATGTGTGACAGGAAGTGAGGAATCACCTTGTACTTTCTGTTTTCTTGCTGCCAATCCACATACAAATTGTTTTCAGAAGCACTTTAAATGCATCAATACACACTAACAAAAAAAGCATTTACAGAAGACAGAGTTAGTGAACACAACCTCACCGTTATCATCTCGCTTCCAACGAGGATTCTCAGTTTCTCTGGTTTCTAAAGAGTAAATCTCAGTTTATTTATGTGATGAAAATATAAATAATGATAAAATCCTGTTGGTAAGACAGATATGCAGCCATGAAAAATGCTTAGTGTCTAGAGTTTGTAGCACACAAAGTCACAATGTTTTCTTCATAAAGCCATAATAAAGCATAGTACTGACATGTGAAAACTGCTTTCAGGTGTCATTTTGCTACCCCCTACTGGTTAAAACAGGTGAGTGTGCATGTGCTGGATTAAAACTTGCCGTAGTCACAGATGTGTTTATGATATTGTAACTGTATTATTTATTTATTAGTTTCATCCTTGAACTTGAAATCAGTATGTTTCCTTAAATCTTATATGTTGATGTGTTCAAAACTTCACTGTGCTGCATCTTGTGATCCTTTACTCCCCAGAACTGGCCAGCTGTGTTGTCATGACGATAATGTCATAATGAAGAGCAGCGAAGGACAACAAACACCAGTGTCTATCACAATGTGACACATCTCACTAATCATCACTGTCATCATCATTATTATACCTTTTCATGCCCTCTACAACCCCACTTCCTGTCAGTTTCCAAGGCTGATGATGAGTTTGATTGACAGCTTCAAATAAACTCGAGTCATGCTCTTTTCTTGTCTTATTCTGAACATTTGCAAGCAGCGTTATCTCTTTTTATTGGCAACATACAGTCAAAAACACGTGGTTTAGTCTGATGTTAAATCACCACCATCATGTTGATGGTGGTGATTTAGACAAGCACAAAACATCTGAGAACACAAACTTAAAAACAATAAGTCCATTTGTAATGTGAAATATAAATTTGCTCTCTGTGTTATAACCCAGCTGGTTCAGTGGACAGACTGGTATCTGGAGTGCCTATCAATGCACAAACTTTGAAATGAGACAACCCAATCAGGTTTTTTTGTGGGCTGTCTCGATCAGAGAACATGTGATTCAACAAACCTTTCAGATTTTGCATAAGGTCCACCATATTTTTCTCTCAAGCCAATCAGGGTTTTTCAGGAGGGGGTCTTGCAGAGAGAGAGAGACACTAAACGGTGCATTTCAGACAGATTGTGAATACAGGTATATTCAGACAGACAGGTTGACAATGATAATGTCTTTTTGGACTATGAATAAGTACCTCGTACAACCCCACATAAAAACATTGAAACTATCCTTTAAATTGTTTCTCTTGTGCCTGACTTGCTTGGTCCTTTACATTGAGAGAAAGACAGTCAGAGGGATATTTCTTAATAAGATTAATAATAAATTTTATTTTAAAATAACCAACCTGGAGCCTGACGCAAGCTTTGTATAAAAAAAAAATAAAATAAAAAAAAGTCCCAAACCTCACCTGAAACCTGATAAATTGTTGGGGACCACTGGGTGCAGATTGAATCGTTGAACTCTGGCATCTCCAGTCACTGGTTAGATTGTTGAAAGCCAGAAAACAGAGTCATGAGATGTGCAAAAGTCTAGTTTTCTCCCAGAACACTTGAATTTCAATATGCTGAAAGGTTATTGTGGTGCCAGTGATGCCAAAAATAATTTGCCTACCGCCACTTGAATGTCACTAGATGTCTTCGGTCAGAGCTGACTGAAGATGAATATACTAATCTAATGGAATACAGAGAGACAAATCAAACTGAGAGGAAAAGCTGTAGAGCAAACACTGACAGAAGAGAATATAAAAATGTACTTTACCTCTGGCTTAATCACATATTAAACAGCTTGTTTGACTTCACCTTCAGTTACCCCTGATGTTAACACACACACACACACACACACACACACACACACACACACACACACACACAATACGTCTGTAGTTTTATACTTAAGATGAAGAATTACTTTAATTATTGACACTTTTTTTAAAAACTAATTCCCAGGGGAAACTACATTTTTTACTCCATGTAATGTACACACACATAGGACCCATAGATGGGGCTGCCCATGTCTCACCAGGAGCAGTTGTTGTTCAGTGCCTTGCTGAAGAGAAGCTCAACAGTGCTCAGGAGGTGAACTGACACCTATCCTCTCTTCTGATTGAACTAATACACTATCAGTACCAATGGACTGATTTCATAAATTTTGGGGCACCAGGTCAGGATGTCCCCTCTCTCCCTCACTTTTTGCCGTATTCATTGAACCACCAGCAGCTGCAGTCCATCAAAAAGCTCACCAGACAGTAAATACTGAGTCTTTACGCAGACTCACTTGTTTCCCTCTTAACTCCCAGCAGCTTAACTACAAAATGATCCACTGCTGCTCTTTCAGTTCTGGCCTCTAGTCAACAAGAGTTATAACACCAGAGGTGTGACATGGACGTATATTTATCTCATTCTTTTTGATGATCTGTCATCATGTGTTTTTATTCTGCTCAGCGACCACATGAGCACATCCAAGTCGAGGCTTCAGTGATCTTTTTAAAGGGCCAGTGTGTAACATTTTAGGGGATCTGTTAGCAGAAATGGAATATAATATTTGTTTTCATTGGTGGTTATATATACCTGAAACTAAGAGTTATTGTGTTTTTGTTAGCTTAGAATGAGCCCTTCATATCTGCATAGGGAGTGGATCCTCTTCACAGCGTCCACCATGTTGCTCTGCCATGTTTCTACAGTACACATACCCAAATACCTCCAAAATACCCAAAATACCTCCATTATGACCAATGTTAAAATATAGTAGCGTAGGCCTACCCTAGCCCCTCGCACACACACACACACACACACACACACACACACACACACACACACACACACACACACACACACACACACACACACATGGTATGATGCTTCCTTTGGCAATGGGTGTAACACAGGATTGAATTGTATTGTGTGGACTGCTATATATGTACTGTATATATACAGTATATTTTTAGAGAAAATATATAATAATAATAATAGTAATAATAATAATAATAATAATAGATACATGAACAAACAAATTAATAAATCACTTAATTAATTAATTAATGACTTAATAAAAAAAATAAAAATAAATTAAACGTAGTTAACTAAAACTAACTGTAGGAAAGCAAAGGGAGGGAAATCGCAATTTTTTTTTATCAAATAAATAAATGAGAAAAAAACATAATTAATTCTATTAATGTGTGCATGATAATAATCTGTGCATGTGTTATAAACAGTTACTGTTAACTGCAGCTGTGGGCAAGTCATGGGCACCGTGACTCTGCCTCCTTTCATAGGTCTTGTACATGGTGGGGTTTCAAAGTAAAAGTTTTTCAGAGATTCCTTATTGAAAAATAGTTTTTTTTTTTCAGACATCCCTCCACGTACCCCGAGGGAGCTCTTAGATACCACAGTTTGAGAGCCAATGCAGTATGTCAGAGTGTCCTCGCATAGACAGAACTACAGGGATGTGTGTGTGCCTAAAACCAATCAGCCTGGTTGCAGGAAAAGACGTGTGAATAACACGAAAATGCACAAGGGAAAGGTGTGTAATAAGACATATATTTACACAGCTTGTGGGTATTGACCTTGCGTTACCACTGATGCTAATACACACAAACAGGGCTGAGAGCATCTGGATATAAAGCTCGGGTGGATGAGTGTGATCCAGGTGATCTGAGCAGAAGCTGCTGAAGGTGAGTTCACACACTGCACATGGTTTACAGGAGTAGTTGACAGTTATTTCTTGTGTGGTCTCAGTAGGGCTTGGTGATCAGTCTCAAAGACCGTCAAGTACTGAAAGATGTCATAAAATGTTTGCTCAGATTCATGATCCTAATTTATCTATTCTTTCACCAGATTGTTTCAGATTTAAATTGTATTTTGCCAGTTTCAGACTTAATCTTGCATTTGACATTTAAAAACTTTGTTCTTTTTTGTTAAATGTATCATTGTACAAATGAATTTTCTCTAATATATCAAGGAAATATACTTCTTTTATCAGGACATCAAGTATTGTAATGGCGATACGATGTACCTATGCTGCACATTGCAGAAAAAAAAAATGTGTCAGGGTTCATTAAGTGAACCAATGCTTAAAATGAAAGTATATCATAGTCACATGGATGTCTAAATTAATATGAAGAGTTTTCGATCATCATTTTGTGTTTTTTTTTCCAGAATGAATAAGACTCTGATTATCGTCCTGCTCTTCCTGTGCGCAGCCAGCCTGGGTAAATAATGAAATATTAAATGGTCTTTATCGTGAAGACATAAATATAACATTCATCCATCAGTTCTGAAATCCGTATCAACAGAAACTAAATGAGATTTTAAAGGTACACTGTGTAGGATTTGTGACAGTATGTAACTGTAACTGTATTAAAGGATGAGATGTATCAGCAATCCTCTGACAGAGACAAATCTTTATCTTTCAAACCAAATTTTTTATAACTGCCAGAAAGTGTGCAATGTTACTATGACAAATGTGAGCTGTCTTGTCACCGATCTTAGGAGCATAATTGCATATTTAAGATAAGATAAGATAAGATAAGATAAGATAAGATAAGATGAACCTTTATTCATCCCAGGAGGGAAATTCAGGAACAACAGGGTTTTTGTAGGGTG
Source organism: Pterois miles (assembly GCA_947000775.1). Lineage (NCBI taxonomy): Eukaryota > Metazoa > Chordata > Actinopteri > Perciformes > Scorpaenidae > Pterois > Pterois miles. The sequence continues at coordinate 2,363,308 of CAMQGK010000201.1, read as the reverse complement.
ACGTCAATCTTTAGCTCTACTTTCTTCCATCTTAAAATGGCTAAAAATTCAACATAAAATGTAATTAAACAGTGCCTTGTTTTTTTAAATGGGGTAAAACTTTATTATAATTTATAGTAAAATAAACATAGGGCTGCACGGTGGTGCAGTGGTTAGCACTCTCGCCTCACAGCAAGAGGGTCGCAGGTTTGATTCCGGCTTCGGACTCTTCTGTGTGGAGTTTGCATGTTCTCCCCGTGTAAGCATGGGTTTTCTCCTGGTACTCCGGCTTCCCCCCACCGTCCAAAGACATGCTGTTTAGGTTAATTGATGACTCTAAATTGCCCGTAGGTGTGGATGTGAGCGTGAATGGTTGTCTGTCTCTATGTTGTCTGTCTCTATGTGCCCTGCGATGGACTGGCGACCTGTCCAGGGTGAACCCCGCCTTCGCCCTAAGCCAGCTGGGATAGGCTCCAGCCCCCCCGCAACCCCTAACGGGACAAGCGGTTGACGATGGATGGATGGATGGAAAATAAACAAAAATAAATAACCTTGCAGCACCCCTGGCCCATCTTTTTTTCTCGATTGATATAAATATATTAAATGCCAGTAATCATCAGCTGCATACTGCACTGAGTTCAGCAGATTAACATTTGAATGTTGATACACCAGATTGTTAACAACTAAATTATCAAACATCAAATCAACAATAAAGTGAAATTTGAACTCTGTATTGCAGGTGTGGCCGGAGAGCCAGGGTGGAAGAATGACAATGTGGGCATTGCGAACAGTGGAGAGTCAGGAGTCAAGGATCAACTTAGTAAGACTGAGTCTACATCCACAATGAGCTGGCTAAGTCTTTTTGAAAGCATTTCTCCCTTCTGTCCACAGTAAGCCAGAGTTTTTCATACCCAAAGATCCAGAGAGGGTCTGGAGTGTCATGACCGTCTTCTCAGATCAACAGTCCAAGAGTTACTGCTGACGCTGTTAAACAGGGAAACATTTATGTTCCACCATCACAGTTTTACACTCAATCAGTTGCAATGACAACAGAAACAAAAAGTGTGTAAATGAGAGTTACTATAGTGAGTGTGTCTGATTTAAACATAGTACAAGTGATGATGGACAGAGGTTTAACCAGCAGAAACTCTCCTGAAAAATGAATCATTAAGCACAATACTGACGTTTGAAAACTTGTCTTTTCAGTCTTCGGACGATCAAAGGGAAAAAGGTGAGAGTGTGTGTGTGTGTATGTGTGTGTGTGTGTTGGATGAAAATTTATTTTCACTAAGCTGCAGTCTCAGGTGGGTGGGGTTTCTCATGCTGAAGAATTACATTTTTTTAAATTTATTATTTTCATCCTTGAGCTTGAACTCATTATGTTTCCTTAAATCGTACATGTTGATTTGGTTCAAAAGATGACTGTGCTCCATCTTGTGATCCTTTACTCTCCAGAGGTAGACGGCCGTCGTATCAGGACAGTGAAGACCAATGAAGTGCAGAGAGGGACGACACAGACCAGTGTCCATCTCAAAGTGACACAACTCACGAATCATCATCATCAGCATCATTATTATCATCACTGTTATACCTTTTATGCCCTCTACAACCCCACCTCCTGTCAGTTTCCATGGTGATGACAAGGCTGATGATGTGTTTGATTGGCAGTTTCAAATAAACTCATGAGTCATGCTCTTTTGTCTTCTTACTCTGATCATTTGCAAGCAGCTTTGCAGCTTTTAATCAGCTATATTCAGTCAAAAACATGTAACTACAACATGTTTCTAACAACATTTTACATGAAAAATAGGCATTAAAGTAACAGAATATTGATTCATATTTGATCAGCGCTGACTAGTTTGATTGAATGATTTGAGTTTGCAGGTGATTGACAGCTGCCTTGAATGAACAGCCAATAGAAATGCTCTCTCTGAAATGACCTGCTTAGTTAAAGTCTCCAGTCACTGGTTAGATTGTTGAAATCCTGAAAACAGAGCCATGAGATGTGCAGAAGTCTAGTTTTCTCTCAGAACACTTGAATTTCAATATGCTGAAAGGTTATTGTGGTGCCACTGACGGCAAAAATATTTTGCCTACTGCCACTGCAATGTCACTAGATGTCTTCGGTCAGAGCTGACTGAAGATGATTAAGATTGAACTAATACGCTATCACTACCAATGGGCTCATTTCATGAATGTTGAGGCACCAGCAGCTTAACGACGAAATGATCCATTGCTGCTCTTTCAGTTCTAGCCTCGAGTCGACAAGAGTTATAACGCCAGAGTTCTAACTGTCATCATGTGTCATCATGTGTTTTTATTCTGCTCAGCGACCACATTACCACATCCAACCCGAGCCTTTACTGATCGTCATAAGGGGCCAATGTGTAGCATTTTATTTTCAGCTAACAGCGCTAACAGTGCAAACAATGACGAAAGTGCTGACACTTGTCCCACAGCGTGAAGACAGATAATGGTTGCTGTAAAAATGAATTGCTTTGTCCATCATTTCTATCAGTCAAAACTTATGTGGATTGAAAATGCAATTGCATTTACACTTGTAAATGTTCAAGGCGGTCCCAATGTGGTCTTGACTGCTCTCGGAAGTGGTTTGGACGATCAGATCATAATCCATTCTCAGTGGGTTTTGGGTGCATTTACACCTGTATTTTCATGTGGTCACGCACATTGTAAAGGGGGTAAGTGTGTATGTGAATTTGTCCCGGGCTACATTAATGGACTCCCTGCTCAACTGACATCCTCCACGTAAGCTGAAGCAGGCTATGCACTCATTCACACATCAACGTCTTGGTTGATTTAGTTTACCTGGAACATGCCAAGAAATAGACCCAGTCTGCATAACTGTGATTTCTTCTTTTAGTTTCTGGCTGACTTTAGGCACAAGAGATGCATTTCTACTTTTTCTACTTCCTTGTTTTTACTGGCAGGCTACATGGGAAGCGCATTGCTGCCTCACTGCTTAAAAACAACAATGCATTTGGTCTTTGCAAATAAAAATGATGTACATGTTTATTTGCATATAGAACAGGGAGGTGAGATACAGTCACAAGTGGTCACTTCAGGCATATTGGGAGATGTACTCTCATGCCTGGAGTGATCAGTACTTAAAGACCAGTACTTAAAGCTATCCACTAGTGATCCGGACACCCAAAAGGCACGTTAATGCCAGGTCTGCATGGCCTGAGTGCACAACAGGCCTGCTGTTTGGCCAATATAAGCAGCTTCAAACATCTAAACCCATTGTTTTCTTTGAAAACCGGCACACTGGCAGCATCTTAAACTCATCATCTCAGGCTGATGCAAGTCAGCTCATCAGGGTACACCACTGTCCTGTTTCCAACATGCATCCACTTTCCAGAAGCAGCAGTTTTATCACATGAACTTCACAGATTCACACATCACAGCTCCCTCTGTCTGTCTGACACATTTTATTTTTTTTTTTTTTTTGTTTCTTTTTTAAAAATTTTTTATCTACAGTCTTTTACTATATTCAACCAGTGAGCTTTTATTCCATCCAAACCTTAAAATCTCCATCTTCTATAGCAGTGTTACCAGCTCTCTTAGAGAAACAAACAACCAGGTCTGTAGAAACAAGCCCAAAAGAAGCAACTTTACCTCCTAAAAAAAGTCCAAAACAAGTGACCTTATCTACCTACCACAATATGAGAGACTCGGCCACTTGTTCTCTTCATGTACAGTAGCTGTATGAATTTTTGCATTTTTGCATCCATTTTTAGCTTGTAACTTTCCATTTTTCTTGTTAACTAAACTTAAAGAGTTTACATTTTGTTTCACATTTTCATTTTTGCAAAAACTGTGAATCCACTGTCAGTAACCTTCATTGAAGAGCACGGTGCAGCGTTTCTTTTATGTTAAAAGCCTGAAAATAGAGTCATGAGATGTGCAGAAGACTAGTTTTCTCTCAGAACACTTGAATTTCAATATGCTGAAAGGTTATTGTGGTGCCAATGATGCCAAAAAATATTTTGCCTACCGCCACTTGAATATCACTAGATGTCATCGGTCAGAGCTGACTGAAGATGAATATACTAATCTAATGGAATACAGAGAGACAAATCAAACTGAGAGGAAAAGCTGGAGAGCAAACACTGACAGAAGAGAATATAAAAATGTACTTTACCTCTGGCTTAATCACATATTAAACAGCTTGTTTGACTTCACCTTCAGTTACCCCTGATGTTAACACACACACACACACACACACACACACACACACACACACACACACACACGTCTGTAGTTTTATACTTATGAAGAATTACTTTAATTATTGACACTTTTTTAAAAAGTTATTCCCAGGTGGAAACTATTTTTTACTCCATGTAATGTACACACACATAGGACCCATAAATGGGGCTGCCCATGTCTCACCAGGAGCAGTTGGGGGTTCAGTGCCTTGCTGAAGAGAAGCTCAACAGTGCTCAGGAGGTGAACTGACACCTATCCTCTCTTCTGATTGATCTAATACGCTATCATTACCAATGGACTGATTTCATAAATTTTGGGGCACCAGGTAAGGATGTCCCCTCTCTCCCTCACTTTTTGCCGTATTCATTGAACCACCAGCAGCTGCAGTCCATCAAAAAGCTCACCAGACAGTAAATACTGAGTCTTTACGCAGACTCACTTGTTTCCCTCTTAACTCCCAGCAGCTTAACTACGAAATGATCCACTGCTGCTCTTTCAGTTCTGGCCTCTAGTCAACAAGAGTTATAACACCAGAGGTGTGACATGGACGTATATTCATCTCATTCTTTTTGATGATCTGTCATCATGTGTTTTTATTCTGCTCAGCGACCACATGAGCACATCCAGCTCGAGGCTTCAGTGATCTTTTTAAAGGGCCAGTGTGAAACATTTTAGGGGATCTGTTAGCAGAAATGGAATATAATATTTGTTTTCATTGGTGGTTATATATACCTGAAACTAAGAGTTATTGTGTTTTTGTTAGCTTAGAATGAGCCCTTCATATCTGCATAGGGAGTGGATCCTCTTCACAGCATCCGCCATGTTGCTTTGCCATGTTTCTACAGTACACATACCCAAATACCTCCAAATACCCAAAATACCTCCATTATGACCAATGTTAAAATATAGTAGTGTAGGCCTACCCTAGCCCTCACACACACACACACACACACACACACACACACACACACACACACATGATGCTTCCTTTGGCAACCGGTGTAACACAGGATTGAATTGTATTGTATTGTGTGGACTGCTTCAGTTCATCATGCTTTCATTGATAAGAACTTCACCACACACACACACACACACACACACACACACACACACACACACATACAGAAGTATTTATATATATAAATAAAGTATATATATACTATATATATGTACTGTATATATGCAGTATGTTTTGAGAGAAAATATAATAATAATAATAATAATAATAATAAAAAAAATAATAATAAAGATAAATTAACAAAGAAATTAATAAATCAGTTACTTAATTAATTAATGACTTAATAAAAAATAAAAAATAAATGAAAAGCAGTTAACTAAAACTAATTGTAGGAAAGCAAAGGGAGGGAAATTGCAAAATTTTTAATCAAATAAATAAATGAGAAAAGAACATAATTAGTTCTATTAATCTGCACATGGTAATAATATGTGCATGTGTTATAAACAGTTACTGTAAACTGCAGCTGTGGGCAAATCATGGGCACCGTGACTCTGCCTCCTTTTATAGGTCTTGTACGTGGCGGGATTTCAAAGTAAAAGTTTTTTGAGATTCCTTATTGAAAAATATTTTTTTTTTCAGACATCCCTCCACGTACCCCCTGAGGGAGCTCTTCGATACCACAGTTTGAGAGCCAGTGCATTATGTCAGAGTGTCCTCGCATAGACAGAACTACAGGGATGTGTGTGTGCCGAAAACCAATCAGCCTGGTTGCAGGAAAAGACATGTGAATAGCATGAAAGTGCACAAGGCAAAGGTGTGTAACAAGACATATATTTACACAGCTTGTGGGTATTGACCTTGCGTTACCTCTGATGCCAATACACACAAACAGGGCTGAGAGCATCTGGATATAAAGCTCGGGTGGATGAGTGTGATCCAGGTGATTTGAGCAGAAGCTGCTGAAGGTGAGTTCACACACTGCACATGGTTTACAGGAGTAGTTGGCAGTTATTTCTTGTGTGGTCTCATTGCCTGATTTAAACATAGTACAAGTGATGATTGACAGAGGTTTATCCAGCAGAAACTCTCCTGAAAAATGAATCATAAAGCACAATACACTTTGTCTGCACCACGAAGGATAAGAGGAAAAAGGTGAGTGTGTGTGTGTGTGTGTGTGTGTGTGTGTGTGTGTGTGTGTGTGTTGGATGAAAATTTATTTTCACTGAGCTGCAGTCTCAGGTGGGTGGGGTAACTTAAACGGAAGAATTACATTTTTTTATGTATTTATTGTATGTATATGTATTTTTCATCCTTGAGCTTGAACTCATTATGTTTCCTTAAATCGTACATGTTGATTTTGTTCAAAAGTTGACTGTGCTCCATCTTGTGATCCTTTACTCTCCAGAGGTAAACGGCTGTCGTGTCAGGACAGTTAAGACCAATGAAGTGCAGAGTGTAATGCAAATGCAATTGCATTTACACTTGTAAATGTTCAAGGCGGTCCCAATGCGACCTTGACTGCTCTCGGTTACTGTATGCTACAGGATTTGATGTTTTTCATGTCCATAGGTTTGGCTCTTTATGGAAGAACTATTTTAGATCTAACAGGTCTGTTGTTCTGATGATTCAACCAGGTGAGCTTTTATGTCCATCCAAACCTTAAAGTGCTCCAACTGTCTATGAGCAGTGTTACCAGCTCTCGTTAGAGAAACAAACAACCAGGTCTGTAGAAACAAGCCCAAAAGAAGCAACTTTACCTCCAAAAACCCAAAACAAGTGACCTTACCTACCTACCACAATATGAGAGACTCAGCCACTTGTTCACTTCATGGACAGTAGCTGTATGAATTTTTGCATTTCTACATCTATTTTTAGCTTGTAACGTTTCATTTTTCTTTTTAACTGAAGTTAAAGTTTACATTTTGTTTCACTTTTTCATTTTTGCAAAAACTGTGAATCCAGTGTCAGTAAGCCTCACTGAAGAGCACGGTGCAGCGTTTCTTTTAGGTTAAAAGCCTGAAAACAGTCATGAGATGTGCAGAAGAATGTCACTAGATGTCTTCGGTCAGAGCTGACTGAAGATGAAAATACTAATCTAATGGAATACAGAGAGACAAAGCAAAGTGAGAGGAAAAGCTGTAGAGCAAACACTGACAGGAGAGAATATAAAAATGTACTTTACCTCTGGCTTAATCACATATTACACAGCTTGTGTGACTTCACCTTCAGTTACCCCTGATGTTAACACACACACACACACACACACACACACACACACACATCTGTAGTTTTACATTTAAGATGAAGAATTGCTTCAATTATTGACACTTTTTTAAACTAATTCCCAGGGAAAACTACATTTTTTACTCCATGTTATGTACACACACATAGGACCCATAGTTGGGGCTGCTCATGTCTCACCAGGAGCAGTTAGGGGTTCAGTGCCTTGCTCAAGAGAACCTCAACAGTGCTCAGGAGGTGATCTAATACGCTATCATTACCAATGGACTGATTTCATGAATTTTAAAGAAGTTCACTGCAACTAACTATAGGAAAGCAAAGGGAGGGAAATCGCAACATTTTTCATCAAATAAATAAATGTGAAAAGAACATAATTAATTCTATTAATGTGTGCATGATAATAATCTGTGCATGTGTTATAAACAGTTACTGTTAACTGCAGCTGTGGGCAAGTCATGGGCACCGTGACTCTGCCTTCTTTCATAGGTCTTGTACGTGGTGGGGTTTCAAAGTAAAAGTTTTTTAGAGATTCCTTATTGAAATTTTTTTTTTTCAGACATCCCTCCACGTACCCCCTGTTTGAGAGCCAATGCAGTATGTCAGAGTGTCCTCACATAGACAGAACTACTGGGATGTGTGTGTGCCTAAAACCAATCAGCCTGGTTGCAGGAAAAGACGTGTGAATAACATGAAATTTCACAAGGCAAAGGTGTGTAATAAGACATATATTTACACACCTTGTGGGTATTGACCTTGCGTTACCTCTGATACTAATACACACAAACAGGGCTGAGAGCATCTGGATATAAAGCTCGGGTGGATGAGTGTGATCCAGGTGATCTGAGCAGAAGCTGCTGAAGGTGAGTTCACACACTGCACATGGTTTACAGGAGTAGTTGGCAGTTATTTCTTGTGTGGTCTCAGTAGGGCTTGGTGATCAGTCTCAGTACTTTTTTGCAGTGACTGAAAAGTGACGGTGTCTTAGTATCAAAGACTGTCAAGTACTGAAAGATGTCATAAAATGTTTGGTCAGATTCATAATCCTAATTTATCTATTCTTTCACCAGATAGTTTCAGATTTAAATAATATTTTGCCAGTTTCAGACTTGTCCCTTATCTTGCATTTGACATTTAAAAACTTTTTTTTTGGTTTTTATTGTTCAATGTATCATTGTACAAATGAATTTTCTATAATGTATCAAGGAAATATACTTCTTTTATCAGGACCTCAAATATTGTAATGGCGATACGATGTACTGTATACTGTCAGGGTTCATTAAGTGAATCAATGCTTAAAATGAAAGTATATCATAGTCACATGGATGTCTAAATTAACATGAAGATTCCTGAATGTTTATTTGTCAAGGACAACAGGGAAGAGGACCCAAATGCTGGTTTAATTGTCATCTGTGATCAATGGACAGTAAAATGTTTTCCATCATCATTTTTTTTTTTTTTCCAGAATGAATAAGACTCTGATTATCGTCCTGCTCTTCCTGTGCGCAGCCAGCCTGGGTAAATAATCAAATATTAAATGGTCTTTATCGTGAAGACATAAATATAACATTCATCCATCAGTTATGAAATCCGTATCAACAGAAACTAAATGAGATTTTAAAGGTACACTGTGTAGGATTTGGTGACATCTAGACGTCTAAAACAGAAAGACAGATTTAAAAAAGGTTCATAATAATACTATTATTAAGCAAGACAATACAATCCTAATAATAATTGGTCATCCTGAACTGTATTAAGGGATGAGATATATCAGCATTCCTCTGACAGAGACAAATCTTTATCTTTCAAACCAAATTTTTTATAACTGCCAGAAAGTGTGCAATGTTACTATGACAACTGTGAGCTGTCATGTCACCGATCTTAGCAGCATAATTGCTTGTTTAACAGGGTGTTTGTAGGGTGACGTCAATCTTTAGCTCTTCTTTCTTCCATCTTTAAATGGCTAAAAATTCAATATAAAATGTAATTAAACAGTGCCTTGTTTTTTTTAAATGGGGTAAAACTTTATTATAATTTATAGTAAAATAAACAAAAAAATATTAACTATTTAAATAACCTTGCAGCACCCCTGGCCCATCTGTTTTCTAGATTGATATAAATATATTAAATGCCAGCAATCATCAGCTGCATACTGCACTGAGTTCAGCAGATTGACATTTGAATGTTGATACACCAGATTGTTAACAACTAAATTATCAAAGATCAAATCAACAATAAAGTGAAATTTGAACTCTGTTTTACAGGTGTGGCCGGAGAGCCAGGGTGGAAGAATGACAATGTGGGCTTTGCGAACAGTGGAAAGTCAGGAGTCAAGGATCAACTTAGTAAGACTGAGTCTACATCCACAATGAGCTGGCTAAGTCTTTTTAAAAGCATTTCTCCCTTCTGTCCACAGTAAGCCAGAGTTTTTCATACCCAAAGATCCAGAGAGGGTCTGGAGTGTCATGACCGTCTTCTCAGATCAACAGTCCAAGAGTTACTGCTGACGCTGTTAAACAGGGAAACATTTATGTTCCACCATCACAGTTTTACACTCAATCAGTTGTAATGACAACAGAAACAAAAAGTGTGTAAATGAGAGTTACTACAGTGAGTGTGTCTGATTTAAACATAGTACAAGTGATGATGGACAGAGGTTTAACCAGCAGAAACTCTCCTGAAAAATGAATCATTAAGCACAATACATTTCTGTCTTTTCAGTCCTAACAACGAAAGTTGAAAAAAAAAAGGTGAGTGTGTATGTGTTTGTGTGTGTATGTTTTTGTGTGTGTGTGTGTGTGTGTGTTGGATGAAAATTTATTTTCACTAAGCTGCAGTCTCAGGTGGGTGGGGTTTCTCACGCTGAAGAATTACATTTTTTTAAATTTATTATTTTCATCCTTGAGCTTGAGCTCATTATGTTTCCTTAAATCGTACATGTTGATTTTGTTCAAAAGTTGACTGTGCTCCATCTTGTGATCCTTTACTCCCCAGAGTTAGACGGCCGTCGTATCAGGACAGTGAAGACCAATGAAGTGCAGAGAGGGACAACACAGACCAGTGTCCATCTCAGTGTGACACAACTCACTGATCCTCATCATCAGCATCATTATTATCATCACTGTTATACCTTTTATGCCCTCTACAACCCCACTTCCTGTCAGTTTCCATGGTGATGACAAGGCTGATGATGTGTTTGATTGGCAGTTTCAAATAAACACACGAGTCATGCTCTTTTGTCTTCTTATTCTGATCATTTGAATGAATGAATGAATGAATGAATGAATGAATGATTTATGCATTTGGTCTTTGCAAATAAAAATAATGTACATATTTATTTGCATATAGAATCTTAAACTCACCATCTTAGGCTGATGCAAGTCAGCTCATCAGGGTACACCAC